>JANAVB010022999.1:718247-998354 GCA_029216955.1 Iris pallida | reverse complement strand
GAGGGTGGTTAGTAGGTGTCAAAATATAGGTATATATAATATATATATATCTATATATAGATATATATTATATATATATATATATATATATATATATATATATGGGGTAAAGGTATGTAGCTATGTACTAGAAAATAGATATTGGGTATTACCTTATGTGATATGGTATAGCTTAGTATAAGGTAAGGGGTAATGAGTCTAGGTATTCGATTGTATGAGTCATGTATAGGTATGGTACCTAGTTTCCCTATTTTATATGGGTATGGACCTAGGTACCTAGGTATGTCCTAAAAATGACTAGTTTGACTCTAGATTAGGGTAATGACCTAGTTTGACTTCACGGCCTTGAATTGACCTAAAAATTACATTTTAATTAGATATCAACGTTCAGCACACCAAAACACCCAATTGACATTAATATTCATATTTTGGGCTTCGTGACTCCACTTTGGACATCGATCCACAGTCGTTACCTCAGGACTACAGGCGTACATTCTCCTAACAGTTTTATTAGTTTGATAATTTTTATGATATTAGCTTATAGTGTTATACTTGATTCCTGACTCGGATATACGGATTAGTATATCCTGATTCCATCATGAGATGTTATGTTTTGGAGGACCTTATACATGTCATGTATTTCGTACACGTATAGACAACCGATTCAGGAGTAGGTTGGCCCCCGGCTCCATGAATCCTATGTCGTAACGATACATGGTTGGATCCACTATACTATCGTGGGAATGATATTAGTATATTATGTGATCATACCTCATATACTTGTGCAACCTCACCCTCCTCTCATGTAGGGCGTAGCCTGATCTTACTTGTACTTATATGTAGCTTTCCATTTATGCTGGCCTGATTCATTACTATACTTGGGGTAGCCAGCCATATGGAAGCCTGATATTGTCCCAAGCCGATGACATAATAAACTAATATTTTCAAGGCACATTTTATATTCATGCTATATTCCAGATATTACCTGTTGATACACGCATTCTCATGATTACTTACAATTCATATTTGCCTATGTCATGATTACCTGTTATTTTATATTTTTTTATTGTTCAGTATTACTTATCCACCATATATTTTTATGGCTTAATTGCACTTTGCTACCCTCAACTATTCCGCTTTTTCAACTTGATACCCTAAACTTTTTTTTGTAACAAGTTGATACCCAAAAAAATTTTGGGACGAAAATACCCCTGCTCAAACCTTAAAATTACTCCTCCCCCAACCCCCCCTCCCCCACTCCGGCTACCCCCCTCCCTCCCGCTCCGCCTCCCCTTCAGCCACCCCCCTCTTCCGCACCCGGCCAACCCCCCTACCCCCACCGCCGCCGGGCCACCGCGGCAGCAGCAGCCGCCGTCGCAGCAGCAGTAGCCGCCGCAGCAACCACCGTAGCAGCAGCAGCCGTCGCCGCGACGGTGGTGCCTGAAGCGGGAGGGGGGGTTGGCCGGCGTGGGAGAGGGGGGTGGCCGGAGGGGTGGCCGGAGTGGGGGAGGGGGGGCCGGAGTGGGGGAGGGGGGGGAGGGGAGAAGGGAAGAGGGAAGGGATAAGGGCATTTTGGGGTTTTTTGAAAAATTAGGTATCAAGTTGAAAAAAAATAGTAGTTGAGGTATCAACTTGTTACAAAAAAAAAGTTTAGGGTATCAAGTTGAAAAAGCGGAATAGTTGAGGGTAGCAAAGTGCAATTAAGCCTATTTTTATTTTTTATTTTATAGTTTTTGTCAATTTAATGAAACTGTTGTTAGTTAACGTACTTTCCTCTAATTCTCATGGATGACATGATCTAGAGGACTTCTATCCTACTTATTTGGACCCGGAGTGGACGAGGAGTATGTCCAGGAGCTCCCTTTGGAGCCAGTACCCGTTAAGGAGGCACCACCAGTAGAAACTTTGCTAGTTAGCTATTGTTACTGGATTTGTCTCCAACTTTTGAGACCTAAGGTGTTATTATTATTTTAAGACTTGTACTGATATTGAGATAGTTAGACTCTTAGACCATGGTGTGGATTTGAGTTATGTTATGTTGTTAGACTCCTCTTGGATTATCATTTCATACATGTATATCATATTCGTGCCATTATCTTCCTATAGTTGTTGTGATTGAGTATGAATATTAGACATTAATTGTCATATAACACCCAGTTTTTCAGATGTGTGTAATTTTGAAATTTTGTAATTATAATTATTATTTATTGATATTTATTTTATATTATGTTTTTTGGTAATTTTTAATTATTTTTAAACTATTTAAAATCATGACTTATGATTTGGTGTTTTGTTAAGTGTAACCTTAGAGATAGTTTGACCTAGAGCCTAGCCATGTGATTAGGGTATTTCATTTATCATTTTTAGCTTGAGGGTATTTTGGTCATTTTGAATTATTTGAATTTAGTATATATTTTATTGGAATTTAATGATTATTTAGAATGGTGTGATTTAAATATTATTTAATTGATTGTCTTGTGTTGTGTTTAGCCCTAACCTAGATTGGACCAAACCTAGATTAGTCATAGCTAGTCTAGTTAGCCATGGTTAGTATTATGGGTTAGTTGGGTTAAGTCATGACTTGTTAGAAAGGAATAGGTTGCAACTTGATTAGAAGGGGAAACCTAGATTTCTAGCCATTGAATAGATTAGATGTGATGAGAGCCCTTGGATTGAATCCCAAAACCCTAACCCTAGCATTTATGGCCAGCCACCTAGGGATCATCCCCCTATTTATACTTTCTTCTATTTGGTTAGCCTCTTTAGAAAATAGCAAGTTTGGAAAAAGAGGTAAATCCCATCTTTAGAAATTCATAGAAAATCCATTTTAGTTCCTTTTTAATCCAAACAAGTTGCATTAGATCCTAATTCATCGATACTTGCTGTTATTTGAGGATTATTCCAGCTCGGGATCAATTTGGGGAAGTTTGCTAACAAGGAGGAAGATCTAGAAGAGGGCTTTTGCTTGAGGAGTTCTTCAATAGGTAATTGATACTAAAACCTATTAATTTCCAGTTTTCTTTGCATATAAGGTTAGGTTTAGGAGTCCCCTAACTGTAGGAATTAGTTTAGTGTCTTGGTGGACTCATTTTGTGTCCGTATCGGACACGTATCCAATAGGATACCTAGGTGTTTGTAGAAATGCCACATAGGAATCTATTTTCGTATTTTTGAAAAGTGATTGCATGGATCTCTAGATCTAGGTATGTGTAACAATATTTGTGAAAACTGATTTATGTTTGTGTCGGTTTTCGTATCGGTTTTGGCGCTGGACACGCAGCACGGGGCTCGTTTGGGTGCCCTGCTGCCCATGTCCTGGTTCTCCCTGGACACGTCACTTCGAGACACAAAATTTGTCGTGGATACTCCCTACATGACCGACACAAGGCCCACAAAGTTTCGTATGGTCTTGTTGACAGGTTAGGAATAACTTCGACCCGTATTGCACGTACGCTATCGTGCGCTGACAGCTGGAAACGCACAGACACGCGCAACATGCGGCCTCGTGTCTGCTGTAGACACAACGTGGACACCTCACAGGGTGTCGAACGTGTAGCCTGACACGTAGACTATACGTGGACATGACCACGTGGCCACACTGTCGTGTGCTGTGTCTACGACGACTCGAAACCCCTGCACGAGAGTTATGTACACTGTGTGCACACCACATGTTTGTTTTTGATTTGGACACGTTTGTGTCCATTTAGTTGGACACGAAGGCTTGGGTTGACACGTGTACACTTGTCACATTAGTTACCAACCTTTAAATTTGCATATTAATACGATTTTGTTGATCAAAATTCGAATTCCCCAAATTCATTGATACGTTCATCCAGTTTTTAATATCCTGAGATTAATTCCTGTTTAGACTGTTTTGATGGATGTTAAATTGCCATTTTAATTCATGAAGATGTGTAATTACATTACTATAAGATTGTTTACTGATTTTGTGGGTTTTAGATTTCGAATATGGATTTTGACTATAGGATATCACTGTTACTGATACATGCTGTTAGTTTCATTGCTAAATTTTAAATTCCTATTCTAACTTAAATTTGATGATCCAAATTACATGATAGTTTCAAGTACACCTGTGTTAGTTACTATTAGGTTGGACTTTCATGTTAGAATAGGTTGTTTCAAGGGAAATAGGATTTCGAATGTGGAATGGTGTGCTGAAATGTGGATTGATGCTTCCTATTTTAATCCCGATTTAAATTCCTGTTTTAAACTGATTTTTGAGTATCTTAGGAAATCTGAGAATGGTTTGAATAGGTTTCCTAGCCTTCCTTTCCTGTTTTAACTGAGCAATCTACTCACCTTGCACACACACACACCACTTGTTATCTGTACACTGAATTTTTACCTTGAACTGAATTACATTGGAGGGGTTCGGTTGAATTGAATTGATTTCTTTTCCTTTCCCTTCCTTCCCTGTTCTTTTACTGAGTTTATAGACCACTGTCCAAACCATTGCCATGCTCACGACACCCTCACTCACTTCCCTTTTCACTTTGTTCTCATTTCACATGTACACACACATTGTCACACTCTCCACTCTCTGATTCTAAACTGTCACATACACTCATGTCCCTCACACAACCAAACCTGTCACTTGGATTCCTATTCCTAAACACATGATACACACACACACACATGCTTACACATTCACACACACACTCCCAATTCCTGTCACACTGTTTTTCCTCACCATACTCTCATGCACACACACACACACACTATGGTATTTATACTGTATTTATTTAATGTGTGCAGCCTATGAGCCATGTTGATTCAGTCCCACCTAATTACATTGGTTCAGTTCCCCTTATTGGACAAGGTTGAAATCCTAATTTAGCTTTTGTCTATTCCTCAAATGTAGTGCAAGCATACATCCTATTTAATTTTTGTCCTTGTCTTTGTTCAGTCTAGTATAGGTTTACATTTGGGTCAGTCAAGAGGTTTAGAAATGTTAGCCCTTGAACCCTTTGAATCAGTCCTCCTTGAACTTGCATGCCCACCCATTCATTAGTTAAGTTTCAGATTTTTGCATATATTTGACCTGAGAACAGTCCAATTATCCCACACTAATTCCTGAGATGGAAATATCATACACACACTTTACTCTATGCTTTAATCTGATTTCCTATGTTACCCTCTTCTGCATTAGCCTAACCCTCATTGCATTTCACATTGACACTCTAGGTTTCACTCTACTATCACAGGAACACCATGCCACACACACACACACACATGTATCTACGCCATATCACATACACACTGTTTTCTATATGGACACACACACTTGTGACTTTTCCCTTATATATATAGTATGTATATGTATATAGATTCATATGCCTATATGTATAATATAATGTATAATATGTATAATGAATATATGTATAATGTATATATAACATGAATGATGCATGCCTATATATATATTGGGTGATAGCCTATATACATAATGTATACATCTATATGTAATATTGAATGCCTAATATATATGTATATATGTACTATGTGTGATGTTAGTTTAGCATATTGTTGTTGGGTCCTAGAATAGCTTGTTGGACTAGTATGGACTAGCTTAGACCTAGTATAACCTAGTTAGACTAGTATAGCCTTGATTAGACCACTACAAGAAAAAATCCCTTTTACAACATTCCATCTACAACACTTCCTATAAACGTTGTTAAAATGGGGGGTCTTCTACAACTTGTATAGTAAAAACGTTGTAAAAAACATGTGCAAACAACATTTATATTCAAATGTAAAGGCTTTTACAATGGTCATTCACAAAAGTTGTGTATTACTGTCTTCAACAACATGTTATTAACATTGTAATATTTATTAATATTGACAATATTTATTTTAAGTTGCCAAAGTTATTTAATTTGACAATGTATTTAAAATGTTGTAAATATATCATGTTCGACAACGTTTATCAAATGTTGTAATTTTTTTATATTTTACAATGTTTGTTTGATGTTGTAAAATTAATTTTATTTTACCACTTTATATAAACGTTGTGTATGTCATACCGTTTTACAATGTTTAAGAAATATTGTAAAAGGGTTATATTTAACAACTTTTATAAAATATTGTAAAAGATGTGTATTTCACAATATTTAGAAAATATAATATATTTATATTTATAATATTTATAAGATGATATTATTTGAAATGTTGGTCTTATTAGGTCGATACCTCACTTGGTAGAATCTCGTGATGAAATGGATATGTCATGTGCTGAAACTCATTCCTTCCATGGCTTCGAAAGACAAGCCTAATATATGTAACAGCTTTTTGCTCATTCTAATATCCATTCTTGTAAAAATCATGACTCATCAACCTCTATTTTACTCTTTAAAATGTTGCTTTAGCTTAGATTATGGCATATATAAAAATAATAAAACATTAAAAATATCTAACAACTATTCGAAATTATAAATCTTAATCATTGAGATAAATAAGTTTTCTTCATTTATATGCTTTTACAACTTACTATGCTTTTACACCCTTGATGATTGATTTTTTTTATTCAATTATCTTTGCTGAATTGACTGGAAAAGAGACTTCCAACATCAGTATCAATTTGTATTGATAGCGGCGATATCGGATTAGGAAAAGCCAAAATATATCGGTAACGATCGTACCGTAACGGTTTCGGCCTATACTATAAATTATATGTTAAAGGATTTCAAATCTAAGGTGGAGGGATGATCCCCAGATGACCAGTCTAAAGGTTGTATTTTGATCTTTGGCAAACACCGATGTCCTTGATTGGTATTCTCAACTTCCTTCTTAGTATACTAAGTGCCGATGGGGCTGATTGCTCTCCTGAAAGCATGGGGACCAACTATTTTAGAGAAATTATATAGCGGAAGCAGTGTTGATGCCCCTAAAACTTGAAGTAGATTGGTAGATCATTTCCAAACTAATCTATGTAAAGATTTTTCATCTTTTTAAGGATTCGTTTGTTAAAGAATATTTAACTTGTGCGATACTAGACATGTCTGAACTAATTACTATCATACATATATTGTATATTTATCGTATAAATATGTCTATTTGTTATCTTTGTTGATGAAATGCAAAAAAGGTGATCCACGTAATTCAGAAATTTATTCTTTTTCATCTTTTCATGCACCCGTAGTGTTAACTTATATAGGGCTTCTTCATAACCTTATATAGAAAAACTTATATAGGGCTTCTTTATAACCTTAAATCATAGTGTTAACTTTTTAAATGCCAACTTATATAGAAATTTATTCTTTTTCATCTTTTGTCATCTTTTCATTCTACATAGAAAAACTTATATAGGGCTTCTTCATAACCTTAAATCATAGTGTTAACTTTTTAAATGCCAAAGCAATAAAGCTCTTCGACCGAGAGGATCGACTTAAGAAGGAAGTATGTGATCTGAAAAAAGAAAACACTATTTTGATAAATATATTTTTATGTTTCTATTGTAGTTCTTCCTGGATCTCGATCCTGATCTCCTCATGTTGGTTCAAGAATTATTGGTATTGGCAGACATACAAGTCACTTTGCAAATACCTTACTCCCCATAAAGTGTATACAAAGACCGGAGATTCACTACAAGTATGACCTATGTTTGGTTGGATTTTAGGATTTTAGGATCTTAGGATCTTAGGATTTTATGGATTTAGGATTTTATGGACTTGGAACTAAGTTCATAGAATCCTATGTTTGGCTGGAGATAGATTTGGATAGGAAAAGTATGACCAAATCCAAAATTTGGATTTAGAAGAAAGAAAGTTGGATTTGGGAGGAACAAATTAACTATTTTTTAATAATTTCATTTTTATATTAAATATTCAGTTAATACTAATTAATAATTAATTAAATAATAAATAATAAATAATGTTTTATATATTAATTTTTTATAACTATTTTTAAAAATATTTAATTTATAGTTAATTTATAGTTAATAAAAATTAATTAATAGTTAATTAAAAATTAGTCAATACTATTATTTTAAAAATTATTTTTTGATAACAAATAGTTAGTTAATGTTTTTATAAAAAAATTTAACTAATAGTTAGTTATCATATTTATAATCTAAATTAATAATTTATTAATAATTAATTATATTATTTAATGTTTTATAATAATTTATAACTTAATAATTTAATAATTTAATAACTTAACTTTTATAATCATATTTAATAATTTAATAATTAATATATTATAATAGTTTTGGTTAATAATTTATTATTCATCAATTAAAATCATCATTATAGTCTTAATTAATAATTTATTTATCATAACTATTATCATAATATAATAATTATTTAATTATTAATTCTAACTATAATTATAATTATAATATTTATTTTATTATTTTATTAGTTACTTATATTAATTATAATTATAATCTAAATTAATTAATATTTTATTATAATCCAATGGCAAAATTTATCTTTTTTATCCAAAAAAATGTATTTGGATTTCAACCAAATCTAATGGACAAACCAAACAATGGATTTCATGAATAGGATTTGGAAATTCAATATTTGGATTTAGATTTGAATTTTGGATTTCAAATCCAAATCCAAATTCCATTTACCAAACATGCGCTTATAGTAACAGAAGTCAGTGACAATGAATATTCAGTCACTCGTAGAAGACTAGTTATGACGGATTAAGAAAAAAGTTAGTAATACTATTTCTGATGGAACGAATGCTTAGTAGTGACGAATAGTCACCGATATTTTTTAATCATTAAATAGTAAAATAGACGTAAAAATATTTCAAATGTTTTGTAAAAAATATTAGAGACTCCTAAATTAATCACTAATAAAAAAAAGTTACACATAATAAACTTAACTATATATATACTAACCAAAATTTTAGTTTCCCTCTTCTAATTTCACACCTCCCGCCTCTAATTTATAACTGTTATATATTAGAGCGTTATAAAAAAGGGATTTTTTGACTTTCATCCCACTTGTTAATATGAATTTGTACTTACATCCCACTTTTTAATTTTATTTGACTTACGTCCCACTTTTCGTCACGAAAAGTATTTATTTTGTCACGAAAAATATTTATTTTGTCACGAAAAGTATTTTCGTGACGAAAAGTGGGACGTAAGTCAAATAAAATTAAAAAGTGGGATGTAAGTACAAATTCATATTAGTAAGTGGGATGAAAGTCAAAAAATCCCTATAAAAAATTCCAAAAATTTAATTCAACCAAAACAAGTCAGCTTTCTTTTTTGGGATTTTTTGACTTTCATCCCACTTATTAATATGCATTTGTACTTGCATCCCACTTTTTAATTTTTTTAGACTTACATCCCATTTTTTGTCACTAAAAGTATTTATTTTGTCACGAAAAGTATTCGTTTTGTTACGAAAAATATTTTTCGTGACAAAAGTGGGATGTAAGTCAAATAAAATTAAAAAGTGGGATGTAAGTACAAATGCATATTAATAAGTGGGATGAAAGTCAAAAAATCCCTTCTTTTTTTACTAAAGTCGAATTCTAGCGCTCATTTTTTCATTTCCCTGAGCCTATCAAACCCCACTCTGCTCGTACTCTCCTTCCTCCACAAAATTTTCTCGAGCCCCATCCTCATCCCCCATCTCTCCTCCCCCTTCCCTCGCCTCTCCAAAATCTGCTCCCCTAAATTCTCCACCAAACCCTAAACCTAACCCCAATCTCCTCCGCTCCGCCTACCTCCACGTTGTCATCGAAGATGTATGGATAGAGGGAAAACCTTCTAAAGTCCTCGGAGGAGCTGTCAGAGGGGAGAAGGAGGATGGAGGAGGCCTCGTCGATGGATGAGTAGACCTCGAAGGAGCTGTCAAAGGGGAGAGGAGGACAGAGACAGCCTCGTCAAGAGATGAGGTTATGAAGGTGGTGTGGTCTCTACATATGCAAGGGCAGAGTACCAGGCCATGGGGTCGGCGTTCCTCGAGGCAGTCGCGGATTACGTCGAGGACCGACATTTTGACTCAACAAGTGTTGAAGAGGTCTCCTTTCTTCTTCATATTCAGTTGTGTGACTCCTTTATTTTATCATTGAAACATATTTGATGAAATGCTTACAAGAGAAATCTGTATAGATTTAAACTCTTGAATTTATGTTTACTTTGTTTTCTTTCGATCGGGCCATATGTCCTCGATGAAGCCCGGTTTCCTTTCTTCTTATCATTCAACTTCTTCTGCAGAAGCTGATTGGAACCTCATGAGAATGAGGTTTGTAATTTACTACTGGTGTTTTTTATTATCGTAGGCAAGGATTTGCCACATCCAATAATGGAACCACATGTAAAACAGTTACAGAGGATGATGATCCCTATGATCAAGAGGAAGCTGAAGATGTAGAAGATGAGGCTTTTAGTAAGACATAGTTCTAGATGCATTTCTTCCGGAACTGTGGATGCACAAGGGTTCAATAGTCCTACATCTAGTCCTTAGCGACAGGAGAATGGTAACCATCAACCTAGTGGAGATGCCTTCCCTTCCAACGAGGTACCATATCAATTTTGAAACAATAGTATTTGTCTTTATCTGGATAGAATTGATTATCAACAATTTCATTTAGTGTGGTGCCATATCATCCGTGGAGCATGATGAAGCTGTTATGCTTGAGGCTTCTATGTTCGGCAGGATTCCTGAGGGTACATAGTCATTTTGAAGGAGAAGTCTGCTTTCTATATTTTCAATTCCTTTTCATTTAGAATTTCAAGGTCTAACACATGCAAGATCTCTATGCATTTTGCATATTTCTTCATGTGTTTATAGAGACAATAACTTAGCATGAGTAAGGCAAATAATTCTAATTTTCAATGGTAATGTTCAAGAAATTAAACAAGTTCTAATTTCATTTGTGACTTTAAGATTGTTTTTGTTAAGAGCTGTTTTAAGGTTATGAGTTCTCTTTGGCAGTTGAGAATGTTGGTATTAATGATGTGGAGAGGTCATTGGTATTAGCTTTCAAAGAATGGTATATTATGTAGTTTATATTGTAGTAGATTTTCATGGCAAGGTGATTACAAGCTGAAAGTTAGAACTGTTAGACTGACCAAATTTTGCAGCAACTTGAATACATTGTAGTAGAAGTCTAGAAGCCATAAAATATTTGTAAGGCAAATATTATCTTGATATCTTTGTGAAAATTATAATTCTAGTCCATAGATATAGTGATGGGACAGGGATGTGGAACAGCACGAAAAAAATCATAGATAAGGTAAAAGCAGGAAATAACATTGTAGGGAGTCCAGGGACACAAAAAAGAAGTAAATATTTCTATGATTAGTTTCAAATAAATAGCAAACATTTGATCTATTTCAAAATATAATCTTCATATATCATAATCCTTATTTTGATTTGCAGTACTACATTTTTTATGGCCATTTACGCTAGCTTTTTATTCAGCATGTCCTAATATAACTGGATGTCTTCATTGTTTTCAGACATTTATTATTTTTACTTCAAATATTTTTGGTCTGCATCTTATAGAAGTAGGTAAACATAACTGGAAAGTAGATGAGAGCATCTCTTTGCACAAGATGAGTCCTGACATTTGTATCCTGGAGTATAGGGTTCGTGTAACTGGAACTACCATTCCATATAAGGGGGCATGTCAAGGTACATCCTGTTAGCAATATGGATAATCTATCTATAAATGATATCGTCTCTACACATTGAGATCAATTTATGTTTTGATGGCGTTTACTCAACCTTCTGTTTTCTACCTTGCCATATGCTCAACATCTAATTGGGAATGATTTTCTCTCTGCCTTTAGTCACCACTGAAGTGCTTATTTACATTCTTAACTGAGAAAGCTAAAAGCTATTGATGTAACAATTAGTTACATTATATTTATTCAATTACAGGAATAATTGTTAGTCCTGAATACCCTTTTAAACGTGTCATATTAATGTCCACATCTGTAGTATTTTAAAGGAAAGTTTTTTTAATTTAATCAAATATAGTGTCCAAATGACAGGAGTGCTGCCAGAGGTCTCTATTAGCTTGCATCATGCTTTGGTACTTAATAAAGAAGGAGGTGAGCTTGTTGTTATGGAGTTCTTCAGCTTTTAAAATTGACCCTGACCCATTTGTGCAAGCAATTTTTTTAATTATTTGATACAGTCATGTCTGTATTAATTATAAGAGAGAGTTGGTTTTTGTTGTAGTTTATTAAATGAGCAGTGCCTAAACGGTACCAGTGTTGGTTAGAGCTCTCTGTTTGCTTGTATCTTGCTCCGGTACGTAGTAGAGAAGTGGGTGGGGTGAGTTTGCTTTTATGGAGTTCTTCAATTTTTAATTATTGATTTTGATCTATTTATGTATTTCTGGTTAAAGAAATTAAATTGACACATTCCGATCCATATCTTTAATATTTTAACGAAAAGGGACTTTTTTTGCTCTTTATCAAATGACTAGCGTTGGATTTGTCTTCCAAACTCAAATGTGTTTGTATATTCTCTCTAAGTTGCCACTTGATTTATTTAACAGTTTACAGTTCTCTTATGTTGCAGCCCAATATAATATGGACAAGTTTTTTCCTTATCCTTTTAAAAGCGCTTGACTGGTTATTTTCGGTTTTTGAGCTGGGTTCCTAAGGAAAGGATGATGCAAGATGAATAGATTAGACTTCTTAGTCATATTATTTTAGTGGATTTGGATCTCAAATCATATTATTTTTTTACTGATCATTTTGTCATATATATAGTTCCTACTCATTTTTGTTTTAGGGGCCATCATTTTCATTAATCGATGTTATATATTCTCCCAAATTGAAACTCCTTTTTCTTATCTGTATCAGTTTCTATTGAAAATCTTCTTTATACATCTTTTTTGTACGGGGGATTGAGTTCCATTTTATCCATAAAGACCAGTGCTACGGTAAGATCATATAGTTCTTCTTTGTACGTGGGATTCTAATCTAATCTCTTGCTGGCAACTTTGTAATTTTATTTTCATTGCAAAGGGGGTTCTCTTTGTTGGCTTGTTCTTTGTTCTTATATTGTCTATTTATCAAAGGTTGTGTCATTTTTTTTGTTACTTCTACATTTTTTTGTCAGTAGATCAAGTTTCATTCATGATAAAAAAGATGTCGGTCGTTGTATTGTACAGTTCTAACTCACCTATATTTAATGCAAACTAAACATTGCAGTTCTGACTAAACTTATATTTCCCTGACATTTGATGTGGCCAAAATTTGGGGGCATTACATGCTTTGTTTCCAGGTTCACATAATTGATGGTCGAGCAAGCGCAAGTTCCAGTCTTGATTTAGCCAGATAGAATTTAGTAGCTACTTCTTGTTAATGCATTCGTGAATACATGATTTAGCCAGGTAGGCATGAGTAAATAATTTGAAAGTTGTATGCTAAAGCAACAACATGCTTAGTTTAGTTCAGGTGTAATAAAGAGATTTGCTCAAATGATTCTTTAGTTTAACTTAGATTCTTTAGGTCAACTTAGATTTTATTTTCAACTTAGACATATGTCGGATATAATGTTTTTTGTTTTTGATGCACTTGGATATTTATAAGCATGTATTTTTTTGCTCTATTGCTAATGTAGAATATCAATTGGAAAACAAGTTTACTCAGAAGGAATTGAGCTTGCAAAGATCCGGTACGTTACATAATATCTAGTTGTTGATTGATCTGGTACTTGTTATTGGAAACATAATTCTGGTTTGGCCCAAATGCACACCATATATTAGATACATCTCAACATGTGACATCCTCCCTGGTGGTAGGAGGATTGGCCAGGAAACAACACACAAGGACCAAAATATGATTCATTTTGGATTGAAGTTTCTGCTACTGTGTCCCATGATTTCTAGATTGGAGACAATTGCTTGCACTGGCTATGACTGTATAGAGTTGTTCATGCGTGTAAGTGTATAGAGTCTAAAGTAAATTTACAATTAATCAATCCACACTTTTTTACCAACCAACAATTCAATAAATTTATATTTGTTACTTTTGTGCCAATAACTAAGGAGTATTATACTGTGAAAAATATTTAAAACTGAAAAAAATGTGTATTAGTAATTTCATAGGGAACTGGTGCATGAAAATAAGACCAGAAACTGATAAGTTCATGTATACAGCTCATGTTATACTCTTCAAGCCTAACAACATATATTGCACCTATTATGCTCTGCTACTAGAATCTTGTATGTTATATTGATATCTTTTACCAAGCATGTTTAGGTAATTTTTCCCATGACTTACATTTCCCAATAATACTCTTGGCTCTATATCTTTTTGTTCTTTGCTACTATATTTTGCAATCATTTAATTTCCTATGTAAAACTTGTAATTATATCTTCTTTCGTCTTTTGTGCCTTCAGGAACTTCAATCAATGAATGTTGTTCCACGTTTAAAACTAACAAGCATGATGAGCATGGGAGTTGACTTAATACGAGTTCTGGAGTCAAGGTGGAGTGAGCATGGGTTTCATCTTTCGCAATAACATTTGGAAGATGCAAAGGATTGTATCAAAAATGTTAGTTTAGGAATGTTCGTGAAAATCAAAATCAAACTACAGTTAGAAGGTGACTTTATATCTGCTAGGGTGTTGAGTAAATCAGATGTTTGAATTAAGTATCCCTTGTTTGTCATGTGTGGAGTTTTACATGTATATAGATGTAGAGAATATTTCTTTAGCCTTCTAAAAATGTTGCTTTTGTAATCTGTATTGTGTTTAAGTTACTGTTATTTTGTTCCTTTTACTCAATATTTGGTTCAACCTTAACTTTGTATTGTTGGAACTGGTTGTTTATGAGCCAAGTAAAAATTAGAATAATGTATTTGTATTATAATTGTAATCAATATATTTTTATTTATAAATTATATATTTTTTAAAATGGAAACATAATCAACAACATTTCAAAACTGTTGTAAGATAACATTATAACAACTTTAGTAAACATTGTAAAAATTATTTACAATACTTTTCAAGCATTGTTGATGTTATAATTACAACATATAAATATATACTACAACATTTGGCAAACATGATTGAATAAGATATACAACATTTGTTAAAAGTTGTAAAAACTCTTTTTACAATGTTTCTGCACCGTTGTAGAAAATCTGTGGACAACGTTTACTAAACGTTGTAGATATTATTTTTACCACAGTTGTAGAACATTGTTGCAATTATATTTACAACACTTGTAATATGTTTTAAAAAGTATTTTTACAATACTTGCCAAATGTCGTAAAAATATTTTTGTCCGATTTTATAAATTTCAACAATGTTTGTAAATTGTTGTGGAAAGAACTTCTACAACATTTTTACAACGTTCAAACAAACATTGTGGAAGATAACCCCCCTTTTACAATCCTGGATTTAACAACCTTCTATTAAACGTTGTAGAAGATCTTTTACAACGTTTTTGTAACGTTGTGAAATAGGTTTTTTCTTGTAGTGGACTTAGAATGGATAGTTGACCTAGTTTGACTTCTAGGGTTGACCAGAGTTGACCAAGAGTTGACTTTGGTCTAGATTGACCTAGATTCATATAGAATGCATTGAATTACATCTTATTATCATTTTAGACATGTAGTGACTTGTACTGTTCTATAGGAGACAGACACTACTCCTCGGACAGTATATTCTCTTCGGACATTCAGGATACCAGGCGAGTACATTCTCTGATCATTTCATATCCTGTTAGAATTATTCTCCTGCTTTAAATTACTTTACTTGATACTGTCATGTTGGTCACACGGATTAGTACTATATGGATCCCTTCTTGAGATATTATCCCCTCAGGGAGCATCGGATACTATATGTTTTGTGCGTTTCACTTACATGGTGTATCACTATGCTTCATGGTTCATTGAATCACTTGTGACATGTACTCTCATGATCATAGAGTCTTCCTTGAATCCCCCATTTATGGGCTTTCTTAGAATCCCCATTTATGGGACTATCATGTACCACCCTTCGGGGGCCGTTACATGAATCATAACATAACCTGGCTGGATCCTTGTGTATTGATTGGGGGTACGGAGGAGTAGATGTAGACATGTGAATAATATCCAAGTAGTGTAGCATCAGAATCTTTCCATAGTGTAGCATCAGAATCACCCTATGTCATTCACATGTTTATATTGTACTCTGACTCACTAGCCACTGTTATTTCTCTACTTATAGTAGATATTTCTATTACAGTTCTCTCTCTGTTTATATTTTGTACTTTCTTTCAGTTTCATGTATCTTACTTTACTACATGATTATATTTTCTAACCTGCTATGAACTGTTGAGATGTATTGTGCTCGCTCCGTCCTGATTGGGCACCGTTGAATATTTACAGAGGACGAGGATGAGGCTGGTGTTGACACCTTTTATGGGACAGCCCTAGACGACACTTGTGAGCTGGACTCTCAGGAGGACCCAGCTCTAGCTGATGACATTACCCCTACTGCCTAGACTAGTTTAGTTAGGCTTTATCTTACTTATATTGTCTTGGGACTAGTTTAGTTAGGTTTTATCTTACTTATGTTGTCTTGGGACTAGTTTAGTTAGGCTTTATCTTACTTATGTTGTCTTGGGACTAGTTTAGTTAGGCTTTATTTCTGTCATTGAGATCTGGATTGTATATATTCTTTCATACTCTGTAGTTGAGACCTTGTATTCTGGATGTTTGCTGAGATGTTATTTTAGACATTTAGACTCTTCTGATCATCTGTATTTCATTTGAGTTCTATACCATATCGTGCTTCTTCTTCCTTAGTTGTGATTGGGTTTACATTCTGCTATGTCACCCCCATTCGGGGAGTATAAACTGTTTAGCATTATATTGTTAGATATTGTGACCTAGGACAGCGTTCTACCGTCGACACTGCGGTGTAGGCTGGACGTACCCACTTCTCGTACCCTTACTCTAGGGTGCGGGTCGTGACATGTCATCCTTTTAGAGATTTTTGGAGATGTGATATCATTGATAGGTTGTGTTATATCTATAATCATGGGATGTATTAGTTAGTACTGTTGACCTAGACAGCATTCTATTGTCGATGTTGTGGCGTAGGCTGGACGTACCCACGTACTCCTGTCCTTATTCCAGGTGCGGGTCGTGACACAATTTTGTGGTGGCCTACGCAGGTCTCATAGAGGTCGCAATTAGTGCAATGTCGTAGTGGTGCTTAGACTTTGAGTGTTATTATGAGCCTGCTATTAGGATATAGGTTATAGGCTATAGTTGAGAGAGACTCAATCACAACTAGGAAATTTTCAATCTATTTGATTATCATTCCAATTTATTTTGCATAAATATTCTTCGAATTTAACTGTCCTTCTTTGATAATATCTTATTTTGTGCCATATTGACTTTTTTTTTGTTTGATCTGTCTTCAGGATGCCGCCAAAGTCTATATCTTAGCGCTCTGGAACCACAGTAGCTTATGAGAGGTCTGCTACCTCTCGACCACATGTTTCGGCTGTAGGAGTTGTTAGGGTTATATACGAAAAGTATTACTTTTGTATTAACTATATTTTCATATTATTTTTGAATGATAATCATAAGGGCAAATATTGGCATTTTATACTTGTTATATGTTAATGCAAATGTCTGATATTCTACATTGGAGATAATATGGTGTGTGGTGACACACAGAAGATCATATTATCAGTCCCTTATAGAATACATAAATGGTTCACAACCTAGATGGATTTGGACAAACCATTGGTAAGGTTGTAGTATAATCTGACATTAGTCTATCTTGACTATAGGTTTATACTAGTGCACTTTATGTGTATTGAATAGGACCACTTGAGGTTGTTCTCTTTATACTGAATACATAAGAATAATTACCTCCGTTATTATGGATGCTTGTGCTCTTAATTCGGATATAACAAACATGTATATGTAGTATGCATTACTTTGATTCATAAAAGAATAAGATTCATAATAAGTCAGTAGCCTCTATGAATTGGGTAATAGTATTATGTGTATGATGGACTATTGATTATAAAAGAAATACATGTCCTGATGTATCGGGTTGTTGATGTCCCCTTAAGGAACTCATAAGGATTGTCATGTAAAGTCTGCAGGTGGATTATATCGGACATGACAAATAAAGTTGAGTGGTACTACTTAAGGATTAAAGATGTCGATCAATGCAGTTGTCAGTAACTTATTTTTATTGACGGGCATTCGATATCTTAACATGGGAGACAAACAAGCAAATAATAAGAAGGAGCCCATAAACGTAATTTGGGATAAGAAAGGTAGTACAACATTAGCTCTTTAGTAGACCGAGCTATTGTTAACAGGCCTGGGTTGTGTATTCGGACTGAACACAGGATACTTAGATCTGTTAGGAGACCTAAACATAATTTTTCCTCATGTCCCTGCCGTAGCCTATATATAACCTCTATTATCTGGTCGTCACATATATCCTAAGAAGAGCATACTTCTCTAATTCGTTCATTACGAAAGAAGAGAAAGGGAGGACGGCCAAGGAGAAGAAAATGTTTAGAGCCCATCACCCATACGACGACAAACTCGAGGAAGGAATACAGTAGAAGATCTTGAGATTGCTAATCGATCAAGATTGCTGAAAACTGTTGTCAACTCCTCGTCGCTTCAGTATAATTTGTGAACCTGGTTTTTGCTATTGAAGGGTTAGATAACGAGATTAAACCTATTCATGCTCCATCAATCGATATGCGCAGCAATTTATCATCTGGAATTTTTTCTGTTGAAGGGTTCATATTGATACATGCGTAGATGACTTGGCCGCATGGCCATGGTTGTGTCATATAGATCAATATGCGATCCCAGGAATACCAGTTCCGTCAAAAGTTGCTCCACCGTTTCTTCTGTTTCAGCTGCTTTCGGGGGTGCTTCTCCACCTGTTCAGAGGGCTATTCCTCAGCTACCTCCAGTACCAACTGTGACAGCAGAGATGTTTATATTATTCTAGCAGATAATTGAGGCTCAGAGAGCCCAGGAAGAGTCGCAGTAGTGACAGACTGAGGTAATGTGCCAGAGCATTGAGAGTGCCTATTAGTTGGCATTAGCTGTAGTTGAGAAGGTGGCACTTGTTCAGCCTCAAGGTACTCTAGCTTAGTAGCAGTCAAGGCCGGGTACCGTAGTGGACTTCAAGAGGATGTTGCGTTGGGAGTTCAAAGGTACCGAGGAAATACTCTACGCAGATGACTGGCTGGAGGATATTGAGAGGATTCTGCACTTGGCTCAGATTCCTGCGAGTTTGTAGGTTGAAGCAACCGACAGTCAGCTGTTTGACATTGCACTCACTTGGTACCATACGAGGCCCAGGCTTACCATGACAGGACTTACTTGAGAGGCTTTCAAAAAGCTTTTCAAGGAGAAGTTCTTTCATGATGTTGCTCTGGGGGCCTTGGAGAGTTAGTTCTATGACTTGTTCCAGGGGAGCATGTTAGTCGACGAGTATGCCGTTGAGTTCTGCCATATGAGCCGCTTTGCGAAGAGCATGGTTCGAGAGCCAGAAGATCGGGCTCGAAAGTTTATGAAGGGCCTGAACAGAGAGGTCAGGTCATGCACTTCTAGACACCGTACGGCTACTTTCGAGGACATTTTGATGGATACCCATATTGCGGAGGAGGACTTGGACCTCAGGCCCAAGAGAGGGACTGATACAATGGGTGGTGCTAGTAGCAGTACGACACCGACCAAGCATCCTCATATCCAGCAGAGGCCATTTCACCATCACCACTAGCAGCACTATGCACCAGTTCATGCTCATATCTAGCAGGTGCAGAGGCAGTCACAGAGGTAGGCACAGCAGCCATTCATTGTGCATTCTGTGGAAAGCCAGGACACACCAGAGATGTCTACCAAAAGAGGTTAGGTGTGTGCCTTTTCTGTGGGTCACCCGATCACCAGCTGAGGGATTGTATAGCTCGTCCAGCTCAGGAAGGACCAGCTAGAGCACCTCCAGGGATAGCTCCTACAGTACCTGCAGTTCAGCCAAGGGTGTAGTGTCCGACCCGCAAGATGCCTTATGATGGATGGTTGGTTCGATGAAGCCTTGTTGGATTTGGGAATATGCGAAGGATCGCTTGGAAGGCTATGCGATCGTGGCGGGAATCGTCCTATGAATGTGAGTAGTGTTGAACCCTTCAAAGATCCTTTAGCTTCACGCTTAAAATAAGGATAAGTATGCTATGTTTCTTGTTAAGTTGTTCAATAACACCTTGCATGGAATTTGGAAAGATAATGAAAGATAATTAATCACCTGAACGTAAACTGTTGTGGCTAGATGAATTGTATGCTTGTACGCTGTTGCAATGAATTATATGACAGATGAAGGCAAAGTCCCAAATACTTGGGCGGTAAGTATATCGAGCTTTGGCTCGATGAATAGTTGGTAACACATATGTTAAGACCCAAGAGCTGGGCAGTGAGTATGCTTGAATTACATTCGAATGAATGTATGCTAAACAAATGCTAAGTCCCAAAGGATTGGGCTGTGAGTACCTTGAGTTGGTTGGAAAGATGTATGGTATCAAAGATGTGGTACAAGGGCTTGGGTAACAACATTCTATTATCTCGTCGCAGATGTAGAATGTTGATTACGCCAAGACCCTGGCAAGATGGCAATATGAATGAGAATGATGGATGAATTACTTAGTTTTCCTTATCATGCATTATATGTTTTTTTATAGATAAGTTGCATATAGTTGCATGGTCATGCACAACTTGTCGACAAGGTGGTTCCTCGAACGGTATTCCTGGGCCTTGAAAACCGGTTCGTCCTGGGGGGAACCAATGCTGAAGTAGTAGCACGGTATACGGGAATTGCAGTGGGGCTAGCTACCATCACTGTAAAGGCGTCGTATACCTGTAAGTCAGTCCAAGATGGCGTGTCGCCAGTGACCTTAATATAGATAGGTCCGGTGCTAATGATGTCTTATGCAGGCAGAGTAAGTTACTACTCAAATACAGGGAAGGATGTCGGCTGTTGGTAAGAATCACCTGAACGGTGATATTTATATTAAATCATGATATTGTTCCTAACAATGTCTTGTGCAGGTAGAGTAAGTATTATAAATGTACAGTGATAGCTACACGACCGTGGGTAAGTATCACCAAAGGGTGATAACAGTATGCTTTAAATTATGTTGGCTATGAGATTTGCATGCTTTACTTCTTGTCGGCTATAATATGAAATTGACCCTAAGGCAACGAGAAAGACCATTGTTAATAATGTTCTGTAACATGATTACTTAGTGTTATCTTCTTAGGTGAGTTGGGCCAGCACCGCTCGCCAGTACATTGATGATGTACTGACCCATGTTGTGGGCAATATTACAGGTGTTCGCTTGGGGAAAATCCTGTGAATCAGTGCTTGGCATCGATGAATCGGATGGGTATGCAGAAGCTTTTCTTTCAAGACGATGTCTTCTGCTATACGGGACATAATGTATGGAACGGTGTAATTCAGTTGTACCAGTGAGATTGCAGCCATATTGGCAAGTTCATTGTAAAGAAGTCGGTATATTCATTTGTAGCCTAAAGGGCAAGTTTATACATTCAGTTGGTTATTCAAGAGTCTTGTAATCAATTATAAACTCTGTATTCCGCTGCAAGTCTTATAATCTATTATGATTATCAATAAAGAGATACATTCTTCATATCTTGTGTGACATTCAATTTATCTGCTTGGTTTTGCTGAGTTGTCGATGTTTTCTGAGAAATACCAGGAACTGTAATGGTTTTGCCTTGTACAAGTGCAATCTTCACTTGTACGGTATTACGCTCAGTAGCTAGTTTTCGATCCTCCGAGATCGGGGCGTGACATAATGGTATCAGAGCACGACTTTACGTCCTTGATTTTATTCAATTGTTTCAAATCAATGTTGCTACTAAGATGAATCTAAGCTGCTTCCGCGATGATTCAAAGATTGCTTTCGCGATTATTCAAAGTTGCTCCCGCGGTGAATCAAAGTTGCCTCTGCGAATACTCAAAGTTGCTTCCGCGATGAAATCAAAGTTTCCTCTATGATGACTCATAGTGCTTCTGCGATTATTCCGTGTTGCTTCCAAACTATTCTAAGTTGTTCCCTTGACTGAAAGTCCGTTGATCCTCCTAGCTGCTCACTGGGTGTTCCATACAATAAGTCTAAATATGTGGGCTATAATATGTGTGTTTTGTCGAATTTCTAAAAGATACCAAAACGAATAACAATGATGCGATGCTATAATAAGTTTGTGATGTATGCTGGATGTCTTATGTGCGGGATTCATTAAAGTCGATTGTTATACAGCAATCGACCGTGGGTGATGGCTTGGTATGTTGGAACAGAATGTGCATGGATTTCAGTGAATGGGAATCGACAGAATCTTGAGTCGATATTTGTGGTCAGCATGACCACTGCTGGATGGATAGTCCTTATTGGACGTTGGTTTGATGCGAGGGAATATTGTGTCGGGAATGGCTTGAGCTCTGAGTGGTATATTACATATACCCTCATCGTAATAAGATGTCCCTTGACCCTTGATGTGTTTATGATTTTTTGATTACTTTACCTATAAGATATTGGGTAGTATCGAATCGTAGCTAAGATTACGATTGATATATGTTGGCTAGGCGTGTTCCTTGATTGTTAAGTTGGATGACCCGTTATGAGATTTTGATGTGTTCAGATGAACCATCACTAGACCTTGTCGGTTACCATTATGTTGGGTAATAAGAGAATTGAGAATATGAAATAAATGTCTTAGTTGGGAAGAAAACGAATTTTAGATTCAGGTGAAGACTTGAATCAGTTGGGTAAAATGATTGTAGGCTTGGTAATGATGGTGTAGTGTTGCTATCGAAAGATTTTGCGAGAACAACTATGGACCGAATATTGAACGATGTTGGAATTGAGTGAAAGAAATTGCATGTTGGATATCGACAGAATTGATGGTAATGTTAGACGCCTATCGGGATGTTGTAAATGATTTAGACGATGCAGAGAGAGTTGTATCAACGACCGAAAAGATTGAGAATGGGATTGAGGAATAGATGATCTTAGCACGTGGTGCAGTGTGCTTGAGAGAAATTGATATCCCGAATTAACAAGTTATGATCGTTGACTTTTTTGAGGCATAAAGAATGAGTACTTGTCCCTTGATGCATGAAAGAGTAGATGCCCCTTATGAGAGTCGAATGGCTGGAATACAAATAAGTATCGAGGTGCAGCGATACGTAATAGACCATGTCTGTAGATGATGTTGTCGCATGAATAACAAGTTTGGTGGAATATAGAATTGTTGGATTATGACTTAGCTAATGAGTTATGTTATATCCATTAAGATGACCAATATACTAATGCGAGATGATTGGTGCTATAGAGATTGGATCGGTACATGAATAGTAAATCTTCTTATGGAATCATAAGGAGATGATGCAAAAACGAATATTGATGGTTAACATAAATTGCTAAGAGATGACCATATTGGTGCTAGAAAATTTATAAATGATGCCTCGGAAGAAATACGATTTTATAGTTGTCTATGTTATTGGTTAAGGAGTACAAATCGTATCGATGATCTAAGAATATGGGAAACGAATATGTCGCAAAAAGACCGTAGGAAGAGATCGTAAGTGATAAACTATTAAGATAGCAATGTTGGATTATGACTTAGAATAGTTGACCCGATTGAATAGAAAATTTGAGTACGATATGAGAATGCAAGTTGGATCGAGCGAATGCTATGTCTATGCAAGTGGAAATTGAAAGTTTGGATATTCGATTGATAAGTTTTATATGATAGCTTCGGAAGTGACCATAAGGATTGTTGGATAGAATTTTCGGATAGATTTTGTCGGTTGCGGGTAAGTCTAGAATGAGACTTCATTGGATATGGCCCGAGTATGAGGACGGGTAGAAAGATTTGACCCTAGATTGTTGGTTGGTTGCCTAGATTGTCGGTTGGTTGCCTAGATTGTCGGTTGGTTGCCTAGAGTGTCGGTCGGTTGCCTAGAATGTAGATTGGTTGCCTCTAAGATAAGAGATAAGTATGTCCCTGATAGCTATCCATCTCATATGAGTTAGCTGAATGTCTAGTTTAGCTTAGATTAGCTGACCGTAGAGATTTGACTGAATGCTAAGTTGACTGTTGGAAAATCGTAGGATGTCCCTATTGATGTTGCGTGAGTATAATCGGAATAAGTAAGATGTGTAGAAAGGTAAACTTGGAATAGAATGGAGATTGGGAAATTTGATGTTATAATATTGGATGGGATGATGGATCATATTGGTTTCAAAATTTGGTTGCCTTGTTGGAACGTCAGAAATTGTTAGAACTGGCTGGATTTGGTTGATTGATATTGAGCTACAAAAATGATGGTAGTGCCCTGAGACAGTTGGAATAATTTCATGGATCAGATAAAATTTGAAGATAAGTGTAACGACAGAATTGGATAGTGCATGTATCCGAGATTGGCGAGAGCGAATGTGAATAGGAATGACCTTCGGAATTAATGTTGCTGGAATATGAGAGTGGCTTATGCGAGAGGATAATATGTTGGCTTGATCAATACGATAAAATGTTGGAGTACGACGAGAAATGTTACTAGAGTGGAATGGTGGTACAATTTGAGGGATGGTGCGATTTGGAAGATGGATTATGATCAGGAAATTTACAAGTTGCAAACAAAGTGTATGGATACGAACGATAACGAATACAAGATTTGATCGATGAGAATCGAATATCGAAATAAAATGTGGCTATAGGATTTATCAACTTTGGTGGCATAGATGACAATAAACTTGAAAGGAATACTTGATACATCTAAGTCTGAATACTTTGGAAAACGTTGGGATCGATTGTGGAAAATTTATCGAGTTGGAATTGGCAACATCTATTGTCTTATTAGTTGGTTGGAATATTGAATAAACAAGTGGGATTATACGAGATGCTCGAAGAGAATTACTGATGTTCGGGAAAGGAAGGTACACCGTAGTCCGTTCGCTTTCTCTATCACTGAACTTGGCTGAAGTACATATATTTCAGGGACGCCTAAAATATGTGTATGCTTCCAACTAAGTGATATGCTGAATTCAAACGAAGCCACGGGGAGGATTATCATGTGCTAAGGATTTGCACGAGTGTCGAAGGAAAGATCAAAGATGGTAAACTATTTTGAATCAATTGGGATACTGTAACGAGATGGTATATTACTTGAATGAATCGGGAGATTGCGGAGAAATATTAAATAGTGCAAGTCGATCGTTGAGAAGTTTTATGAAAAGTCGGTTGAAGTTTTGGGGATGAGTTGTTTTAAGTTTTGAGGACGAAACTTTTTCTGAGTGGTATATATTATAGTGCTCCGACCCGCAAGATGCCTTATGATGGATGGTTGGTTCGATGAAGCCTTGTTGGATTTAGGAATATGCGAAGGATCGCTTGGAAGGCTATGCGATCGTGGCGGGAATCGTCCTATGAATGTGAGTAGTGTTGAACCCTTCAAAGATCCTTTAGCTTCACGCTTAAAATAAGGATAAGTATGCTATGTTTCTTGTTAAGTTGTTCAATAACACCTCGTATGGAATTTGGAAAGATAATGAAAGATAATTAATCACCTAACGTAAACTGTTGTGGCTAGATGAATTGTATGCTTGTACGCTGTTGCGATGAATTACATGACAGGTGAAGGCAAAGTCCCAAATACTTGGGCGGTGAGTATATCGAACTTTGGCTCGATGAATAGTTGGTAACACATATGTTAAGACCCAAGAGCTGGGCAGTGAGTATGCTTGAATTATATTCGAATGAATATATGCTAAACAGATGCTAAGTCCCAAAGGACTAGGCGGTGAGTACCTTGAGTTGGTTGGAAAGATGTATGGTATCAAAGATGTGGTACAAGGGATTGGGTAACAATATTCTATTATTCCGTCGCCGATGTAGAATGTTGATTACGCCAAGACCCTGGCAAGATGGCAAGATGGTAATATGAATGAGAATGATGGATGAATTACTTAGTTTTCCTTATCATGCATTATATGTTTCTTTATAGATAAGTTGCATATAGTTGCATGGTCATGGACAACTTGTCGACAAGGTGGTTCCTCGAACGGTATTCCTGGGCCTTGGAAACCGGTTCATCCTGGGGGAACCAATGCTGAAGTAGTAGCAGTGTTGAAGTAGTAGCACGGTATACGGGACTTACAGTAGGGCTAGCTACCAGCACTGTAAGGGTACCGTATACCTGTAAGTCGGTCCAAGATGGCGTGTCGCCAGTGACCTTCATATAGATAGGTCTGGTGCTAATGATGTCTTATGCAGGTAGAGTAAGTTATTACTCAAATACAGGGAAGGATGTCGGCTGTTGGTAAGAATCACCTGAACGGTGATATTTATATTGAATCATGATATTGTTCCTAACAATATCTTGTGCAGGCAAAGTAAGTATTATAAATGTACAGGATGGCTACACGACCGTAGGTAAGAATCACCAAAGGGTGATAACAGTATGCTTTAAATTATGTTGGCTATGAGATTTGCATGCTTTACTTCTTGTCGGCTATAACATGAAATTGACCCTAAGGCAACGAGAAAGACCATTATTAATAATGTTCTGTAACATGATTACTTAGTGTTGTCTTCTTAGGTGAGTTGGGCCAGCACCGCTCGCCAGTATATTGATGATGTACTGACCCACGTTGTGGGCAATATTACAGGTGTTTGTTTGGGGGAAATCCTGTGAATCAGTGCTTGGCATCGATGAATCGGATGGGTGTACAGAAGCTCTTCTTTCAAGATGATGTTTTCTGTTATACGGGACATAATGTATGGAACAGTATAATTCAGTTGTACCAGTGAGATTGTAGCCATATTGGCAAGTTCATTATAAAGAAGTCGGTATATTCATTTGTAGCCTAAAGGGCAAGTGTATACATTCAGTTGGTTATTCAAGAGTCTTGTAATCAATTGTAAACTCTGTATTCCGCTGCAAGTCTTGTAGTACATTATGATTATAAAGAGATACATTCTTCATATCTTGTGTGACATTCAATTTATCTGCTTGGTTTTGCTGAGTTATCGATGTTCTCTGAGAAATACCAGGAACTGTAATGGTTTTGCCTTATACAAGTGCAATCTAGACTTGTACGGCATCACGTCCAGTGGCTAGTTTTCGATCCTCCGAGATCGGGGTGTGACAGAGGGGACCGCCGCTTTCGATCCAGCAGCAATTTTCTCAGCACCAACAGCGGAGGGGGTGCACCTCAGGGCAAAGCGTTTGCTATGATGGTCGAGGAGACCGAGCCCCTCGGCGATGTCATCGCAAGTTTTGTTCTTCTTGATTCCTTTCCTGCTTTAGCATTATTTGACTTTGGTGCTACATATAGCTTTGTATCTATATTTTTTTGCTTTTAGACATCATATTGTTGCTTGAACCTTTGGGTAGGACTTACAAGATCATGACTGGGGAAGACATTACCTTAGTTAGTGATGTTTGTAAGGGACAAAGAGTTTCTCTAGGAGGTCAGGATTTGAGTGCATGTTTACTTGTAACGCCACTTCCGAGCTATGATATTGTACTCAAAATGGATTGGTTGAGTAGGCATCATGCTAGCATAGATTGTAGAGGGACAGAGTTTTGTTCAGTCCGCTATGAGAGCCAGAGTTTGAGTTTGTTAGTGAGAAAGCTGGGCAGAGGGATGGCTTTATCTGTGGAGCTATAGTGGAACAAAAGAAGTTTCCACATCCATTGATACCAAAGTTTTTAGATTTTTCCTAAGGAGTTGTCGGGATTGCCGTTGGACAGGGATGTTGAGTTCTCTATAGACTTGGTGCCAAGAGTGGAGCCTATTTCGTAGCACGTCTATGGGATCAACAACAGTAAGATGACTGAGTTGAAGAAGCAGGTAGATGAGCTACAGGACAAGAGATTTATCAGATCCAGTTCTTCACCTTGGGGCACTCCTGTATTTTTTGTACCGAAGAAGGATGGATCTATACGTATGTGTATTGATTACAGGGCACTGAACAACCTCACTATCAAGAACAAATACCCGTTGCTGAGGATTGATGATTTATTTGATTAGTTGAACGGCACAAAGGTATTTTCAAGATAAATCTAAGGTCTGGCTACCACCAGATGAAAATGAAAAAGGAAGACATTCCGAAGACTGCTTTTCGGACTCGGTATGGCCAGTATGAGTTCACTGTAATATCGTTTGGGTTAACTAATGCCCCGACAGTATTCATGAACTTGATGAACAAGTTGTTCCATCAATACCTTGACATGTTCGTGATTTTGTTCATCGATGATATTCTGATCTATTCGAAGATGCTAGAGGAGCATGAGGAGCATCGGAGGATTGTGTTAGAGACCCTCAAGAAGGAGGAACTGTATGAAAAGCTGTCAAAGTGTGAGTTCTTTCTAGACTAGGTGGAGTTCTTGGGGCATATTATGACTAAAGAGAGATCTTGGTGGACCCGAATAATATTGCAGAAGTTGATTCTTGGTCTATACCAAGCGCAGTTGCAAGGATTCGGAGTTTCATGGGTTTGGCAGGCTTCTATTGAAATTTTGTATAGGACTTTTCTAGGATTGCAGAGCCGAAGACCAGACTCACTAGGAAGGACATAGAGTTTGTATGGTCTGAGGAGTGCCAGACTACCTTTGATGAATTGAAGAAGAGGTTGACCACAGCTCCTGTTTTGACGTTGCTATCAGGGACATGTGGATTCACTATCTATAGTAACGCTTCTGGGAAAGGCTTGGGTTGTGTTCTTCAGTAGCATGGAAAGGTGATTGCCTATGATTACAAACAATTATGTCCTCATAAGAAAAATTATCCGACCCATGATCTAGAGATGGAGCTAGTCATCTTTGCTCTGAAGCTGTGGAAACACTATCTATACGGAGAGCGTGTGGAGATCTTTACAGACCATAATAGTTTTCATTCAGAAAAAGTCAAACATGAAGCAGAGGCAATGGTTAGAGCTGATGAAAGACTTCAATATCTTCTTGTAGTATCATCTAGAAAAGGCAAACGTAGTTGCCGATGCCTTGAACAGGTATCAAATAGCTATGTACTTGACAGAAGATCGTCACTTATTGGTAGATCTGGAAAGCTTGGGTATCGAGGTAGTAGTTCCTAGGATGGAGATGCAGATGTGGGGCCTGCAGATTCAGTCAGAGTTAATGGACAGGATCAAGTCAGCACAGTTTGATGATGTGATTCTGAGGAGCATCAGAGTTTAGGTTCAGGCAGGATTATTGGATGATTTTACTATTGTCGATGATGGTTCGTTGAGGCACGGTGCTAGATTGTGTGTGCCCAGCAGAGTGCTACAGGAGGAGGTTCTTTAGGAAGCGTATCGTTCTAAGTACTCTATATATCCTGGTGCCAACAAGATGTATATGGATTTGAGAGAGCAAGTGTGGTGTTATGGCATGAAGTGGGAGGTGGCATAGTTTGAATCCAAATGCTTAGTGTGCCAGTAGGTGAAAGTATAGAGGTAGAGGCCAGGTGGATTATTTCATCCATTAATCATTCTAGAGTGGAAGTAGGAACACATTACTATAGTTTTTGTGTTCGGACTTCCACGAGCTCCAGGAGGAAAAGACGTGATTTGGGTCATCGTTGACAGGTAGACCAAATCGGACCACTTTTTGCCTTTCAAGGTGGGTCTGTCTACAGAGAAGCTGGCAAAGATGTATGTGAGACAGATCGTTGGGTTGCATAGGATTCTTGTGAGCATAGTCTCGGATCGGGATAATCGTTTTACTTCTCACTTTTAGAGGATTTTGTAGGCTAACTTGGGCACTCATCTCAAGTTTAGTACCGTACATCATCCTCAAACGAATGGGCAGTCGGAAAGGACTATTCAAACTCTCGAGGATATGCTTCACACCTGGGTGCCAGGTTTTAGGAGATCTTGGGAGGACCATGTCCATCTGATATGGTTTGCTTACAACAACAGCTACCATGCCAGTATAAAGATATCACCATTTGAGGCTCTATATGGTCGGAGGTGTCGCACTCCTTTATCTTGGGACGATGTTGGAGAAAAAGCTTTGCTTGGACCTAAGATGGTTGTGGATGCAGCGGAGAAGGTCAAGCTGTTTAGAGATAAACTTCGAGTGGCGCGGGATAGACAACGGCATTGGGTCGATAGCCATCGGAGACCCTTGGAGTTTGATGTATAGTTTTAGTTCTTTAGATTGTGTTTGCTTATGATTGTTTGTCTTTAATTTTAGTGTTGAGGTCTTACTTTATGATAGGTTGGCGATCTGGTGTTCCTGAGGATTTCTTCAACACGGGGCACGATTCGTTTTGGTGGAGGCAGGAACGTTAGTCCACGGTTCATCGGACCTTTCACCATCCTTGAGAGGGTCGGTGCAGTGGCCTACCAACTAGACTTGCCACCTGCACTAGAGGGAGTTCACAACGTGTTCCACGTGTCACAGTTGAGACGATACATGGCAGATCCTAGTCACGTACTGGACTACTCTGAGATAGAGGTGGACCCAACTCTTAGCTACCTAGAGCAGCTAGTAGAAATTTCGGAAGAAGGTGCTCTATAACTATGTTATTCCCTTGGTTCACATCACATGGAGGCATCACTCTCCGGGTGAGTCCACCTAGGATAGGGAGGACGACATGCGCGAGCGCTACCATTATCTCTTCGATCCTTGAGGTATTATTTTTCTTATTTTGATTGTGTTTTTGTACTAGTTTCATCTTTAATTTTGAGGACGAAATTATTTTTAAGGAGAGTAGATTTGTCACTACCACAATTCTAGATAGGATTATTTTTGTCATTTTACATTATTGATATATTGTGTGTAATTAGTAATTAATTATAGTGATGGTTATATTGCTTAGTGGGCTAGCCTATTTATGGACCCTCGATTAGTGAACCCGATTAGAATTGACATGACACATGGACCAACATTTTTGACTAGACTAATTAGGCTCCATTAAGTCATTCCATTTAATGAATAAGGATTAGATTAATTACCAAATTAGAATTAGAAGCTTCTATTAATTAATATAGCCATCATGACAACTTAGAGGGGCATATTGGATATTTTACTTTGGCATGAAGGGGAGGGACATGGCCGGCTCTAATATATTAGGGAGAGCCTCTCTCTCATCTCTTTATTTGTGTACTCTATCCTAAATTTAGGTGTTCTTCCCCAAATAGATTTGCTCCTCCACAAATTTCTTCCAAATCATTCTCCATCCCTCTCAATCATCATTCAAGGAGCATAAGAGCTTGGGGAAGGCAAGGAGCACTAGAAGAGGAAGCTTTGGCTAGGAGCTTGTGTCCAAATCGTGCCCACCGGACTTTGCATTAGGAATCCATCTTCCAATAGATATATATCTAATTACTCCCTATTTGTAGGCTCTAATTGTACATTTTGACCATTAGGAACCTACCCATGGACTAGGGATACCTATAGGAGGAGGAACTAGGCTCTAATGTCCCTTTATGTGAAAGCTGCATTGAGTTTTCATACCAATTTAGGGAAAATCTGGGAATGGTGCACCAAGTGTCTGTCATATGATTTAATAATCTATCAAGGCTTACTTTTGTTGTTTGTTGCTAGATAAGTGTCCACAATTTGATACGAGTAGGCCATATCATGACATGTTATGATATAGAGTCATTTTGGGAGGGTTTTGTATCCGACACTTGTGACACATGTACCACATTCTATGTGACACATTGTATTAGCTCGATATTATTCTAATTAGGCTCTAATTATTATTTTATATATGCTCATGTGATTTGGTTAGGTTCGGACAATGTTTGGTATATGTATCTTAGGCGTATCACGAGGGTATCGGAATATTGGTACGATAATAGTGTCGTGCATACCAAGTATTTTGTATTATACAAATATGTGTGTGTCATATGTGTCTGTGTTGTGTGTCATAGGTATCTAAATGTGTGTGCATCTCTACCTATGAATATGTGTGTGTGTGTGTGTGTGTGTGTGTGTGTGTGTGTGTGTGTGTGTGTGTAGATATGTGAGGGAGTGTATCCATATAGGTAGGTATGTGTGTGAGTTAGGAGGTGGATTAGTGTATCAGGTATGTGTGATAGTATGTTTGTGTGTGTGTATATATATATATATATTTTTTTTTTGTATCCATATAGGTAGGTATGTGTGTGAGTTAGGAGGTGGATTAGTGTATCAGGTATGTGTGATAGTATGTTTGTGTGTGTGTATATATATATATATATATATATATATATATATATATATATATATATTAAAAAAATATATATATATATATATATGGTATCAGTCATAGGGTAGCTCGGTATTAGTTGGGAAAAAAGTCATGAATTTATTAATATGTGTATATGTGTAGTATAGAAGGGAATGAGTGTGCATTCACTTGTACAGCAGATTGCAGCAAGAACATCAAGTAGTATCAGCAAAGTGCTGCATGCTCAAGGCAGAACAACAGCTACCTAACTGCTGGCCTTTGACAACTGCAAGGCCTAGCACTGCATGCACTAGCCAACTATAGCAGCAGTATTGGCACTGGCTATCAAGCAGTAGGAAAAGTATTTGGTACAGCAGCAGCAGCAACAATTATTACCTATTGATGCCAACATCAGCAATAGCTGCTTATAAGCTACAAGAGTAGCTGCTATGCTACCAGATAGTAATGAACAAGAGCAACAAACTATGCTTGCTACAACAGTAGCAGCAGTCACAATTACATTGCCCCCAAGAGTAATAGCAGCAGTGGCGATACCCTCTATCAGCAGTACACTGTCGTTCTAGTAGTAGATTAGCACTATTTGCCTAAAACAGCAGCAACAGGGCACTAGAAATGTGGGTTTTAGAGCAAATGTCTAGAGTATGTGCAAATGCTTGAGCGGTTAGTATCTAGGAGTTCATGTGTATATATGATGTAGGGTTGGGACCCTAGTATGGGCAGGAACAATAGTGCATAGCATCAGATAGATAAGTAGATACATGTCTAATCCATGGACCTTGTGTTGTGGTGTAGGACGGTAAGTGTGTACCTACTAGGCATATCTAGGTACCTTGTTACGCAAAGTGTGGGTGAAAGTAGACTGTATACCCATAGTGCCGAGGAGTATGTATGTAGGTGTATTTAGACATTTGTATGTATAGGTTCAAGGATGTATGCATATATAGGAGCATAGGTAAATGAGGAAGGTTAGAGGGTGGTTAGTAGGTGTCAAATATAGGTATTGTATATATATGGGTAAAGGTATATAGCTATGTACTAGAAAATAGATATTGGGTATTACCTATGTGATATGGTATAGGTTATGTATAAGGTAAGAGATATTGAGTCTAGGTTTGTATGAGTCCATGTATAGGTATGGTACCTAGTATCCCTATTTCTATATGGGTATGGACCTAGGAAACATAGGTATGACCTAGAAATGACTAGTTTGACTCTAGAAGTAGGGTAATGACCTAGTTTGACCATAGAAACAAGGAATTGACCTAGTCCATGACCTAGAATTAACCTAAAAATCATATTTTAATTTAGATATCAATGTTTAGCACACCAAAACCCAATTGACATTAATATTTTATATTTAGGTCTTTGTGGCTCCACTTTGGATCTCGACCCACACTCGTTGCTCAGGACCATAGGCGAGTACATTCTCTGACAATTTTCATTATCTTGATGATTTCTATGATATTATTTTGTAGTGTTATACTTGATTCTTGACACGAGAATACACGAATTAGTATATCCTGGATTACGTTAGAGATGTTATTTTCTGTAGGACCTTGTACATGTCATGTGTTTCTTGTACATATATAGACACCGATTCAGGAGTAGGTTGCCCTCCTGCTCCACGAATCCTGTTTCATAACGTGACATGGTTGGATCCACTATACTAGTCGGGAGATGGGAAGATATTAGTAGATTATGTGATCATATCCCATATACTTGTGCATAGCTCAGCCTCAGCTCAAATAGGGTGTAGCCTTGTGTATAGCTTTCCATATATGACTAGCCTGATCCATTACTATACTTGTACATAGCCATTCATATGGAATAGCCTGATCTTGTCCCAAGCAGATCACATAATAAACTATATTTCAAGGCACATTATAGTAGTTCATGCTCTATTCTAGATATTACCTGTTGATACACTCATTCTCATATTTACTTACAGTTCATATTTGCCTATGTCATGATTACATGTTATTTCATATTTCTTCATTGTTCAGTATTACTTATCTATCATATATTTTCATTACTTATTATTTTATAGTTTTTATCAATTTAATGGAACTGATGTTAGTTTATGTACTTCGCTCCTATCCTGGCTAGATAACATTTTTCAGAGGATCTAGAGGACTTCTGTCCTACTTATTATGGATCCGAAGTGGACGAGAAGTATGTCCAGGAGCCCCCTTTAGAGCCAATGCCCGTTGAGGAGGCACCACCAGTAGCGGCTTAGCTAGTTAGCTATTGTTACTGGATTTGTCTCCATCTTATGAGACCTGAGATATTATTATTTTGAGACTTGTACAAAGTTGAGATAATTAGACTCTTAGACCCTGGTGTGGATTTGAGTTATGTTATGCTATTAGACTCCTCTGGGATTATGTTTTCATACTTGTATATCATATTTGTGCCATTATCTTCCTTATAGTTTTATGATTGAGTATGAATATTAGACATTGAATTGTCCTTCTTTTGGAGATGTGACATCATTGACAGGCTGTGATATATTTATATATTCAAAGGATATGTTAGTTAGTACTGTTGACCTATATAGCGTTCTATCGTCGATGCTATGACGTAGGTTGGACGTACCCATGTACTCGTGCCTATATTCCGAGTGCGGGTCGTGACAACTGTCCTACTCGGAATGGCAAAAAATGTGCCGACTTAGGGAGTTGATCTATAATCACCCAGACTGCATTCTTTCCGCTAAGGCTTATCAAGAATCCAGTGATGAAGTCCATCGTGATATTCTCCCCCTTCAACTCAGGAATAGGAAGTGGCTGTAAAAGTCCGGTTGATCTCTGATGTTCAGCCTTAACCTGCTGACAGGCCAAACATCTGGCTATAAATTATGCAATCTCTCTTTTCATTCCGTGCTACAAGAAATACTGCCTTAAATTTTGGTACATCTTCGTACCTCCGCGATGAATAGAGTAGATAGACCTATGCACTTCTTACATCAATTCCTGTTGAAGCTCTCCATTCGTAACATATAAGCTCTCTCCGTACCTCAACATTGCATCCTCATGAATGTGCAATCCTGTCTACTCTTCTGCCTCAATCTTCTCACGAAATCTTCTGAACCTCGCATCAGTAGGCAAAGCTGCCTTAATCCTCTCAACTAGCAAAGGCCTAATCTCCGATTGTGCTAAAATACCTTCTGAGCTCAGCAATATAACGATCCTATGCTCTTGAAGATCCTAAAGCAACTGACGTTGTGTCGTCAAGAAGTAAGTTGCGGGCTTCCTGCTCAAAGCGTCTGCTACTATATTTGCTTTTCCAGGATGATATTGCAGCTCAATGTCGAAGTCCATTATCATCTCCAACTAATGTCTTTGCATCATATTCAACTCTTTGTGAGTAAGGACGTACTTTAGACTTTCTTGGTCAGCAAATATCTCATCCCGCTCACCGTATAAATAGTGCTTCCAGAGCTTTAGTGCAAATATGACTGCGGCTAACTCTAGATCATGCATCGAATAATTCTTCTTATGAGCCCTCAACTGTCTCGATATAAAGCAACTACCTTACCATGCTGCATCAGGACACATCTCAATCCACTGTTGAATACGTCACTATATACCATAAATCCTTCTGACCCTGAAGGAAGAGTCAAGACCGGTGTTGTCGTCAAATGCTTCTTCATCTCATCAAAAGTCATCTAGCACTCTGTTGTCCAGGTGAACTCATGTTCCTTACTCATCAACCGCATCATAGACTCAGCAATCCTCGAGAAATTCGCTATGAACCTACAATAATATCCGACAAGTCTGAGAAAACTCCTTACCTCAGAAACTAACGTAGGCATTGGCCATGTTGTAACTATCTCTATCTTCTCTGGATCAACTGAAAGTCCTTTGCCAGAATGAGACCTTATATAAGCAAAAGTCACACTTACTAAGCATGGAATATAGATTCTCCTTTCTCAATACTCCCAATATAACTCGAAGATGCTCTCATGACTCTTGGAGTATACCAGTATGTCATTAATGAATATCTCCACGAACTTGTCTAGATACTCATGAACACTGATGGCGTGTCAGTTAGACCAAACGAGATTATGAGAAATTCATAGTGTCTATACCTCATTCAGAAATATGTCTTCTGAATGTCATCCTTCCGCACCTTGAACTGATGGTATCATGACCTAAGGTCGATCTTGGAAAACACTTATGCACCACTAAGCTAATCAAACATGTCATTGATATACGGTAATAGATATTTATTCTTAATTGTCACCGCATTCAATTCCCTATAATCAATGCACAAGTGCACAGACTCGTCCTTCTTCGGCACAAATAAGACAGGCGCTCCCCACAGGGAAGTATTAGATCGAATAAAGCCCTTATCCAACGGTTCATCTATCTAGGCCTTCAACTCTTGTACTTTTTCGGTGCCAATCTGTACACATGAGAAGAAATCAGCTCCGTTCCTGGAACCAACTTTATTGTGAATTCAATCTCCGTGTTAGGTGGCAATCTGGGAAGCTCTTCTGAAAACACACCTTTAAACTCTGATATAACCTAAGGTAGTGCTGGCTTCTCCACTACTATGTGGGCCTTTAAAGTGGGATGGGTAGCATGCTCTATAGCCCCTCGAAGGAATTCAAACTCTGAAACACCTGGGGGTCTAAAAATCACACCAATAACCTAGATTAATTATATTATATAATATAACTATAAGGTTTGTCTATTTTAGCCATTTAATAAGTAGAAGGTAATGGGAATCTAAGGCTGAGTCAAGCAAACCATACCATTATCAAACAATTTTAGGGTAAAGCAAAGCAAGAAAATAATCAAAATATTTTCAAGAATGATACAAAACCAAACTGGATGCATAGGACGTAGTCAAGATAAAATCAGAGAACCATATACCTATATAATCATATTATCTGGAATCTGCCCCGCTAGTACATATCTAGCTACAAAACTCCCGATTTGATAATTTAGCAGATGGCTGCAGTGTGTGTCTGCCACGCAAGGTAATATAGGTTTTTGAACTTATCCTTGGCCAAATCCATGAGATATTTCCAAGTCAACTTTTGCGAATACACGAGAAAAGCCAATAAAAAATGCATAGGATGTAGTTTAAGTAAATTTGATAAACATATACAATTGTGATACCGTTATCTAAAGTCCTGCCCCGCTAGTATTTCTCTGGCTGCAAAAACTTTCAATTTCGTAATACAATGATATATATAATTTCTCAAACTTTTCTTAGACCAATCCAAAAGACATTTTCAATAATTTTAACAAAAAGGAACAAGAAGATTTACTTAAGAAGTTAAAGGAAATCATAGAAATTCTGGTAGAACATAATCAAACTGGATGCAATCAAGCAGTCAAAGGAGAGTTTGAAACAAAGTCGAGGGAGGTGATCAAGCATGTGGATGAGATCCTAAATTATAATCCTATATGCAAGCTCGTATCAATACAGTTACGCAACCGATACGATTTTCGTTGACCTGTATGGGCCACCACAAAAACATGTCACACCCCAGTCCTAAAATCCATAAGGACTAGAACATGTGGCATGCCAGCAGTCACACTCCATAGGTATACCCAATTTAATGGACCTATTGAAAAGTATCTTAAGCTGTAAAATATAATCATAATCATGGCAGTCACATGCATCTATACTCATCCATAGATACAAATATGAAATAACAAGAAACATGACATTATCATGATGAATAAAAGAAACTGAAATAATGTCAAATTAAATAAAATAGTCACATAGAAAGGAAAAAAACCCATGGATACAAATCTTAGCAAAATAAAATAAACGATGCAAGTCTCAAATGAAATGTAAAAGAAATTACAACAAGTCCACAACTCTGACAAGATATAAAATAGAAATAGCAATAAATAAAGAACTACTCAGGTGCAACCTCGTCTTCCTCAGCTGATGCAAAATATGAATATACTCTCGGCCCGTACTCCCTAGGAAGGATCTCATCACCTATATCTAAAAAATAACTAGGTCCTCTAGGGATATAGCAAGGCACATAATATAAAAGCTAAAGTACAGTAAATGAAATATCTCAGGATAACTAAACCAAACTGACGTGATGCTTTGAGGACAACGTTCGCAAGCGCAGACATCTCCAAAGTAAATATAAATGGACAGGAATATACATATAGCCGTAGCGCCGTGTCGGAGTCTCGATGATAACTAAGAGAGAAACATGGATCACATGAAACATGTATCCTCTTTGAATTAATATATGCATAATATAAATGTGTAGTGCACAACATGGCCCGCACAAGTAGTAGTTGTCCACAACTCTCAGGAATCAGTAAGATGCACCCACAACTTTCAGTCATGAAAATATATTTAAAATCATATTTTACATTAATAAACCTATATTAGATTCAGTTTTGAAAATTTTTAACAATTTTCTAGAGTTTTGCATCAATGGTGCTCAAAACTAGCTTTACTGTAACCCGATTTTTCAACAATCCAACATACAACTTCTAGAGATATATAGGATAAAAGAGATCAAAATTTAATTTATATGATATTAAACTCAAAATTTCTACATAATTAATAGCATAGAATTTGAGATGGAAAAAGATGAAAACTTTACCGAAATACTTTGCTAAAAGGGTTGTGGGTGCTTCTCCTTGTCCAAGATCCTAACTTTTCTACTTTGCTTGCTTGCTAACCCCTTCTTGATGGGTTTGAAGGTGTTGGCAATGGTTCTTGAAGGTTGGATGATGAAGATGGTGCTTCTAGGGTTTGTGTTTGTGGAGTTTGAATGGAAAAATAATAAAAATGATGGATTTTGTGATGGAGTAAGATATGTTGATGAAGGGGATGAAGTTGGGCTTGGTGTTGCTCAAAAATGGAAAGGAGAGAGGTGAGATGGTAGACCACAAAGAGGAAGGAGGTAGAGACAATAGTATGTTAGGGTTTTTGGTTAGTGTGTGATAGAAAGTAGTTATATATATATATATATATATATATATATATATATATATATATATATATATATGGGCCTTTTGGAGAGTTGCATGCAAATAATGTCACGACCCGCACCTACTGTGAGGGTACGAGAACGTAACAACGCCCAGCCTACGCCGCAGTGTCGGCGGTAGAACGCTGTTCTAGGTCATGAACTATAACTAGCATAATATGAATACTCTCCATAAGGAGGCCAACACAGAGGTACAACTCAATCACAATCTAAGGTAGAATGTAGCACGATGAAATAGATAAGAAATCCTCAACTGAGGTACAACAAAAAATAAATACAAGTCTCAACATCTCTACAATATACAAACTCTGAATCAAGAACAACAACTAAACATAAAAAGGAAAAACAGTCTAAACGATCTATACTAAGCAAGGTATCGTCCTCAGCAGCTGCCTGAACCTTCCCTGGGGTCCAGGTCGCAAGTGTCAACTAGGCAAACTCCAAGTAAGGGTACAGGGTGCCTCATCATCCTCTGTAAAATTTTCAACAGGTCCAGTCAGGACGGGAGCGAGCACAAAACATCTCACGCAGTTCATATCATGTTAGGAAATATAAAGCATGCAATAGAGTAAGGTACATGAAACGCTGAAAGAAGAAGTATATAGAAAACAGTAGAGATTTGATAACAGGAAATATCTAAATATGATAAGTATGAACTGTAAGCCTATTGTGATTTAGAGTACAATGTGGTTATGTAAACGGTCTAGGAAAATACAATGGTAACTCCGTTGTACGTGGGTGTACAATAGACATATACAATAGTTATATAATGTTGTACAATAGGATTTGAGTACATAACCAATTCTACTCCCCCTCCCCAAATCAATACACAAGGATCTACTCCGGTTACGTTATCTTGCACCATAGTGTACAATGTTATACAATAGATGTACAATATTATACAATAGATGTACAATGTTATACAAAGGATGTACAATGTTATACAATGTACAATGGTCTATCCCTAGAACTAATGTGATACTGAGAGTACAATATGCACAATGAGTATACAAGGATATGGGTATTCAATAAATACAATATGTAAGTGAAACGCACATCACAATATGTATTTATTGAATACAAGGAGATAACATCTCAGAAGAAGATCCGTATAGTACCAATCCGTGATAATGATCGTGTCAGCATCAAGTACAGTAATCTAGAGCAAGAATATAAATCCAGACAAGTATGAAACGGTCAGAGAATGTACTCGCCTCGTATCTGAATGTCTGAAGTAAATATACTGTCCGAGATGAGGTACCTGACTCCTAGTTAGAGCAACACAAGTCAAGATGTACACAGGGAATGATAAATATAATCGACAATGCATCTGCATGCTGTCTAGTTCAAACTAGACTAAAGTCAACACTTGGTCAACTCCAGTCAACTAGACTAGTCAAACTAGGTCAACTAGGTCAAATCCTAGACCAACAAGTCTAATAAGTCTCACTAGGCCTAACCAAGCCTAGTCTAGCAATCACACACCAATCACAAGACTATACAGGCCAAACACAAGCCATCACATTCAATATTATACATAAGAGAAAGGAAGCTAACATGTAAAGCTATGTGTGTGTGTGAACATGGAGGTGTACATGAAAAGAGAATTCAACACTAGGCCCTATATCATATATATGTATATATAACTATAGGAAAACTCTATTTACCACATTAACATATTTAGCCATGTATAGTATATATATATGTAGAGAGAGGGATATAGAAGAGCATGTGTATGTGTTAGTGTTAGTGAGAGTGTCAAGCGGAAAATAGTGAGTGCACATTTGTGTGTGTAACATGTGAGCAAGGTGTGTGTATGAGTGACAAGAGAGTGTTACATTGATATAGGAAAAAGAAAACAGTGAACTAATATTACCAACAACATAAGCATAAGAATCAACACTCAATAATAAGGGAAGAAAATCAATTCCAGATTTTGTATTTCAATCTAACATTCAACCATATTTAAACTAACCCTCAATTGTGTGTTGATAGATGAACATGAGGGGAACTCTTAGGCATTAATCATTTCAGAAACAGTTAAAAGATTGATTCCAGATTTAGAAAAAAAAGAACAGTGCACATTGTGCAAATGTCAGTCCACTCAGGTTTACATGTGTAGGTGTGTGTATGGTTAACATTAGGTGGGGGGTGTATGTGGATAGGCTATGTGTCTCATGTGTGTACAGTGTCATATAATTTCAGGAATCCTAGTGACAGGAATTTTGTAATAGAGTGTGTGGAGCATGGGTACATGGGCCATAGGCTTATTGTGTTCTCAGATTTTTCAAAAGGCAGTGTGTGTGTGTTTTATGGTTGAGAGAGGTGAGGAAATGTGATGACAGTGCACAGGAAACTGTGAGAGGGAGCCCCAATCCAAACACCATATCTCAGATTTTTCAGTCCTACATAAATACTCAGATTTAGTCTACAACATGACAGTTCTCATTTCAAATCAACCCAAAACAGTGAGCTATATACATTATGAAAACTGGAATTATATACTACCCTTCATTTCAGTTAATATAGGAAGAAACCAATCCATAGAACTCAGTTTTAATAGGAACAATTGCATAGGTTACAGTGGTATTGTGTCTCAAGTAAATTAGCCAATGTGACAGGAATGTGAAGAGGGTGGTATGTGTGTGAGGGAGCTCTCAGGTTCTTCTCATGTGTGCAAAAGTGTCCACATCTCTCAGTTGAATCTCAGATTATTGAACTCTAAACAAGACCAAACAAACAAACCCAAAGCTCATACCCAGGTTTACACATATTCTAAAGTAATGGGAAAAACTGGAAAAGTAACTCAGGTTAATACACATATTCTCAGGTATTTATGTCCTGTGTAAATTCAGGAAATTCAGTGAATTATCACAGTTAACACATGTATCAATTCAACATCCAAAAATCAAATTCGAGAACCAAAACCTAACACTAATCATTCAAATCAACATGGTAGTAATCTAGTACATGTGTACAGGAATTAAACATGGTAGATTGACATCAAATCAGTAAAAAATAGGAATTAAACTCAGAAATTTTCAGGGTATTTATGAATTTCAGGTTTCAGTAAAATGCCTACACAGTGACAGTGAGCTTTCAATAATCGAATTACCATTCTCTAATCAGTGCAATTCATACACAAAGCCTAAAAACAATCCCATATATAACCCACATCACAGTGAGAAAACAAAATCGAAATTTAGAACAATTTTCCCCATTCCAGTCCTAATGTATCAGAGACATGGGAAAAACCCAATTTCGAATCCAATATTCACATAAACCCCTTTAAAATTCAAAACAGGTGTACACAATTGTTCCCTATAAGTATACGTGTCTAGGGGTCCATTCGTGTCCAGGATACTGGACACGAAGTGTCCAATATCTAAATGGGATATCAACTGAAACTGGCAGTAAGAACTGCCTCGTGCAGCCATGTCGAGTCCAATAGGACTCGACACACGACACGAGAAGGGTCGTGTCCGTGTCCAGTGTTAGAGTGGGTCTAGGGCTAGGGAATAGATACACTGAATCGGATCTAGACCGTGTCGTGTCCGATTTAATCGTACGTATCAGACGCAATTTCCGCGTGTGTGCACATAGTGTCAAATCCGTGTGCGTACGATTTCTCTGCGTGTAGTGAACCATATGCTCCCAAATTTTGGGAGCATAGTATCAGTGATTGCCCCAACATTCCTACAAAATTTCGTGTCCCGACGTGTCCTATTCAGTGAGATATCGTGCCCGAGTAGCAGGACAGTGCACTCGTGTTGTGCACGCGTGTCCAACACCAAAAAGTGACACAAAAAGACACTAAAATACCTAACATCCTTCACAACAATTAATGTACATCCTTAGATCTACCAATTCATGTAATTACAATTTCAAAAATCGAAAATAAATTCCTAAGTGACATTTCATCAAACACATGCACACGTGTCATGATACGTGTCCGACACGGACACGTATAGGACACGAAATCTAGCAAAACCTATTCCTACAGAGAGAGGACACCTAGGGCTTCCTATCCATGCAAAGAAAATGAAAATCTATGGAAGGAAAAGGAAGTTACCTATATGTGCAATTTGCATGAAAAAGCTTCAAAAGGGGGTTTTCTCCTTGATAGCCAAGTGCTCCAAATTGGTCCAAACCTGAGATTCCTCTCCATGAACAGCAAGTAGTGGTGGATTAGGAACTAATGCAAAAGACTAGAGGGAAAAAGAAATTAAAACAAAGAAACTAGGGCTTGAGGAAGATTCCTATACCTTTCCTTTCTTCAAAATGTTGAAACTCAATAAAGAGGCAAGAACCCTAAATGAAGAGATTATTTATAGGGAAAATATCCCTAGGTGGCTGCCATGGGCTGATTAGGGTTAGGGTTGGTTCATGGTGTGGGCCTATGGGCTATTAAGCCTTAAGTCACAAGTCATGACTTGTTAAATCACAAGCCATTCCTTAAACAATTTAAATCCTATTTCCACCAAATTAATTCTATGGTTTAATTATCACTAACTTAAGTCAACCTAGGGTTCCATATCCTAATCACATAGTCATGACCTAGGTTAGCCACTAGGTTAGTCTCAAAAGTTAACATAAGTCAAAGTCAACTAAAACACCAAAATCAATTATACTAAAAATCTCTAAAAATCATATAAATTCTAATGATTCTAAATAATACATAATAATTCCAAATAATTCCCAAAATTACAAAAATGCCTAAAATACCCATCATTCTAGAAATGATAAACAAAACACTAGCAAGACACCAATTCATAATTCATGTTTTAAAATAGTTTTTAAAATGATTAAAATCAATAAAAATTATATAAAATTTTAGATACCATAATTAAATAAATTAAAATACAAAATTTCAAAATTACCCTCATCTGGAAAAACTAGGTGTTACAATCCTACCCACCTTATAAAAATTTCGTCCTCGAAATTAAAATGGTAGTAGTCCTTCTAGGTTAAACACCCCACAATCAAAGTCTCAAACATACCGTCAGATAATCATATGCGTCTGTGCAAAAATCATGATACTTAAAATCTTCGTCGTGCTAGTGGACAGGGCTACGATAATCACAGAGTCCTTGACTAAGGTACGTACCTCTAGGTTTGTGGTATTTAAAATTTACGCATTGTCGCATGCGACGGCAAAACCCTAAATTCCCATACCCGAGAATACATCCAAAATCTGACTACATGTCCTCGCTATGCCAACTATCACGACTATCGAAGCTTTTAGATCCCATGATTTAGGTGACCTAGCCCATATGATTTATCTCAAAAAAAATCAACATAACACCAAAAACAATAGGACAAAATTGATAAATCAACAAGGAACAGGAAGAATCGAATTTCAAGACAGCTATAAGAGGTAATTGCGGAAATGAAATCAAAAGAACGAAACCTGCAACTAGATCTCCAACGGCCTGTGCATCCTTGACTGTTCTGACGATAGCTCGCCCTGCTAGTTTCCCCTGGTCTGCTGCTGATGCTGCATGAATCACCGCTGCTGAGAGAAATCAGAAATAACGGGAGAAAATCTCTGTACAGATAGAGGTGCACCTCCAATGTAGCAAAAATGCCAACCTGAGTCGGCACAACAAGAGCTGCGGTCTCGAGGCCCTGATAAACAGGACGAGAGGTGGCCAGCCTCTCGATAGTATTCCCCGAACCGAAACGATGAGATCGTGTCTTCGTAACCATCATGAAGACAGATCAAAACAAGAAGCAATTTCTGAGAATGAAGCGAAGATCAAATGAGGACAGTTTATATTCAAGGGAAGTTAATAAGCAGCAAATTTAGATCAGAGGAATCTGATTAAGAGTTTTTCCTAATGTGATTGAGTACCTTCCAAAAATAATCCTAATCCTGCTGCAGGCTGTAGTGGTACTCTAGTTCGAATACCACTACACAAACTCGACCTGCATGGGCTACCACTAAAAACGTATCACGACCTGCACCCACTGTGAGGGTACGAGAACGTAACAACGCCCATCCTACGCCGCAGTGTCGGTGGTAGAACGTTGTTCTAGGTCATGAACTATAACTAGCATAATATGAATACTCTCCATAAGGAGGCCAACACAGAGGTACAACTCAATCACAATCTAAGGTAGAATGTAGCACGATGAAATAGATAAAAAATCCTCAACTGAGGTACAACAAAAAATAAATACAAGTCTCAACATCTCTACAATATACAAACTCTGAATCAAGAACAACAACTAAACATAAAAAGAAAAAACAGTCTAAACGATCTATATTAAGCAAGGTATCGTCCTCAGCAGCTGCCTGAACCTTCCCTGGGGTCCAGGTCGCGAGTGTCAACTAGGCAAACTCCAAGTAAGGGTGCAGGGTGCCTCATCATCCTCTATAAAATTTTCAACAGGTCCAGTCAGGACGGAAGCGAGCACAAAACATCTCACGCAGTTCATATCATGTTAGAAAATATAAAGCATACAATAGAGTAAGGTACATGAAACGCTGAAAGAAGAAGTATATGAAAAACAGTAGAGATTTGATAACAGAAAATATCTAAATATGATAAGTATGAACTGTAAGCCTATTGTGATTTAGAGTACAATGTGGTTATGTAAATGGTCTAGGAAAATGCAATGGTAACTCCGTTGTACGTGGGTGTACAATAGACATATACAATAGTTATACAATATTGTACAATAGGATTTGAGTATATAACCAATTCTACTCCCCCTTCCCAAATCAGTACACAAGGATCTACTCCGGTTACGTTATCTTGCACAATAGTGTACAATATTATACAATAGATGTACAATATTATACAATAGATGTACAATGTTATACAATGGATGTACAATATTATACAATAGTTGTACAATGGTCTATCCCTAGAACTCATGTGATACTGAGAGTATAATATGCACAATAAGTATACAAGGATATGGGTATTCAATAAATATAATATGTAAGTGAAACGCACATCACAATATGTATTTATTGAATACAAGGAGATAACATCTCAGAAGAAGATCCGTATAGTACCAATCCGTGATAATGATCATGTCAGCATCAAGTACAGTAATCTAGAGCAAGAATATAAATCCAGACAAGTATGAAACGGTCAGAGAATGTACTCGCCTCGTATCTGAATGTCTGAAGTAAATGTACTGTCCGAGATGAGGTACCTGACTCCTAGTTAGAGCAACACAAGTCAAGATGTACACAGGGAATGATAAATATAATCTACAATGCATCTGCATGCTGTCTAGGTCAAACTAGACTAAAGTCAACACTTGGTCAACTCCAGTCAACTAGACTAGTCAAACTAGGTCAACTAGGTCAAATCCTAGTCCAACAAGTCTAATAAGTCTCACTAGGCCTAACCAAGCCTAGTCTAGCAATCACATACCAATCACAAGGCTATACAGGCCAAACACAAGCCATCACATTCAATATTATACATAAGAGAAAGGAAGCTAATATGTAAAGCTATGTGTGTGTGTAAACATGGAGGTGTACATGAAAAGAGAATTCAACACTAGGCCCTATATCACATATATGTATATATAACTATAGGAAAACTCTATTTACCACATTAACACATTTAGCTATGTATAGTATATATATATATATATGTAGAGAGAGAGAGAGATATAGAAGAGCATGTGTATGTGTTAGTGTTAGTGAGAGTGTCAAGAGGAAAATAGTGAGTGCACATTTGTGTGTGTAACATGTGAGCAAGGTGTGTGTATGAGTGACAAGAGAGTGTTACATTGATATAGGAAAAGGAAAACAGTGAACTAATATTACCAACATAAGCATAAGAATCAACACTCAATAATAAAGGAAGAAAATCAATTCTAGATTTTGTATTTCAATCTAACATTCAACCATATTTAAACTAACCCTCAATTGTGTGTTGATAGATGAACATGAGGGGAACTCTTAGGCATTAATCATTTCAGAAACAGTTAAAAGATTGATTCCAGATTTAGAAAAAAGAGAACAGTGCACATTGTACAAATGTCAGTCCACTCAGGTTTACATGTGTAGGTGTGTGTGTGGTTAACATTAGGTGGGGGGTGTATGTGGATAGGCTATGTGTCTCATGTGTGTACAGTGTCATATAATTTCAGGAATCCTAGTGACATGAATTTTATAATAGAGTGTGTGGAGCATGGGTACATGGGCCATAGGCTTATTGTGTTCTCAGATTTTTCAAAAGGCAGTGTGTGTGTGTGTTTTGTGGTTGAGAGAGGTGAGGAAATGTGATGACAGTGCACAGGAAACTGTGAGAGGGAGCCCCAATCCAAACACCATATCTCAGATTTTTCAGTCCTACATAAATACTCAGATTTAGTCTACAACATGACAGTTCTCATTTCAAATCAACCCAAAACAGTGAGCTATATACATTATGAAAACTGGAATTATATACTACCCTTCATTTCAGTTAATATAGGAAGAAACCAATCCATAGAACTCAGTTTTAATAGGAACAATTGCATAGGTTACAGTGGTATTGTGTCTCAAGTAAATTAGCCAATGTGACAGGAATGTGAAGAGGGTGGTATGTGTGTGAGGGAGCTCTCAGGTTCTACTCATGTGTGCAAACGTGTCCATATCTCTCAGTTGAATCTCAGATTATTAAACTCTAAACAAGACCAAACAAACAAACCCAAAGCTCATACCCAGGTTTACACATATTCTAAAGTAATGGGAAAAACTGGAAAAGTAACTCAGGTTAATACACATATTCTCAGGTATTTATGTCCTGTGCAAATTCAGGAAATTCAGTGAATTATCACAGTTAACACATGTATCAATTCAACATCCAAAAATCAAATTCAAGAACCAAAACCTAACACTAATCATTCAAATCAACATGGTAGTAATCTAGTACATGTATACAGGAATTAAACATGGTAGATTGACATCAAATCAGTAAAAAATAGGAATTAAACTCAGAAATTTTCAGGGTATTTATGAATTTCAGGTTTCAGTAAAATGCCTACACAGTGACAGTGAGCTTTCAATAATCGAATTACCATTCTCTAATCAGTGCAATTCATACACAAAGCCTAAAAACAATCCCATATATAACCCACATCACAGTGAGAAAACAAAATCGAAATTTAGAACAATTTTCTCCATTCCAGTCCTAATGTATCAGAGACATGGGAAAAACCCAATTTCGAATCCAATATTCACATAAACCCCTTTAAAAGTTCAAAACAGGTGTACACAATTGTTCTCTATAAGTATACGTGTCTAGGGGTCCATTCGTGTCCAGGATACTGGACACGAAGTGTCCAATATCTAAATGGGATATCAACTGAAACTGGCAGTAAGAACTGTCTCGTGCATCCATGTCGAGTCCAATAGGACTCGACACACGACACGAGAAGGGTCGTGTCCGTGTCCAGTGTTAGAGTGTGTCTAGGGCTAGGGAATAGATACCCTGAATCGGGTCTATACCGTGTCGTGTCCGATTTAATCGTGCGTATCAGACGCGATTTTCGCGCGTGTGCACACAGTGTCAAATCCGTGCGCGTGCGATTTCTCCGCGTGTAGTGAACCATATGCTCCCAAATTTTGGGAGCATAGTGTCAGTGATTGCCCCAACATTCCCACAAAATTTCGTGTCCCGACGTGTCCTATTCAGTGAGATATCGTGCCCGAGTAGCAGGACAGTGCACTCGTGTCGTGCACGCGTGTCCAACACTAAAAAGTGACACAAAAAGACACTAAAATACCTAACATCCTTCACAACAATTAATGTACATCCTTAGATCTACCAATTCATGTAATTACAATTTCAAAAATCGAAAATAAATTCCTAAGTGACATTTCATCAAACACATGCACACGTGTCATGATACGTGTCCGATACGGACACGTAAAGGACACGAAACCTAGCAAAACCTATTCCTACAGAGAGAGGACACCTAGGGCTTCCTATCCATGCAAAGAAAATGAAAATCTATGGAAGGAAAAGGAAGTTACCTATATGTGCAATTTGCATGAAAAAGCTTCAAAAGGGGGTTTTCTCCTTGATGGCCAAGTGCTCCAAATTGGTCCAAACCTGAGATTCCTCTCCATGAACAACAAGTAGAGGTGGATTAGGAACTGACGCAAAAGACTAGAGGGAAAAAGAAATTAAAACAAAGAAACTAGGGCTTGAGGAAGATTCCTATACCTTTCCTTTCTTCAAAATATTGAAACTCAATAAAGAGGCAAGAACCCTAAATGAAGAGATTATTTATAGGGGGAAATAGCCCTAGGTGGCTGCCATGGGCTGATTAGGGTTAGGGTTGGTTCATGGTGTGGGCCTATGGGCTATTAAGCCTTAAGTCACAAGTCATGACTTGTGAAATCACAAGCCATTCCTTAAACAATTTAAATCCTATTTCCACCAAATTAATTCTATGGTTTAATTATCACTAACTTAAGTCAACCTAGGGTTCCATATCCTAATCACATAGTCATGACCTAGGTTAACCACTAGGTTAGTCTCAAAAGTCAACATAAGTCAAAGTCAACTAAAACACCAAAATCAATTATACTAAAAATCTCTAAAAATCATATAAATTCTAATGATTCTAAATAATACATAATAATTCCAAATAATTCCCAAAATTACAAAAATGCCTAAAATATCCCTCAATCTAGAAATGATAAACAAAACACTAGCACGACACCAATTCATAATTTATGTTTTAAAATAGTTTTTAAAATGATTAAAATCAATAAAAATCATATAAAATTTTAGATACCATAATTAAATAAATTAAAATACAAAATTTCAAAATTACCCTCATCTGGAAAAACTGGGTGTTACAAATAAGGATTTTGGAAACCCTTGCTAGGGGGATTCGGCCAAGGAGGAGGGGATTGTGGCCAAATATTGCATGGTGTGGGCCCCACTTGGTTAGGTTAGCTAATTGGTTAGTTGGGGTAGTTAGTTGGTTGGGTAAGAATTTAACAAAATATAACCATATATATAACCTTCTAATATTTATGCAAATATAATTCAAAATTTTGAATATAATATATATATATATATATATATATATATATATATATATATATATATATATATATATATATATATATATATATATATATATATATATATATATATTAATGCTCGACATGCCTACATAGGTTTGGGTTTGACTTGGAATAAGTTCGGAAATGTTTGGTATAATCGGATCTCCTAAAAAGTCAAAAAGCTTATATAACTAATTAATTAATCAAAAATATGATTTGGGTCACAACTTGAATTATTAACATGCAAGGGACTAAAATATGACTATGTCATTCCTACCATGGCTAGTATGCTAGTCATGGCACCCACTACACTAGTCATGCTATAATTTCTAGTCAACATGCATACTAAAATTCAACCATGACTATGGCCCTTTTTTTATATAATAAAGAGAGAATTAAAAATACTTAAAAATCTAATAAAAATATATTTAATATAAGTAAAAATCTATTTAATTTTGAGGGGTTTTGCAATATCAAAGCAAACTATTAAAATATAGAAATTATATATGTTGCAGATCCGTGTGTCAGCTTTCTGAAAAATTAAACAGATCGACAAAATGAGTTCGGGATCTCCCAAAATCTCTAAAATAGCAAGACACATTTGTTTTTTAAACGACTGATACTCAAAACTAGTTACAGAAATTTAGGATATGAATTAGCTAAAATAATATTAAAACTCGGTCTAGCCTCCAGTCACACAAAACACAACTCCAGGAGTGGGACACTACACCGTATATCCTACCACAGCATTAAAACATGATTTCTAAAGCTTACAACTCCATCACACTTCCATTGTCTACTTCCACTATCATGCATGGTTGTGAAACTTCACTTTGCAATGAATAACCATCACCAAAACTAGTCTTTAGTTAGAATTACTAGATTGTGATGTCCATATCATTTAGCTAAATATTCCTTTAAGATCATAAATCAGTCGAATATTTTTTAATCAAGTAAAGTTCATTCGAATAAAGTAACCTAATAATCCTACATTGAGGCCTATTCATATTTTTGATATAATCAACCAAATTAATTAGCTTTAAAAAAGATCAAGCAAGACATCGATAACAAGGCATAATGCCCCTTATCATTTATCACACTACATGCAGACGAGCTTAATTGATTACTACAAATTATATTTGTCAATAAAGTGAAACTGTCATCATGCAATGTGTTAAGGATATATAGGTCATATTCATTAGTGAATACACCCACTACATGTATATTATCCACCAACCAATATATCAGAAACATCGACCACTGTGGGCACTTCGAGTAAGGCAAGAATATTGTAATAAGTGCCAAACAAGGACGAGAAGACCATATTGAGTGTCAAATAGTAGTTTAAAAACACTAAAAATGTCCACTTTTCAATATTAGCAAGATTATCGATTACAATTACAATTACAATGGAAAACTAAGAAAAATTTCAGCTAGTTTACCCTAAGGGGGTGTTTGGTACATGATTTTTTTGGTACACTATTTGGTAATTCCCTTTTTTCTAGTTAAATAAAAATCCATTTTCTATATTTTCTGAAGGTTTGATTTTTCACTTTTGTTACTTCTCGTTTTTATTTGTTTAAAATAAATCATTTCTTCTTCTTTTCTTATTAAAAAAAAAAAAAAAACGATTAAATATAGAATCGTACTAGTACGGATCTAGTCGGTAGGGTTTGGCGAATATATAAATATCCTTGGTTGTATAGTACTTTGTATATGTCCCCTAAAAAGTATATAAAAGGATATCGTTGCCTAAAAGTGAATCTTATCTTTGGGTAAAGTGCATTTAAACCCTCCTTAAATGTGACAAAAATGCAATTAAAGACTCATACTTTGAAAGGAACCCTGATTTTTATATTTTTTGCTCAATTCAGCCCTCCGCTGTTAACAACCGTTAAAAAATCGTCTAAAAAGACGATTTTGCCCCTCCCTCCCCCCTCTCTCTCCGGTGGTAGGTCGGGGGGCGAGGACTGACCGGCGGAGGGGCTAGCCGACGGAGAGAGGAGGGGGGGGGGGTCGGGGGGCGAGGGCTGGCCGGCGGAGAGGCTAGCCGACAGAGGGAGGAGGAGGGGGGGGGGGTCGGGGGGCGGGGGCTGGCCAGCGGAAGATGGGAGGAGGGGGGGTCGGGGGGCAGGGCTGGCCGGCGGAGGGGCTGGCCGACGGTGGAAATGAGAGGGGAGCTGGTAGGGTAGGGGGAAAGGTAGTTTAGTTTTTTTTTTTAATAAAAAAATGCATTAACGGTCGTTCCTAAAGGCTAATAGACGGTAGGGACCTTTTTGCGCACGCGGACAATCTAAAGAGGTACAAACTGCTTAAGTTTTCTAAAATGTATTATTTTGCTATCGAGGCAAATCTAAGGAGGGTTTAAATGCACTTTACCCCTTATCTTTTGTTCTCAAATAGTTAAATTAAAAATTAGTGTAGAAATGCAGTAACCAAATATTTTCGGGTACCAAATTGAAAAAGAACTCGAACCGCGTATGTCCGTAACGTTGCCTCCAAAATCCCCCCTCCTGATATAAAAACCCTCAGAAAGAAAATTACCAAATTGACAAACCGCCAATCTTTCTTTTATTTCCCCCTCCCCATTTTCTTATTCTCCCTCCTTCCCCATCTTCAAAACCCTACCGCTCGACCATGGCCGATTTCGGAGGCTCCGGCCGCCCCAGCACCCACCTCCAGCTCCCTTCCCCCTCCTCCTCTGCCTCCGGGCCCCAGGTCCTCCGCCCGGCCCCCAACCGCCATTTCCCCCTCCCCTCCTCCGCCGTCTTCCCCGGCCTCGACCGGGCTAACGCAGACGCCGCAGCGGCTATCGCCGCCGCCGTCTCAGCCGAGAAGCCCAAGTTCCTCCACTTCGGTTCCACCGCAGCCATCGCCAACGTGAGTCAATCCCCTCCCTCCATCTCCTCGCCGATCTTCATCTTGTGGTGTTCTTGTTAGGGTTCTTGATTTGTGGATATGGGTGCAAGTTTTGTTTGATGATTGTATCGGCCTTCGGTAGATATTTGGGGGAAATCGGGATGGGTTTTCTAAGTCTAGTTTGGGGGCTATGGGCTAATGTAGTCTATTGAAAGTGTTTTAGAACTGAATTATTGGTAGTACTTTGATTCACATGAGTGTATGCATTGGTATGCTCCCTTTGAAATTTTGTGATTTTTGTTTGGGTTTTGGTTGTGATCTGGTTATTGATGTTCCAGGAAGTCGCTTGTCGTGCCGGACACATATTACACATGACACTCCAATTTCACTAGGACACTCCAAAAGCAATGCTGTTCCCAACGCCCATATCGTGTTGTACTTGTTGTATTCGTGTCGCTCTGCAACGTGGTGTATGTTAATTGCCATTGACTTCACGGTTCCTTCATTCTTCTAGTGGGATGTTGGGGATTTTGCTCAACTTTGGTAAAGTGGTTTTACATATTTTTGGCATATGTGCAACATGGGCTTTCAGCCTTTAAGGATGTCTAGTGACATGAAAATGTGTTATTATTTTAGTTTGTGATGACAGTTTTATTATGTCTTATTTGGAGGGGGAAAACACATGAACCTTTTCCTATAATCATTTTGATATCGCAAACTTTTGTTTTGTTAACAGAAGAGATACAAATACAAGAGATAAAATACACAGTTATCCCCCTTCTCCATCACCTCATCTCCTGTCTCACATTCTCTATCACCTCCTTATCATCATCAATCAACTCGCCTTCTTCTCCACATGATGATAAACCAAAATTTGGAGAATTTCTTCAAATTTGTATCTAATGGTGCGTCATGGAAGTTGCCAGCAGCGGTGAAGGAAGCCGGGATGTGGCCCCCTACGGGTTTTGGACTCCTGTGGATGTGTAGTTAGTTGGATGGTGGTTGTGATGAATCTGAGGTGGATTTCGAGGTGTGATGGGGTCCCCTATGGGTTTGTAGAAAGGAAGATGAAGGATAACTGGATTTCGAGGTGGTGTTGGACGAAGTGGAGAAGGCAGAGATGAAGGATAAGTGGAGCTATAAGTGGATGAAGGATTATGAGGTGGAAGTAAAAGATGGAGGAGGAAGTGAGTTTTGGAGGTGGTAGAGGAGATGGCGATGGATGTAGGGGTGAGCATTAATCGGTTTTGAACCGAAAACCGAACCGAACCGAATAAAAGATTTGGTTCGGTTTGAAAAAAAAAATGGTTCGGTTTCGGTTATTAAGTGACAGTTAATCGGTTCTCGGTTTAGGTTTAGGACTGCAGTTTCGGTTTAAAACCGAAACCAAATAATAGAGATGCAATTACCATTATACCCTTGCTAAAATAGACCATATAAAACTGAAAAAATCCTAGGCCATTAACCATTTCTCTCACACCATTCTCTCTCCTCTTTTCTTTTCCAGCATCCGTCTCTCAAAAACTCCTCTCTTTTATTTCGCTTTTTCTTCCACAAAAGAAAACCCTAGGTTTTGAGAAGAAACTGATCTTCACTCCATATTCTATTCTCCCAACAGTTGCCTCTCTTCTTCGTGTTTTCTTCCCCCAATAACCGTCGGCTTCCAGATCTATAAACTCTTCTTTACAAACTCTAGTTTTTAATAATGTTTTATTATTATTATTTTTGTCTATTTACTTCTTTATCTAGAACTAGAACTAGAATCAGATCAGTATTTTTATTTTTGTAATGTTTTATTATGAGTATTTTTTGTCCAGATATCCATAAATTCTTTTTTCTTCCCACATTTTTTGTGTTGTAGTCTTTGGTGATTCAAATATTTGTTCTTAAAGCTACATGCAAGCACACTTCTCTGTACTGTGATCAAGTAAAGTAAAGCTAATTTCATGTTAAATCTATTCGACTGTGAAATACAAATGATAAATATATCTATAATTGAAACTCTTCAACTGGATTATGTCTTTAATTTGAAGGTACGTAGTGTTAATGCCAAATAAAAATGAGTAAGTACAAAAGGCTCTTGGGACACGCAAAGGTTTATTTTTCCTAGTGATACATTGGTATCTTTGTATAGTATGAATTATGCTCCGGCGTATTTGGTGAAGTCATGAGCTTCTTGGGACATGCAAGAGGTTTATTTTTTCCTTGTGAAGAGCATGATATCAATCTAGGTAAACCGATGGCTGGTATTTTATTTTTATGTAATTTGTTTTTACGTTATGGTGATTTTTCTAGTGAAAGGCCCCATATATTTAGTTTGTATATGCTAGACAATCGGAGCTTATCTATGGCCAGGTACATGACCCCTTTACTTGGAGGAACAAATGCAACTTTTTTTCTCTAATCCATTCCTTTAGGTGGTCTGTATAAACATGTTTGGCAATGGTTGATTAAAAATTTGTAACATTTTGTAATATTGACCAGAGCTTGTATGTTGTACTGATTTGGCAATTGGAACTTGTATGTTGTATAGTAACTCTACTGATTTTTGGCAATGGTTGAACTAAAATTTAACATTTTGTAATATTGACCGGACCGATAATATTTGTTGTAACATTTTGTAACATTTTTTCCTCCGGTTGGTAGGATCTCTTGAATGGCAACATGAAAGCTATTCTAACAGCCTGTTTGTGTATAAATTTTTTTTTCTAAAAGCCCATTAGCTCAATTTTGAGGAACCTGATTTTGGTGGCCCATTAACAAAAAAAAGGCCCACAGAAACCGAATAAACATAAAAAATGAATTTATTATTTCGGTTCGGTCTAAATTCTTTTGGCTTGAATCGGTTCGGTTTTAATTTTTTTAAATTTGGTTTACTCGGTTTTTGAAAATTCGGTTCGGTTTAAACCGAATAAACCGAATGCTCACCCCTAGATGGATGAGCATGAGGTGATGGAGATAAAGATGGTTATGGCATGGTAGATGTAGTGGAAGAGATGGACATGAGGGACAAAATAAGGTGGAACATAAATAATAAGGTTTCAATAGAGGGACTGAATGGTCCTAAATCTAAAAGTCTAGGGAAATGTTCATGGTATATACAAATAAAACTTTTACTAATGTCGAGACTTGTGATTTTCTAGTTCTAAATATTCAAGCTTGTGCTGTGTTATGCAGATATTAGGTGTCGGAATAGGTTGACTACTTGACTGGTAGATTTCTTGTTAAGTTACAAGGTTATGTCAAATAAGTTTGGAACTGAAGGCTCAAATGTGTTTGTAATAATTGTAACTGCTTTGTCATATTTTGTAACAGTTTAGAATGTAGTGAGAGCTCTTGTTGTCAATCAGGTTATCATTTTCAGCAAGATTAGATCTTGCTTGAAGTCAGGTTCATATTATATGGTAATTTGAGTACGTTGAACTATAGGCTTGGAGGTTTTGCCGCCGAACTAGACTTGGACTAGGAGAATGATAACCATACAAAAGGAGCCAATCTGCTGCATTTTGCTTTCTATTGAAGTCAATGGCTGGACAAATGTCATTTCTAGAAGGTCCCCAAAGAAACGAAGATGGAAGCTATTTCCAAAATTAAGGTTGACAAATCCATAATTGTATGGATGGCGTTGCTGAAGAGTTATAACAGTTAATCAGACATTGTGCCTATAGTGGAAAGCTTATGTTGTTGTCTATGGTTGTCAGAGCTAAAAAGTGAAATAATCAAGTTAAATTGATGGTCAGCTTGTAAGGGAGTTTACCGAGACTTTGCTTCATTCCTCTGTGCGAGGAAGATCTCTCTCTCTCTCTGTCCCTCTCTCTCTCTCTCTCTCTGCACGATGGTTTTACATTCATGTTCTTCTTTCTCATGAAGCAACTCAGAGGTAGAGATAGAATCATCCCGAGACTTCACCCAATTTATAAATTTATATGATTTGGACTCGGACATTTAAATGACATTCTGAGGATTAGTCATTGAATCAAGATGGTATCACCTTTGATACTTTCGTTTTTGCAATCTTATAAAGAAGACAAAAGAAACCGACGCTTACGACTTTGAGCCAAATGATATTGTAATACTTGCAAACAAAGGTCCTCATAAATGTGAACCAGTTGGTTATATTCTGTCGACTTCAGGAGACATTTATTCATTTCATATTTGTATACACTTCAAATATGTATTCTTAAGTACACATTTTACTTCATTTGGGTTAGAAAGTTCATTTGAATCATGGATACTTTGTTGAATATCTTTGTTTTGTGGAGTATAATGCTTATTCATCTTCAATTCGTATGAGATGTATCTTCCTTCCGCAATATCTTAGTTCTTATTGTTTTATGTACTGGGTTATCAGTCTATTAACTATCCATTTTAATAATATATCATTTTTTCCAGCTTAAGCCAATAATCAAAATAGAAGATCACGGAGATCAGAATGCTCAAAGGGAACTGAACGAGGGTATAAGGAGGAAATTAAAGCTCATATACTTGCAGATATCTCCTCTCCAGATGTTAAGCGGCAGAAAAACCGAAAAGCTCAAAAAGTTCAAAAAAATAAAAAATCTCTGCCACAAGAGATTGGGTCAGTTGATGGTAAGTTTTACCAACTAATAGTCTTTGCAGTCAGTGTATTGAATATGGATATATGAAAGGAAGTAGCATTCGTGATTGGTTGGCCGGATACGGTTTTAAGTATAATTGTCTTTTATGGTTCATTGCTGCCTATTTCAGGTACATCTTTGGATCCTTTGGCTGCCAACAACTGTCGCTACGATAGTTCTCTAAGTAAGTTGATATTAGAGAAACACAGAAGATGCTATCTGTAGTGTCTTCATTGTAACTTTTATTCTCAATGCTTGTGGATGTCCTCTGATATTATTTCCTTTACAGGCTTGTTGACAAAGAAGTTCGTTAATCTCCTACAGCAAACTGAGGATGGGACTTTGGATTTAAACAAAGCAGCAGAGATTTTGGATGTATGATCATTGGTTGATGGGGGTTTCCATGTATTACCTGATCTTTTATGAGTACGTAGAATGTATGTTCTCAGGACTAATCTTTCTATAACGCTCTTTGAACTGTGCCAGGTCCAGAAAAGGAGGATATATGATATAACAAATGTTCTTGAAGGAGTAGGACTGTTGGAAAAAAGTCTGAAGAACAGGATATGTTGGAAGTATATATACCGAGTGTCTTTTCTTATGCTATCCTTTTATTTGTCATCATAACTAAAGGTAACTAACCAATAATTCTGTAATATAGAGGTAATGATGTGTTAGGTTCACTGGATCTGGAAAACAAACTTGATCAATTAAAGGTACGTGAACAAAATCAAATCCATTTATTCTCGTGTTTTATTTGTCGTTCTTACACTGTTGTTTTTAGTAACCTGTATGTAAATCATTAAGTTATGCACCCCCCCCCCCCCCCCCCCCCCCCCCCCCTTCTCACACACACACACCCCCAACCCCATGTGTTAAGTTTTCTTCTTGGTGTCTTTATGCATTTCCACTATGTTGTGCGCTCATAATTTGAGATTTTACAATATTTTAATATTATTTGGATTGGGGGCGACAATAGAGAATAAGAAATAGAAACAATTATAAAAATATTTTAATCGATACCACCTCCTTAAGTCATCTAAAACAAATCAGTGGGATTTACTCCTCATAGGATGATGTGGAACAGATCGCGTCAATCCTATGTGGATGCGATACCTTCAATCAGACAAGGTCCAGTTGATTCTCACTATTTTGGCCCTAACTGTGCACTAGTATGTCAGAATGTGCGCACGTCATGATTCAGAAAATTCATGACGAGAAAAAAGGAATATTTACCAAGCAATACTGCTAATTGTTAAATGAACCCAAATGGCAATATTCTACGTCCCAAAACCGTTCAGCAACTTCTAGATTCATTTTTGGGTAGTTAACTTTCATGGACTAGGAGATTGTTTTGATCTATTTTTTTTACTTCATTTTATTCTAAAGTTTACTCTTGATAGCATGGTTCCTCCCAGCTACGAGCAAATGATGCAATGATAGTACAGTAGGTGTCGGTTACCACCAGTTGAGGAGCCTAGCATTTGTCATCATGCAATAATATCATTGAGATGTTCAGTAGCAGGCGACAAGGGGCATTAGAGGATTTTCAATAAATGGAGCGGAGATATTTGCTTCTATTACCACCATTATGCAATATGGATAATGAATCATGAACTACCAAGTACGAACATATATATAATTCAAGTGAACTAATAAACTCCTAAAGAGTATATAATAGACCACAAAAGAAAGTAATATAGTAATATAGGGAAAGAAATGAAAACACAACATAAACAGCCCCCTCTCAGTTTGTAACAGTTAGAGGGGTTTCTCTATAACCAAGGGTTGATTGCCGGCAATCGAAGTAGTTAGTTGGTGGTGGTTCCTGTTGAGAGGAGACGAGTGAGAAACAAGTCACCTTATCTTGCCTAGTTCCACAAGTGAGTGCCTCGGCAAAGATTTCTCGTTCAATCTTCTTTTGGGATGCTTGGATTGAGGCATGAAATAGCGAGATCGCAAGGATCTTTGGGAGGTGTAGTAGCATACTTATTGTGATATTGGACAACATTCATCTTCATTGGAAAGATATATGCTGGAATTCACAAGATACCTTCTAGTAGAGGGTTGTTTAAGTGAAAAGAAGTCACCAACAATCATTAAAACCCTACCTTATGTAAATCCTTGTATTATATTGTAGTATAAGTAGCGAGTTGCAATACACATGTGATAAAGAAATTTGGTAACAATCCTATGATTAAAACCCCCTCAATTTTTATACTTAACCAGTTAGATAGGATTGAATCCAGGTTTTTTTTTAAAGCTAGGTTCCAAGAATGTTTGGTTAGGATTGAATCCAGGATAGGTTTTTTTTCAAGCTAGGTTCCAAGTATGTTTGGTTAGGATTGAATCCAGGATAGGTTTTGTGTCAAGCTAGGTTCCAAGCATGTTTGGTTGGGTTATCAACACATCTGAAATTAAAAGTGTCTTAAGAATGTTCAACCTGTAGCTAACCTGTTTTAATTGATTTCAACATCAAAGCAGTCGTTACCCAATGGACCTAGTTGGTTCAGGTCCTGAATGTGTCTCTGTTTACCATGAAAGTTTGGTAGTCAATGAACACATGCTCTTCTATACACTTGGCTCTTTGCTTAAGGAAATCAGTATGCGCACACACTGCCATTGCTGATTCTACCTCACAGGGAGAACAGTTTGATGAAGGTTTTAGGGGGTATATGTGTGTGTGCCTCAATTGCATAGGTTTCATGGTTTATCCATATAGGGCAAATATGATGCATAGGTTTCAGATATCTACACTACTTTTCCATTTAACCCACTAGATAGGTAGAAATTTTCCATGAGATCCATGCTTATGTGATGAGTGGGATTTGAAGCTGAGAGATCCTATAATTTATGCTCTATAAGCTCTACATTTACTTCTTTCTCCATCGAGCTTAAACAATGATCTGCTTAATAGCTTGTGCTGGTAACACTTAAGATGGCCAGAAGTTTTTGGCTAATTTGCATTTAAAATACTTTCAACTTTCACACTTTCCAGGTTGCTATCCTATGTTCTTTTAATAGCAAATTGCTATCATTGCCTTGAGGGAACAGTTTATCATAACCATATTTGATGCACAATAAGTTCTACTTCGACATTTTTTATCTTGAAAACTTCAAATGCTTTCTGCTAATTCTTTTTGAACATAAGAAGGGCCCTAGGTTTGTGAGACATAACTGATGTTTACAAGTTGGCCCAAACTATTTGAGTTATGTTATGGATAGAGGCCCGATCCAAACCCGACAGAGCTGGTATTCGTCCACTACTGGCACCATGATGAAGGGAGAGACATGTGGCGACACTCGAAGACATTCCCAGAGGAACGAAGTAGAAGGCCCTACTCTACCAATCAATCAATTGAACCGCTACATTTGTTTTTCCCCAGCATAACATGTTTCTATCTATAGTAACTTAGTAACTTTGGTTAACCGTCATTGGTGCTCGGGGCTCCCTCTTGGTGATTGCAAACTATAGCCAATGTTGATAGGTAATTAGCTATCTGCCTCCATCTCCTACTCCTTTATTTTGAACCAGTATGATGGCACGGTAGTCGTAGGCTCAAAGTTGTGGTAGTGTAACTGACATCCAGAGCTTATGCCAAGCTAATGGGAAACCGCCCTCGATTCTTGACACTAGCCTCTATTCTATCCATGTAGGTCAATGCACAACTATATCAGGCAGGCATCTAGAGATAGTTGAATCATTAACACACTCAAACGTGGAGCTTGTCCTCCCCTTCCCGTCACATCTGCCTTACGAGCAGGTAACCAAGGAAGCATTGGTTTGGTTTGTTGGGTTCGCCTGGTGCATGCGCTCAAGAAACACAAACACCTTTTCTGGCACAACCGTGGGAGTGCATTAAACTATGGAGCCGTGTTACTTATCTTCCTAAATTCCTTTTATGACTTCAACAATTCTAGATGAATAGTTTCGTCCTTATGTGGGTGTTTCAAGGATCTTTATCACCTTTCCGGATAGAGAGACTGGAATTCTTCTGCAGTTTCCATGGTCGAGGTCTCTTGAGGCAAAATACTTACATGGCATGTCTTGGGGTGTTTACCCTCCAAAATGTTATTTGCTGAATGAGGTGGCAATAGAAGTTTGAAATGATTTCCATACAATTTTCTATGTTACTTCGCCAGCTTTCATACTGGAATGAAACATTACAATTAGCTTGTTCCTCCCTCTGCCAGCTTTCATACTGAAATGAAACCATTACAATTAGCTTGTTTCTTTCTAAACATTTTGCAGGTTGCAAACCAAACTTTGTACAAGGAGGAATGCAGACTTGATAAAAGGATAAAGTGAGTTATAAGACAAGTTGCCACTAGTTTTCTAGCGTTTCTAGGGTCTTTAGCTAACTTCAATTGCTTATGCAGGGAGATGCAAGAGAATATTTCAGAATTAACTGAAGGAAGAAGTCACAAGTGAGTCCAGATGACATCTACCTTGCACTTCACTCATGATCCTTTAATTTGTTAAAATTTATTAATGTCACCAATTGCTTTAGATCCGTCCACCTTACCAATGAAGACATCAATACTCTGCCGTGCTTTCAGGTTAGCTTTTGGATCTCATTTGTTTTTTAAGTCTTTGAAATTTGTTCAAGAAGATTTGTTTTCACAGAACTCTACACTCATCGTAATAGAAGCTCCTCGTGGAACCAGTATTGAAGTTCCAGATCCTGATGAGGTAGGTGCATGATATGAAGAGAACAAATTGAGATGATGAATTGAATGTAAACAATCTTTATGATCAGGATCTTGATTTCCCTGAAAAGCGGTATGAGATGTATGTGAGAAGCTCAATGGGTCCTATCAACTGCTTCCTAATCAGGTATCTATCTTCTTGACTTATTTTTCTCGACTAAAAGAAAAGGTTAGCACTCCTTGCATATGCTGACGTGTAAATTACATCTCTCTTGTTAACTGTAGTGAGAACATTTTTGAGGCTCCAAGTCGGGATGATCACCTTATACACATGAATTTGTCCATAATGAATAGTTGCAACAACAGGGATGATGCGTCATGTTCACATCTTGAAGATGAGGACACTATGATATTTGGCGAAACACAAGACCAAAAAACTCCCAAGATGCCTTCAGGTCCTGTAAATTCACAGAAAGGAGTAGTGAGGATTACACCACCAGATTACGATGTAAGTTCAGTATGTTATATAGCGAGTGAGGTTAGCACAAGAAAAATTGGAAAAACTTGTTAATAACTTATAATTTATCTGTAACCTGCAGGTGAATAATGATTACTGGTTTCAATCAGATCAGAAAGGCAGCTTGACAGAGATCTGGAATAAATGTACCTGCAAACCATGTTAGACCCGTTTATGAACAATAATGAGATAAAGCACCATTTTCATGCTGATGTGTTTCTCCTTCACTCATAATGCAGGATGGTGAAGGAGTTTTCGTCTTAAAGAGCATTCTTCAGTGAAGGTCTGCAGAAATATGGCATCTATATACGAGGTGACCTTTGATTTCTAGTGCACATGTTGCCACGATTGAAGGAAGCGTGAACACTCGGGTGTAAATTATGCAAAAGACGACACCAAAATAGGGCATACATGCGTCGGAGCTGAATAGATATGTAAATCTGTAATATATATTGATTGTAACCCTTGTTTCACCAGTGATGGAATATAATAAAATGCTTCAAGTTGCCAAAGCTCTTCAAATTTCATTTTGGTTACATACTGATTTACATGAGCATGTTTTATCCAATCATTGGGTTACATTCATTCAATATGGAAGGCATTCTGGAGAGAATAAACAGAGATTCTAGCTCTTAACAATTTGGATGAAGTGGAATACCATGATATGCTGCCAGTATACTATTTGACTGCAAGTAACTCGAGCAATGAACAAAACCAAGTCGTTTCTATTGTCCAAGGACACATGATTTTGCTTGGATGGTTGAGATCACTTGATGGAGGCATGGATCGGTGACATGACACATCCAATGGATAAGATTCAACCCCCCATCTATATAAACCCTTTATTTTCTTTCTCTTTTCCTTTTTATTCTCTCTCTCTCTCTCTCTCTCTCTCTCTCTCTCTATTTTCTTTCCCTCTCTCCTCTCCCCTTGAGCTGAGCATAGGAGGCATAGGAGTCTGCCTTGAGGCCTTGGGTGTAGTGTATAATCCCGCTAGGAGTAGAAGCTAGGGCTTTGTGGCTAGGGATCGAGGCAAGTATATCTTGCTTAAGAGTGAACAAACCATAATTTTCTTTGTATTTTCATTCCTATGAATTGTGTTGCTTAATTTGATCCAAAACATGATTCTTCAAATTGTTTTAATCATTTATTTATGGCATTTGATGGATCTTGGTTGTGGTTTTAACCTAGGTTTGGTTCCTAGGGCATAGGTTGTGATACCATATTGGGACTAGGTATCAGTTGCGATACATAGGTTTTTCTTGCTTGAACCTAGTCATATATGTTGTAGGAGACCACCCTAACTTTAGAATATGTTGATTTGGGGATGAGTGGAATTGGGACATGATTTTGTCTTCGAAAAATCCAGTTTTGATACATTTTGAAATGTTTCAGCCCGAACGACATATCTCGATATACTGCGGTATACCATTTTGCAATTATGAAACTTGTTGTCTCCTTATTCGGTATACCGCAATATACTACCGGTATAATGCTCCGATACCCTTTTGTATGTTTTCTAGATTTGTATTGATTTCATGTTTCATATGTTGATTTTTGGATCTTATCTAGTTTTGGAATTGTATTTCACATATAATGTGACACGAATTCATGTTCATGATCGACACCGTAGCGCACATCATTCTAGGGTGATTCTCTAGTGTCCACGACTTGATAATTGAGAATAAAGCTTGTAGGTTAATTGACTTAGTAAAATTCATATTATACATTTGAAGGGGAGTATATTTGTGCTACTAGCAACTCTGATTGCTAAGGGCCCCATGAGGCATGGACAACCCCGATTGGTTTGGGCTCCATAACCTACCAAGTTCTTGTACTACAACACTTTATGATTTTGTTCCATATGTTATGCTTCATTTGTTACTTAATTATGATATGTTTTTCTGTAACAAAAGATATAAAAAGTTTCCCTTTGTAAATGTTAAATTATTGCTTTCTAAGTACAAAGAATGTTTTGTTATGAAGCTTACAATAAAAATTTCTAAGTATAAAAGCGAAGGAAATAAATCTGGGGAGAGTATCGGTGGAAGTTCGATCTGTGCGTAATCGCTTTACTCCTTTGACGATCTGACTTCGAATCAAGAACAACAAAGGTTTCTCCATCGTATATATGAACTTCATGAAGTCTGTATGAGAGCAACTTTGGTGTTCTTCAATGGAGCATCTACTGATGGAACTGGGGATCCTCAGGACCACTGATTGGTTTGCGTATCAATAAACATATTAACACGTGATCTAACCCTTCAATGGCAAAAAATAGGGTTCACGAATTATAGTATACATGCATGAAGAAACAATAATAAGGAAGATAAACTATAGACACGATATGATAATAAGAGTACTACTATGACATGATAACAGTATGAAATAGACTCGATGAAGACAAACAATAAATAATATAGAAACAATGATCAAGTCACGTGTACTATGTGTTTTAGAATACTAACTTTCTGCATGTAGACAGTTTGGGATATCCGTCAGTCATATGTGTGGTGCATGAATGATATACAATCAATGTACATGGAGTCTGTATTCAATTGGTTGACCACATACTTACTTGTTGTATTCTCTCGCCCGACTCACTTACAATACATGTCCATTACGATAAAACATTTGTAATACGATAAACAGTAAACATGAGAAATAAGAAGTAAGCCATGAACATGTATATATACCTGAACGATTCTAACTCTCGTGCACAATAGTAATCATGAACAACGACAACATGAATCATAAGGAAGTAATAGTGAAAAGACGATATGAAAATACATGCAGTACAAAGTAAAGGAAACATAGGTGATAGTGATACTTGTCCACTCTGAGAGATGATGAAGTCACAACTCAAGACGTCATAGTCCGATCTACCCCGTCACATAAACAACCACAAGTCAGATCACGATTTCCAGTCTAAAAATCCTAGAAAGTGGCTAACGTATCAACCTAATTAATTCTATTTTAATTTTTGAATAAACCATCCAAAATCCTATTTCAACCTATTTAAATCTAAAATAAAAACTGAACAAAAATTTTTGGCCAAGAAAAGTCATGGTTCCAAATTCGGGATCCGTAGCACGCAAATCGAGGCATATTGTTGACTAATTAGTCAAACATTATGAACTCAAAATTTTGAGTCTGTATCCTAGTATATTTCAGCATCACGAGTGTATTGGAATCGACAGTGACACAAAATCATGATTTGGTCAAAAGTTATCGCCATTATGGCTAACTGTGACCAAATCGATGAATCATTGGCCAAATTTGAGTTCTACAAATAAAATAAAATACTAAATGAATGTCAGAATTTTTGAAAAAATTATATATTGTACATCTCCGTGTCATCTTTCCAAAACTTAAAACGGATCGCGAATCGGAGTTCGAGATCTCTCGAAATCTCTAAAAAATTGCGACGTATTGATTTTTGGACAACCAACACTCAAATAATTATCCAAAAATTCGTACACAAAATTCCTAAAAAGAAATTGGATATTTGGAAAACTAACATCGATGCGCTTCTAACCAAAAAAATAGCACACGAAAAGCTTGTCTAGATTGGCGGCAATCGCTCCACGAAGTTGAAGAACTCTACTTGAACTCTCTCTCAAAAAGGATGCTGGAATTTTAGGTTTTCGTGAATTAATACTCATATATCTAGAGCCGAGTCGGTGGCTCAAGACGGTGATCCATACAGTGACACGTGTCATGATCTGGGCACTCCCACCCAGATCGAACGGTCACAGGCCAAGCCGGTTTGGCTTGAGCCGCCTTGTGGAGCCGCTGGCTCCTATATAAGGAAATGGGTTGAGTCAGCCACCCAGAGGCTGATGGGCGGGCCTCCCCCCGCGCACGAGTGGCTGACGGGTGGGCACCCCCACCCTGCTGATTGGACAAATAGGTTATTTAATTACAGAAAATGTTTTAAAATCATAAAAATCTAATTAAATCCAAATAAATTACAAAAAATTCCTAAAAATTATTAGAAAATTCTAGAAAATAGATTTAGGGTTCCAGAGACCAAATAAAATGTTTTCCCTAAAATAATCCCATGAGTCCTCACAGTAAATCCTAGAAGCCTATCAAAATAATAATTCTATAGATAAAAATTATCTAAAAATTACCAAAATTTCCAAAAAAATTCTAAAATAGTAAAATAACTTATTTAGGACTATCTAGGGGCCCTAGTGACCATATATGACCTAATTTTATTATACTTAACCTATAGGCTTAGGTACGCACCCTCGTGGCCCCAAAACAAAATCCTAGTTAATAATTGATTCTAACTACTCTATACCTAATAATTAAAAATTAAAAAAATACATATATATATTTCCAAAATAAACAAATAAAATTTAGGAAGACAAGTGCTATAAACTACCCCCCTAAAAGATTTTTGTCCTCAAAAATCAAACGTCACAAACAACATAACATAAACACATAATTCTTACAAGAAATAAAACTAGGTCACGGAAAGATAATGGCTAGAAATATAAAGGGAACTAATCAGTAATATTCAATCAACAGAGCATATTATGAACTAACTAAGCATGCATCCTATCTAACAACTATAAGTATAGAAGACTTTCAAGAAAATATGTTTAAGTTACCGATGTCTTAGGGTTGAGTTACAGCCACAAATGCTTGTCCTCCGGACTGCTGTTGCAAAACTGGCTTATGAGTTGGTGCTGTGGGGGATATAGTGCATTCTAGCACTTGGTGGTCTAGCAATCCACAAAGGAGACAAAGTCCTAACCTCTTCATACAATGGTCCTACTTGTGTCCCTCTCTTCCACAATAATTACACTTAAGCTTGGCTGGGATAGGCTGCTGTTGTGGCTGGGATGATACCACCCTAATTGAAGGATGATGTTGCTGCTGGATTTGAAGGGTCTTCTGGGAAATATTAGGATGTTTTGATGGCTATTGATGACTACCATCTCTACCTCTCTTTTGGGAAGCTAACATCTACCTTAAGATGGATTCTTGACGCCTAGTTGCATTCAAGATATCAGTATAGGATGTTGGATCTACTGATGCTGTCAAACTCTGCAACTTGTAATTCAACCCAGAATAAAACTTTTTTCCTTCTCTTCTTCCGTAGAGATAAGAGTAGGAGCAAAGCGGCTTAAACGACTAAATTATGCATCATATTCATCTATCTAGTCGTATGAACTGATCCTGCAACTCCCTCCGAATTATCATGGGGAAGAATATAGTGTTGAAGAGGTCCTTAAACTCTTTCCATGACACATTTGTGTCCAAGCGCTTTTCTTGTGTAGCCCACCAATGAGGTGCATTATCCTTAAGTTATAATTTAATCGCCTTTATCCACTTCTCCGGGGGTAAATTAGATGCTTCTAATAAGGTCTTCGTCTCCACTAGCCAGTTGGTAACTTCTATGGGCTTTTTCGTACCTATAAAGGGAGGTGGGTTCATCTTGCAAAATCTTTCAATAGTTTCCACATGGCCTTGTCGTGTTTCTATGCTCCTTTTCAGAATATTTGCATGCCTCTGCGGAGTCTGTATCCCTAGAGTATTGCAAGGATAAATGCTCCATCCACACTTACTCCTTAGGCTGGGGCTGCTAGTGGTGGTGGGAGATCCTCAGCACTGACTCTACCTTGTTGATGGTTAGTTGGCTCTACGAACTCAGTACTCTCTGTTGTTGATCCCTCAGGTTCGAGAGTAGCATATGGTTTAGCTACCCTTCCCCTAATTACGGATTGCACTACTTCTTGTATCAACCATTACAAACTAAAAGGAAAGAAAGAACATGGTTAGAATGGCAGATATATACATATCGAAGAAACCACGAATGGAATCAAGCAGGATGCAATGAGAGACAACATAGATAAAATAGACTCATAGGGTTGGAATTCCTATTTGTGGATGATATAACCTTCTAACTTCAATTTTATTTGTAGGCTCGCAGTAGTAAGTACTACCATGAGTTCGTAACCTTTTGCGAAATTGGATCTACATGAGCCACAATAAAAACTTATTACGATCTGCTTCCACTTTTGGGATATTAGTTAGTGGCCAAGTCCAGCCTACGCAGCAACATCGACCATAGTACGTTGTCTATGATAACAATGGCCACAACAAGAAAAATATGCATATATCATCCATAACTAAGCCATCAATAATAACCAAAAATAATATCCAATAGTTCCAATAAATAAACTAAAGATAGACGTCAAATAATCCACTATAACTCAGATAGTCTCGGGAACAAACCCGGTAGCAGAAAATAGAATAGATAAACTAGAATCCATAACTATAACTAGTAACTAATGTGAATGCATAAGAAATAAAATATGCTAATTCGCATCAGCACTGGAATCGGGTATGCCAGTGACGTCAGGGTCGCCAAAATACTCACCATAGACCTCAGGACAGATCACGTCGTCTAAAGCTGAAAAATAGTTATCCAGTCAGGATTGGAGCAAGATTACAATAACACTATATTACACAATATAATATACATGCATAAAGAAATAATAATAATAAGAAAGATAAACTATAGACATGATATGATAAGAAGAGTACTACTATGACATGATAACAGTATGAAATAGACTTGATAGAAGAATAACAATAAACCATATAGAAATAATGATCAAGTCATGTGTACAGTGTGTTTTATAATACTAACTTTCTGCATATAGATAGTTTGGGATATCCATCAGTCATACGTGTGGTGCATGACTGATATTATGCAATCGATATGTAGGGTCTGTATTCAATTCGTTGACCACATGCTTACTTTTGTATTCTTCCGCCCGACTCACTCAAAATGCATGTCCATTACGATAAAACATTAGTAATACGATAAACAGTAAACATAAGAAACAAGAAGTAGGACATGAATATGTATATATACCCTAACGATTCTAACTCTCTTGCACAATAGTAATCATGAACAACGACAACATGAATTACAAGGAAGTAATAGTGAAAAGACGAAATAAAAATACATGCAACATAAAATAATAGCAAAGTAGGTCATAGTGATACTTGCCTGCTCTGATAGATGATTAAGTCACAACTCAAGACGCCGTAGCCCAATCTACCCCATCACATAGACAACCACAAGTTAGATATACGATTCCGACTCTAAAAATCCTAGAAAGTGGCTAATGTGTTAACCAAATTAATTCTGTTTTAATTCTAAAACAAATCATCTAAAATCATATTTTAACATATTTAAATCTGAAATAAAAACTAAACACAAATTTTTGGCCAAGAAAAGTCACGGTTCCAAATTCGGGATCCGTGGCACGCAAATCGAGGCATATCATTGACTAACTAGTCAAATATTATGAAATCAAAAATTTGAGTGTTCATGCTAGTATATTTTAGTGCCACAAGTGCACTGGAATGGACGGTGCCACAAAATCATGATTTGGTCAAAAGTTATCGCTATTATGGCTAACCGTGACCAAATCGATGAATCATTGGCCAAATTTGAGTTCTACAAATAAAATAAAATGCTACATGAACTTCATAATTTCTAGAAAAATTACATATTGTAGATCTCTGTGTCAAATTTCCAAAACTTCAAATGGATCACGAGTCGGATTCGGGATCTCTCGAAATCTTGAAAACCGTACGATACGTTAATTTTTGGACAACCGACACTCAAATAATTATCCAGAATTTTGTACACAAAATTCCAAAAAACAAATTAGATATTTGGAAAAGTAACCTCGATATCCTTCTTAAAAAAAGGAGACAAAAAGTACATCTAGATTGACGGCAATCACTCTACGAAGTTGAAGTGCTCTACTTGAACTCTCTCTTAAAAAGGATGCTAGAATTTTAGGTTTTAGTGAATTAATACTCATATATATAGGCAGAGTCGAGTCAGTGACTCGAGCCGCTGATCAACACAGTGTCACGTGTCATGATCTGGGCACTCCCGCCCAGATTGGACAGTCACAGGCCAAGCCGGTTTGGCTTGAGCTGCCTCATGGAGCCGCTGGCTCCTATATAAGGAAAGGGGTTGAGTCAGCCACCTAGAGGCTAACGAGTGGTCCTGTCCCCCATACATGAGTGGCTGACGGGTGGGCTCCCCTGTCACTCTTATTTTCTGTTATACGTATTTTTTAGTATATGTGTACGAATTTCTGACATTTGTCAGCTGACCCGTATTTTTACTTGCCTTGCTTAGCCTAGTTTTGGTTTAACCTTGACTTGGTTTGGTTCACCTTGGTTCAACTTGGCTTGGCTTTGCTTGGTTTGGTTTGGGTTGAGATGAGAGGGTTGATATATATACCAAACTCCTCTCTCTCTCTCCTCCATTATTACCATTTACTTCTTCATCTTCTTCTTCATTTATGCCTCCACCAACCCTAGGCAAGTGCAACTTGCTTCATGATGGATGTCAAATTTTATTGTTTCATTGTCTTTCTTGCTTGATTCTAAGCCTCTTTAGAACTTGAAGTTTTTGGTTTTGATGTTTATATTTTTTGTAGATCTAAGCTTGTAGTTTTTTGGTTTTTCTTGGTTTTGATCACTTAAACTTTGTTATTTTCGAAAACTAATAGTTCTATGTTGTAGGAATTTCATTCAACCCAATTTTGACTTTTGAACTGCTTGATTTTGACTTCGTATGAGGAAGTTACGGCATTTTTGTGTTCATGGGTTCCCGTACATCTTCGGTGCCGCTGGGACGATGAACAGTGCCGCGTGCGCGATTCAGTACCGCGTGTCCGTGCATCCCTGCCCGTGCATCGGAGATAGTTTTGCCCGAACGTGCTGCACGTTTTGCGTGCCGCACATTCGCACGATTCTCTGTCGCACGCCTGCGCGCCGTGCTCCACGCATCGTGGCCAATTTGGTCCATACGTGCTGCACGTTTTGCACGTCGCGTGCCCGCATAATTCTCTATTATGCGCCTGCGCGTCGAGCTCTCGTACTCCGTGTACTGTGGCTAATTTGGTCAGCGTGTGCTGCACGTTTCGCACGCCGCATGCCCTCTTGATTCTCTGTCGCGCGCCTACGCCCCGTGCTCTAGTGCTCCGTGCGCCGTAGCCAATTTGGTCCGTACGCGCTGCACGTTTCGTGTGCCGTGCGCCCGTATGATTCTTTGCATTGTACCTGCGTTCCGTGCTCTCGCGCTCTGCGTGCCTGTACGCCATGCTCTCGCGCTCCGTGTCACGACCCGCACCCGGATATACGGATACGAATACGTAGACGACGCCCAGCCTACGCCGCAGTATCGGCGGTAGAACGTTGTCTAGTACCCAATAAATATACACTACGTCTAGAAGGCCTACAACTATAAATATACTCTAGTCACATCACAACAGCTAGGGATGATAAGACAAGAAAGATAACTAAAGCACAAGAACAACTAGAAACTACTAGAAGGAATCATAAGACAGAAATTAAGGAAAGAAAATAAGGCAAACTAAGGATAACTACTAGGCAACTCACATAGAATAATAGTAAGATCCACCTCTGCTAGCAACATCATGATGTCCACTAATGGTATAACAACTCCTAAAATATTATCAACGGTATCCTGTCAGGAAAATGAGCAAGTACAAACACTAACAGCAGTTCCATGTGAATTGACAAATTCTATAAGAGACAGTATAATGAACTACAAGACAAAGATATATGAAGACTTGGGAACCATTCGAAAGCCGAGTTACAACCCTTAAACCAAACAAGGACCGGGGTTGTAACTCTTCTCCCGAGCAGAACTTAGTCTCCAATCAAGGTACGATGTAAAGGCATATAGAGCATGTGAGTAACTGTATATCATACATGGTGAGAAAGTACTGAATATAGAACAGAACAAGATATATGACAAGAAAAGTAAATATAAAATGTGCCTCGAATATTATAGCCTAATGTGATCGGTATGGGTCAAGAATCAGGCTTCCAGCCGACCGGCTACAAGTACGTGGACTCGGCCCGGCCGGGATGGTAAGCTATGGAGCGAGAAGTAACACAGGTCAGGCTATACCCATCGTGAGGTGAGGGTATAGCTATGGTGCAAGGAGTAACTCAAGGGGGCATTGATCACACTATCTATAATATTCCCCATTCCCCGAGTAGTATACGGATCCGGACATAACACGTCATGGCACGAGATTCCCTAAGAAGGTAGCTACTCCTTCTCAGGAATCGGTGTCAATACAAGTACAAGAACAAGATCGAGCAAGTACCAGTATCCCAAGAAAATCCAAGAATGACATCTCATGACAGGAATCCGGTATATACTAGTCCGTGAACTATCGTGACTGAGAATCAAGTAAGACACTACGACTGAATCGGATATAGCAGATATCAAGACAATGAAAACTATCAGTGAATGTACTCGCCTGCGGTCCTGAGCTGTCAATGGGGTCGATGCTCAGAGTGATGCCACAGTCCTAAAGATAAGAGATATATATAAGCTAATTAGGGTTCAACAGTGTTAGGCTTGATTCTATAGTATAAGCTACGCAATCTAGGTCAGACTCAGTCCACTAAGTCAAACTAGGCCACAATAAGTCACACTAGGTCAAACTAGGTCACAAGAAGTCAAACCAAGTCAACTAGGTTAAACTGGGTCAATGGTTGACTTACAGTTGACTTTTGGTCAACTGGTCAACTATGGTCAACTCTAGGTCAAAACTAGTCTAACCTAGGTCAAATGTTGACTCTACTTCGACGTTTAGTCAAAGCAGTCAACCTTGGTCAAACAGGGTCAAGGCTAGTCTCTATAAACATCTACAGGGTCAACCCATTCAATTTCAATGATTGTAAAATCACCGGAATTGATGGAACTCAAAATACCACAAAAGGAGAATGATTATAATAATAGGGTAAAAACCTACAGATGTTGTCGGATGATAAAATAAATATCACTAACGTGTCCAGAATGGTCAAATCAACTAGGATAGCCTGTCCAAAAGTCCAATTTGGACACAGGGCAAAAACGGTAATTTTGGATCAAAATGATGTCCGCCGTTGGACACACTTTGCACCGAAAAACGTGTCGGGATAGAAGTCAACAAAACCTAGCAAATTATATGTCTACGAATCCAGAATGATGATACGAACTCAACGGTATATCCGAAATAGGATCCCGATGTCCCGATCACAAAATGGTCCGTTGACGCGGACATTTGGAATCCGGTTTGCACGGAAATGCGTGCCGGAGCAAATATCTTCAAAATTCAGCAAATTATATGTCAACGAGTTCAGAATGACGATACGAACTCAACGGTATATCCGGAATTGGATTCCGATGAGCCGAACTCAAAATGACCCGTTGACCCAGAAAGTGGGACCCACTTTGCACCGAAATGCGTGCCAGGGCCCACGTTCTCCAAATCAAGCAAACTTTATATGAAAACATGCCAGAACGACGCCACGAGTCTACTGGTGGTGTCAGAAATTGAATCCGGAGTCCCGGGTTCAAAAATAGAATTTAACTAGTGCAAATTAAAGAATTCGAACGGCCAACTTTGGCGTCGAATTCGACCGACCTAACAAGCTCAAACTGAAATAAAATCTAAAGGAGGGCAGGAAGAGGGTTATACCAGCTATGCACCGGAACTGGTGGCGCGCAAAACGGAGCTGCAACGACGAAGATACGAACCCGCAAAGTTGGCATCGCAAAACTGTCCAAAAATAGTACAAATTAAAACGTCAACTTGGTGGCCGGTTTTGATGTATCAAACGATGAAATTAACGGGTAAAATTTGAGAGGGATGAAGGGGTATATACCGAGATTGTGATGGAGCGAAGAAATCGCCGATCCAACGGTCGGATTCTCCAGAAAATCGGCACAAAGTTGCTGTCCCGAACGCGAATTCTGTGTTCCGTTCCCACGCGCGCGTCGACGGGATTTCGACGTAAACGCACGAATCGCCTATCGTGCGCGTCGGGGACGAAGGCGCTGGCCCGGGGGAGTTCGCCGGGGGGTCGTGTGGCTAGGGGGCCGGTCGCCGGCGGCGGCGACGGCCGCGGCGGCGCGTGGCTGACCGTGCGTACGCACGCCTGCAGCTACCGCTGCTGTTGCTGCCATGCCTCGCTGCTGCTGCTGCCACGCGCGGAGGCGACGGCGGTGGGCTTGGCCGGAGCACGGCGAGGGTGCGGGTGATGGTGAAGGTGGTGTTGGTTATGGTGGAGGTGGGAAGATGATAATAATGGTGATGGTGGTTGCTTGATGATGATGATGATGGAGATGTGGATGATGGTGGAGAAGAAGGAGGAGAGGTGAGGAGGAAGGGTGGTGAGCTCGGGAGGAGGTGGCGGTTGGCCGTGGGATGTCGTGGAGCTCGGCCATGGGGGCTCGGCTGAAAGAGGGAGCTGTGTGTGTGTGTTAAGAATAAGAGGGAGAGAGAGGTTTGTTTGTGTTTGTGAGTGATTATAATAGGGAGGAGAGAGAGAAAGAGATTTTTAGAAAAGAAAGAGAGAGAAGGTTAAGAGAGAGAGAGTAGTCGATTTAGAGGGGGGGGGGGGGGGGATTCCTGTCGGGTATGGGGGGGGATGCTGATGGGAGAGGAGAGAGAGAGAGAGTGAGGTGAGAGAGATATTTATATATAATATATATATGTGTATATATATTATATAAATAGATATTTAGAGAGAGAGAGAGATATTATTAGAGAGAGAAAAATATAGAGAGAGGGGGGGGGGTTCGGCCAGGTAAGGGGGAGGGGGTGAGGTGGTGTGTGGGTTGATGGGAGTGAGAGAGAGTGATGTGAGGATATTTATATATATTATATTATATATGTATATATATACATATATAAAAGAGAGAGCAAAAGAGATATTTATATAAAATAAACGTGTTTTCAAATAGGAAAAAAATGCAAACACATCAGTAGGATGTATGGATAGTCATGGTAGGGTCCATGCCAAACTGGGTCGGACATTGGACCAAGTTTGGACAAAGTCGAAGCCAAGATTTAATTAAAATAATAATTTAAACTATTTAAAATCATGAACGAAATTGGAGCACAAGAAAAATCAATTCGATGGCGCGCAAGTGGCAAGTGCACAGTAGGCTCAAAACAGGCCAGGGCCATATATTGGGTCGACTGGATTGGACCGATGTCGGGCCCGAAAATTAAGTTGGAAGTTAAATCACAATTTACGGTAAATAATAAATTGGTCTAAATTGACCCGAAGTTGCGCGAATCAAATGGAGCACAAGGGAACAAGTTCGAGTGGGACACGAAATATCAATATGAAGATAATCTCGTCTACTACAAACTTCAAGAAGGAAGTTTCCAGAGACTGGCATCCCTGATGCTCTAGAATTCCAAGTCACGGTAAAGAGCATTAAATCAAAATTAATCAAATCGAAATTAATTATATAGAAATGAATTATTGAAAATAATTCATTAGAAAATTCGAAAAATAATTCGGGAAATTCAGGGGGCTTACATCCTACCCACCTTATAGAAATTTCGTCCTCGAAATTACGGTTGTAGTAGGGGTAAAACAAGATAGAAAGTTTTTAGGCAAAAACTTAGGCACGATCATAGAATAACAAGTTTTGCACGATCAAGATAATCGATTTAAAATTATTCAGGCACGATGAGGGATTTGGCACGATAGAATCATGATACAAATAAAATCATACGTGCGTGATTTCAGAAATAAGTCAAGTCATTGGGGCACGATTTAGATATGACAACAAAATCAAAATTTGAGCTTCGTCCGGTTACAATCGAGTCAACCATTAATTAACAGGATTTCAGCTCGATAAATTTGATTTAGGATTTGAGATAGGCATGATTAAGCACAAGGAAATTTCAGATACAATCAGAAAATCAAATCAAGGTCGAAAAGAGTATAGGCACGAGTGTTGATAGCATTGAAATCCAACCACGATAAAGAAATTTGTCTCAACACGATCTAAGTTGATCAACCTTTGAGTAAATCAGAATTTGGGCCAGATGGAGAATAAGATCAACGAAGGCTGGGCATGAGAATCCAAGGATGAAAATCCAAGTCACAAAGGAATTTGAAGTCATCTAGAGTTTAGTCAGCAACCAAGACTCTTTGGCGTGATAAACAAGACGACTAAAATTGATTGGTCATGGACAGAAGGGAATCAAAATCATAACAGTATCAAAATTTAAGAAACAATTGAGATATGAAAATTTTCAAAATTTTCAGAGTTTTCAAGTGTAGATGACAGATGTAGATATGAGATAGTTGATTGGTGTAGTCAAGGTATAGCTAAACAAGGCAAAGGAAATTACGGTAAGATGAGAAAATCATCATGCGATGGGAGAGAGAATAATGATAAACAAGAATAATGGTAGGAATTATCTTGCTCAATTGGTAAAAGAAGTGAATCAACTTAAGATATGACCTGATAACCATACACGTCTATCCAAAACCATGTTGCCAGAATTTACGCCACGTCAGTAAACATAGCTGCAATAAACGATAGAGTCCATAACTAAGGTATACACCCTAAAATCATGTCATCTAGATTCCTTATCACGCCAACCGGTATGGCTGCAAGAGAATCTAAATGCCATAACCAGGATAGTATATCCAAATCAGGCTCCATGCCCTTGTCAGACTAGCTAACATGACTGCGATAAATTCTAAACTCCATTAATAAAGTAGACATTTATCGTTCTCATTGTCTCCATCAAATATGTTTATCAGGATATCTTAACTCAATCCTTAAAAACTTATCTTAAACAAAGTCAAAATCGAAGTCAACAACGAACGAACATCAAGATTTAAAAATTCAACAACGAATCAAGATAAGTAAATGGAAACTAGCGGAAACAGATTTCGAGATAGGATTTAGAAGAAAATTCTCAGGAGACGTCCAAAGGTACTATCTAGGTCAAGATAAAGGAAATCATTGGAATATAATCTAAAACAATCTCAACCTGATATGAGACTGGTAAATCATATTCTCGTCTCGACCTAGGAGATATATAAGTTCAACTTATACCTTCCCTCTGGGGTCCACAAACTCATTCCAAGAAAGAATAAAGTTGATAATGGACAGATGTTTCAGAAATCAGGACGAACAGAACAAATGGGAAAAGTTTCGAAAAGTTCGAAATCAGATCCCCAGGGGTCATCCCTGGAATCTACCAAGAGTTCCTAATATGTGACTGAGTACCAAATTCCTAAAATATTCCATGACTCAACCTTAATCCTAGGGCAGGCTCGCAGTAGTACAGATAAGCTCAAGTACTACCACGACTTCGCATTAATTGCAAAGACTGACCTGCATGGGCCACTACTAAAAACGTGTCACGACCCGCACCCGGATATACGGATACGAATACGTAGACGACGCCCAGCCTACGCCGCAGTATCGGCGGTAGAACGCTGTCTAGTACCCAATAAATATACACTACGTCTAGAAGGCCTACAACTATAAATATACTCTAGTCACATCACAACAGCTAGGGATGATAAGACAAGAAAGATAACTAAAGCACAAGAACAACTAGAAACTACTAGAAGGAATCATAAGACAGAAATTAAGGAAAGAAAATAAGGCAAACTAAGGATAACTACTAGGCAACTCACATAGAATAATAGTAAGATCCACCTCTGCTAGCAACATCATGATGTCCACTAATGGTATAACAACTCCTAAAATATTATCAACGGTATCCTGTCAGGAAAATGAGCAAGTACAAACACTAACAGCAGTTCCATGTTAATTGACAAATTCTATAAGAGACAGTATAATGAACTACAAGACAAAGATATATGAAGACTTGGGAACCATTCGAAAGCCGAGTTACAACCCTTAAACCAAACAAGGACCGGGGTTGTAACTCTTCTCCCGAGCAGAACTTAGTCTCCAATCAAGGTACGATGTAAAGGCATATAGAGCATGTGAGTAACTGTATATCATGCATGGTGAGAAAGTACTGAATATAGAACAGAACAGGATATATGACAAGAAAAGTAAATATAAAATGTGCCTCGAATATTATAGCCTAATGTGATCGGTATGGGTCAAGAATCAGGCTTCCAGCCGACCGGCTACAAGTACGTGGACTCGGCCCGGCCGGGATGGTAAGCTATGGAGCGAGAAGTAACACAGGTCAGGCTATACCCATCGTGAGGTGAGGGTATAGCTATGGTGCAAGGAGTAACTCAAGGGGGCATTGATCACACTATCTATAATATTCCCTATTCCCCGAGTAGTATACGGATCCGGACATAACACGTCATGGCACGAGATTCCCTAAGAAGGTAGCTACTCCTTCTCAGGAATCGGTGTCAATACAAGTACAAGAACAAGATCGAGCAAGTACCAGTATCCCAAGAAAATCCAAGAATGACATCTCATGACAGGAATCCGGTATATACTAGTCCGTGAACTATCGTGACTGAGAATCAAGTAAGACACTACGACTGAATCGGATATAGCAGATATCAAGACAATGAAAACTATCAGTGAATGTACTCGCCTGCGGTCCTGAGCTGTCAATGGGGTCGATGCTCAGAGTGATGCCACAGACCTAAAGATAAGAGATATATATAAGCTAATTAGGGTTCAACAGTGTTAGGCTTGATTCTATAGTATAAGCTACGCAATCTAGGTCAGACTCAGTCCACTAAGTCAAACTAGGCCACAATAAGTCACACTAGGTCAAACTAGGTCACAAGAAGTCAAACCAAGTCAACTAGGTTAAACTGGGTCAATGGTTGACTTACAGTTGACTTTTGGTCAACTGGTCAACTATGGTAAACTCTAGGTCAAAACTAGTCTAACCTAGGTCAAATGTTGACTCTACTTCGACGTTTAGTCAAAGCAGTCAACCTTGGTCAAACAGGGTCAAGGCTAGTCTCTATAAACATCTACAGGGTCAACCCATTCAATTTCAGTGATTGTGAAATCACCGGAATTGATGGAACTCAAAATACCACAAAAGGAGAATGATTATAATAATAGGGTAAAAACCTACAGATGTTGTCGGATGATAAAATAAATATCACTAACGTGTCCAGAATGGTTAAATCAGCTAGGATAGCCTGTCCAAAAGTCCAATTTGGACACAGGGCAAAAACGGTAATTTTGGGTCAAAATGATGTCCGCCGTTGGACACATTTTGTACCGAAAAACGTGTCGGGATAGAAGTCAACAAAACCTAGCAAATTATATGTCTACGAATCCAGAATGATGATACGAACTCAACGGTATATCCGAAATAGGATCCCGATGTCCCGATCACAAAATGGTCCGTTGACGCGGACATTTGGAATCCGGTTTACACGGAAATACGTGCCGGAGCAAATATCTTCAAAATTTAGCAAATTATATGTCAACGAGTCCAGAATGACGATACGAACTCAACGGTATATCCGGAATTGGATTCCGATGAGCCGAACTCAAAATGACCCGTTGACCCAGAAAGTGGGACCCGCTTTGCACCGAAATACGTGCCAGGGCTCACGTTCTCCAAATCAAGCAAACTTTATATGAAAACATGCCAGAACGACGCCATGAGTCTACTGGTGGTGTCAGAAATTGAATCCGGAGTCCCGGGTTCAAAAATAGAATTTAACTAGTGCAAATTAAAGAATTCGAACGGCCAACTTTGGCGTCGAATTCGACCGACCTAACAAGCTCAAACTGAAATGAAATATAAAGGAGGCAGGAAGAGGGTTATACCAGCTGTGCACCGGAACTGGTGGCGCACAAAACGGAGCTGCAACGACGAAGAAATGAACCCGCAAAGTTGGCGTCGCAAAACTGTCCAAAAATAGTACAAATTAAAACGTCAACTTGGTGGCCGATTTTGATGTATCAAACGACGAAATTAACGGGTGAAATTTGAGAGGGATGAAGGGGTATATACCGAGATTGTGACGGAGCGAAGAAATCGCCGATCCAACGGTCGGATTCTCCAGAAAATTGGCACGAAGTTGCTGTCCCGAACGCGAATTCTGTGTTCCGTTCCCACGCGCGCGTCGACGGGATTTCGACGTAAACGCACGAATCGCCTATCGTGCGCGTCGGGGACGAAGGCGCTGGCCCGGGGGAGTTCGCCGGGGGGTCGTGCGGTTAGGGGGCCGGTCGCCGGCGGCGGCGACGGCCGCGGCGGCGCACGGCTGACCGTGCGCGTGCACGCCTGCAGCTACCGCTGCTGTTGCTGCCATGCCTCGCTGCTGCTGCTGCCACGCGCGGCGGCGACGGCGGTAGGCTTGGTCGGAGCACGGCGAGGGTGCGGGTGATGGTGAAGGTGGTGTTGGTTATGGTGGAGGTGGGAAGATGATAATAATGGTGATGGTGGTTGCTTGATGATGATGATGGAGATGTGGATGATGGTGGAGAAGAAGGAGGAGAGGTGAGGAGGAAGGGTGGTGAGCTCGGGAGGAGGTGGCGGTTGGCCGTGGGGTGTCGTGGAGCTCGGCCATGGGGGCTCGGCTGAGAGAGGGAGCTGTGTGTGTGTGTTAAGAATAAGAGGGAGAGAGAGGTTTGTTTGTGTTTGTGAGTGATTATAATAGGGAGGAGAGAGAGAAAGAGATTTTTAGAAAAGAAAGAGAGAGAAGGTTAAGAGAGAGAGAGTAGTCGGTTTAGAGAGGGGGGGTTTCCTGTCGGGTATGGGGAGGATGCTGATGGGAGAGGAGAGAGAGAGAGTGAGGTGAGAGAGATATTTATATATAATATATATATGTGTATATATATTATATAAATAGATATTTAGAGAGAGAGAGAGATATTATTAGAGAGAGAAAAATATAGAGAGGGGGGAGGGGGGTTCGGCCAGGTAAGGGGGAGGGGGTGAGGTGGTGTGTGGGTTGATGGGAGTGAGAGAGAGTGATGTGAGGATATTTATATATATATTATATTATATATGTATATATATATACATATATAAAAGAGAGAGCAAAAGAGATATTTATATAAAATAAACGTGTTTTCAAATAGGAAAAAAAATGCAAACACATCAGTAGGATGTATGGGTAGTCATGGTAGGGTCCACGCCAAACTGGGTCGGACATTGGACCAAGTTTGGACAAAGTCGAAGCCATGATTCAATTAAAATAATAATTTAAACTATTTAAAATCATGAACGAAATTGGAGCACAAGAAAAATCAATTCGATGGCGCGCAAGTGGCAAGTGCATAGTAGGCTCAAAACAGGCCAGGGCCATATATTGGGTCGACTAGATTGGACCGATGTCGGGCCCGAAAATTAAGTTGGAAGTTAAATCACAATTTACGGTAAATAATAAATTGGTCTAAATTGACCCGAAGTTGCGCGAATCAAATGGAGCACAAGGGAACAAGTTCGAGTGGGACACAAAATATCAATATGAAGATAATCTCGTCTACTACAAACTTCAAGAAGGAAGTTTCTAGAGACTGGCATCCCTGATGCTCTAGAATTCCAAGTCACGGTAAAGAGCATTAAATCAAAATTAATCAAATCGAAATTAATTATATAGAAATGAATTATTGAAAATAATTCATTAGAAAATTCGAAAAATAATTCGGGAAATTCAGGGGGCTTACACTCCGCGTGCCTTGGCCAGTTTTGCCCGCGTGCGAGTGGCCGTTTTTACCCATTTAAGCTATTTTGTAGCTATAATCTGGTAAAACTCAAAACATGAAAGTTGTAGATCTCCGTCTTGGCTTCAAGAATCTTTTTGTTTCACCTTAATTAGAGTTCATATGCGACTGATAGTTTCTAATACCCATGGGTGTTCTCGATCTTCTTTGCATGTTTTCTATACTTGAACTAAATTACGACGATCCGACTTGGCAACTTGGTAATCTGAGCTAGTAACTTACTTGAACATGATAATATGATCCCATCTTGATAATCTTGATTGTGGCCCGTCGAGGCGCACTCTTGACAAGACATGTGTAATCTTGATCGCTGTTGTGACAGCCAATCTTGACTTGCTAAGCGTAACTCTTGTCTTGACTCCATGTTTGATTTTTTTGATTGTGCCTGTACAAGCTACCTGTCTCGTCTTGTATCATGTTTAGGACATGGATTCTTGGTTACCATGGTCAGGGATTCATAGTGAATCCGACTAGGTTAACGACTAGATTGATCAAGTAGTTCATATATAGTGATTTCTAATTTACAGGAGATTCCGTTATCCTGGCCACACCTGTGGACTTATAGCCTGCCGTCGAGTAGGGCGTATTTCTAGCACACTGTCATGTGTTTCACTCTAAGTCACCTAATAATTCTTTTAATTCTTGATAAACTCTTGTAACCCTACTTGGATAACCTGGATAGTCTGCAGGGCTTATGACTGCGGGAACATCTCAACTGCATCTTGTTAGTATCTAGGCCTGTGATAACCCTCATTAGCTAATGTCATGGAAACGAGTGGGTTTTCTTAGTTTGCTCTCCTACTCTATTTTAAATTATTCTTTTGAGGCGTTTAACCGTCGAGCAAGTGTTAGTTCGTGTTAAAACTTAATTTCTGTCAGCCTAAGGGCTGTTACATGATTGACAAATCCTATGGTTGATCATGTATGACTTAACTCTTGCTAGTCTTCGTATTTTGTATGACTAGCTTCATGATCATCTGAATATGTAATGCTTGGGACTCCTTACTTTGTATGTCTGATGATCTAACATCTTATAACAATTATTTACTTGCTTGAGATTGAGATACTAGGCTTGTTCTTGACCATAAGAGATTGCTGGCTTGTAGATAAACCCTCATGCATCTAGATAGCCGTGATCGTATTGCAAGATGGGTTGCACTTCAATGTATGTAGTTGGCTGTGTCTGTCCTCCGCTCTCCAGTATTCTGGTTCTGGGCATGATACGGTCTAAGTGGTGGCCCATGCAGGTCTTATAAATCAAGATGTGTGAGGGTTTTACTGAATATATGTCTCAATCAGCATTCGCCCTTGATATCTACTCGTGCTTTCTAATCTTTTCGAATCTTGACCTGATAATATGCTCTTATCCTTGATCTATTTTGGTCATTCCTTATTGTTTCGCATGCCACTTTCTTCAATGATATTGTCCTTGGTCCTTTCGATCAGCCGAACGAAGAACCTCCAGTGAACCAACACCAAAAGGATATGGTCAAGCTATGGCTTTGACGGTAGCAGAAGAATTGGCATCAGGTGAGGTGGTGGCAGGTACCATTCTTGTCAACTCTTTTCCAGCATCAGTATTATTTGATTCAGGTGCATCGCATTCATTTATGTCTGCACGATTTGCAACACGGATAAGATTGGAGCCTGAGTCATTATCAGTAAGACTAAATATCCTTACTGGTAACGGTCTTGTAGGAGTAGATAGAGTCTTTTTCTTGTGTCGAATCGTAGTTAGCAGTAGAGAGTTTTCCACTAGATTGATTGAATTTTCGATGGCCGACTATGATGTGGTCCTAGGAATGGATTGGTTGAAGGATTAGTATGCAAGAATAGACTATCATGTTGGCTGGATTATTTTTGGTATTCGCAGCGAAGAAGAGTTTTTATTTTCTAGAGGCAAAGTAGAACCTTCTCCCCCAGTCTTGTGGATGGCAGTAGCAGAAGCAGTTCAGTTTCCCAGAGTAATAGCAGAATTTTCTGACGTATTTCTCGAAAAGCTTCCAGACATGCCACTAGAGAGAGAGATAGAGTTCACTATTGATTTGATTCCAAGAACGATATCGGTATCAGAAAGAGTCTACAGAATGACAGCATCATAATTGGAGATCCTGTACAAGATGATTGAAGAACTCAGAACCAAGGGATTCATTCTTGCTAGTAGATCGCTTTAGGGAGTCCTGATGCTTCTTATGAAGAAGAAGGATGGTACGTCAAGATTATGTATTGATTATCGTACCTTGAATTTCGTAACAATCAAGAAGAGATATCCCCTACCAAGGATAGATGACTTATTCGATAAACTCAGTAGAGCGACAATATTCTTGAAGATTGACTTACGGTCAGGGTACCATCAGATCAAAGTCAGAGAGCAAGACATCCCGAAGACAGTATTCAGATCCAGATATGGGTATTAGGAGTTCCTCGTTATACCATTCGGAGTGACCAATACGCTAGTAGTATTCATGGATCTCATGAATTGCATATTCATGCCTTATTTAGATCAATTTGTGATAGTATTTATAGATGATATCTTAGTCTATAGTAAGAGTGAAGTGGAGCATGAGCAGTATCTCCGTGTAGTCCTTCAGATTCTCAGAGAGTACCAGTTGTACATAAAGTTTAGCAAGTACAAATTTTGGCTTGATCGCATTTCGTACTTACGTCACATCATCACCAGAAGTGGAGTGGAAGTGGATCCCCAGAAGATAGTGGCTATAGAGACATGGCCAGTACCTAGCACCGTCTCAGAGGTTCACAATTTTTTAGGATTGGCAGGTTATTACTGACGATTTGTATCAGACTTCGCTCGGATTTCAGTGCCCTTGATGCAGTTGACCCACAAGGATGTGAAGTTTGCTTGGACAGCAGAGTGTCAGAGTTTATTCGAGAAGTTGAAGCAAAGATTGATGACGACATCCATTCTCACGCTTCCAGATGGGACTGAAGGATTTTCAGTTTATTGTAACGCTTCATGTAAGGGATTAGGATGCGTCTTAATACAACATGGCAAGGTAGTAGCTTATGCGTCACATTAGCTTCGTGATCATGGAAAGAATTACTCAACCCATGACTTGGAGTTAGCAGCGATGGTTTTCGCACTCAAGCTTTGAAGGCATTATTTGTATGGAGATCGGGTACAAAATTTCACCGACCACAAGAGTCTTAAGTATGTGTTTACCCAGAAGGATCTCAACATGCATCATAGAAGATGACTAGAATTATTAGTAGATTACGACATCAACCTGTAATATCATCCTGGAAAGGCCAATGTAGTTGCTGATACATTGAGTAGAAGAGCAGAAGCTTATTTTATAACAACGCAACCCGAGTTATTAACAGATCTTCAGAAGATGGGTATATAGATAGTTCTTCCTACCAACGTGACATTGATGGCCAATATGTAAGTTTAGTCCAGCATAGTTGAGAGAATCAAGATAGCTCAATCAACAGATTCTAAGCTTCAGCGGCTTAGGACAAAATATGAAACAAGAAGAAGAGCAGAGTTATACATTCACGAAGACGGTACACTCTGACAAGGAAGGCGTCTTTGTGTACCCAGTGGTGACATCAGGCAAGAGATCATGGCAGAAGCTCATAGTTCGTAGTATAATTTATTCCGGTGGTACGAAAATGTATCGTGATATTCGTCAGCATTTCTGGTGGAATGACATGAAGAGGAAGATAGCCTGGTTTGTCCCTCGTTGTTTAGTTTGTCAGTAAGTTAAAGCTGAACATCAGAGACCAGCTGGACTTCTTCAACCTTTACCGATCCCAGAATAGAAATGAGAGCATATTACCATGGATTTTGTAACTGGGTTACCTAAATCCTCGGCTGGAGGAGATACAATATAGGTTATAGCTGACCGGCTCACAAAGATGTCTCATTTTCTTTCTTTCAGAATTGGTCAGTCGACGGATCAATTTGTAGAGATGTACCTAAGACAGATAGTCAGATTGCATGGAGTGCCAGTCAGTATCGTATCCGACAAAGATTTAAGGTGTATATCACACTTTTGGCGGAGTTTTTAAGTGAGTTTGGGAACTCATCTCAAGTTTAGTTCATCTTATCATCCGCAGACAGATGGTCAGTCAGAGCGCACGATTCAAACTCTTGAGGATATGTTACGATCTTGTACACTTGACTTCGGTGGTTCATGGGAAGATCACCTGTACCTAGTGGAGTTCTTCTACAATAACAGTTTCCAGGCCAGTATCCAGATGGCACCATTTGAGGTACTGTATGGCAGAAAGTGCATATCTCCTTTAGCCTGGAATGATGTAGACGAGAGGTAGATGCTTGGTCCAGAAATAGTTACTCAGACTATCGAGGTAGTCAGACAAGTTAGAGATCATCTTTGGGTAACACAAGATCGTCAGCGCCATTGGGCCGATTCTTATCGGCGTCCTCTTGAGTTTTCTATCGGCGACCACGTATTCCTTCGGATCTCGCCTACCCATGGCGTCATTCGATTCGGCGTACGGGGAAAGCTTAGTCCCAGGTATATAGGTCCGTTTAATATTCTCGAGCGAGTAGGTGATGTGTCCTATCGTCTCGCTCTTCTACTGTCGTTACGTGAGGTATATGACGTATTCCATATATCCTAATTGTGACGGTATATCCTGAATCCGAGCCATATCCTTGATCATTCGGAATTGGTTGTTGGTACCAACTTTTGGTACGAGGAAAGACCCGTATCCATATTGGACCGAAGGGAGAAGATACTCAAGAACAAGACTATTAGTTTAGTACGTATTGCTTGGGGTCATCACTCTTTGGGTGAGTCAACCTGGGAATGTGAGGATGATATCCGATCGCGATATCTACACCTGTTTGACTCATAAGGTATAATATCTTTCTTATGCCTTATGCTTTTAAATCCTTGCTTGCATGAATGATTACTTGATTAACTGCTAGTCGTAGATTGCCTGTAGTTAGTATAGCTTGCCCCGACACCTCTAGCCTTTTGATTAAATTTCGAGGACGGAATTCTTTTAAGGTGGATAGAGTTGTAACTCCTGTTTCCCGTTATACATATTTTTCAGTATACGTGTACGGATTTCTAACATTTGTCAGGTGACCCGTATTTTGACTTGTCATGCTTAGCCTAGTCTTGGTTTAACCTTGACTTGGTTTGGTTCACCTTGGTTCAACTTGGCTTAGCTTTGCTTGGTTTGTTTTGGTTTGGGTTGAGATGAGAGGGTTGATATACATACTAAACACCTCTCTCTCTCCCCCATTATTACCATTTACTTCTTCATCTTCTTCTTCATTTACTCCTCCACCAACCCAAGGCAAGTACAACTTGCTTCATGATGGATCTCAAATTTTATTGTTCCATTGTCTTCCTTACTTGATTCTAAGCCTCTTTAGAACTTGGAGTTTTTGGTTTTTATGTTTACATTTTTGTAGATATAAGCTTGTAGTTTTTTTTGTTTTTTCTTGGTTTTGATGTTTAAACTTTGTTATTTTCGAAAGCTAATGGTTCCATGTTGTGGGGAATTTCATTCTACCCAATTTTGGTTTTTGAACTGCTTGATTTTGACTTTGTATGAGAAAGTTACAGTATTTTTGTGTTCATGGGTTTTCGCACATCTTCGGTGCTGCTGGGATGATGAACAGTGCCGTGCGCGCGATTCAGTACCGTGTGCCATGCATCCGCGCCCCGCACATCATGGGCAGTTTTGTCTATGCGTGCTGTACATTTCATACGTCGTGCGCCAGCGCGCCGTGCTCTCACGCTCTGTGCGTCGTGGCCAATTTGGTTCGCGCGTGCTGTACGTTTCGTGAGCCGTATGTATGCGCATTTCTCTGTCGCGTGCCTGCTTGCCATGCTCTCGCGCTCCATGGCCAATTTGGTCTGCGCGTGTTGCGTGCCCACACGATTCTCGGTCGCGTGCCGTGCTCTCACGTTCTGCGCGCGCTGTGCGTTTTGTATGTCGTTCGCCCATGTGATTCTGTGCCGCACGCCCGTACGATTCTGTGCCGCACGCCTGCACGCCGTGGCCAGTTTTTTTCGTGTACGCCTTGAGCCCATTCGCGAATGGTCGTTTTTGCCTGTTTAAGCTGTTTTGTAGCTAGAATCTGGTAAAACTCAAAACATGAAAGTTATAGATCTCCGTCTTGGCTTCAAGAATCTTCGTATTTCACCTTAATTAGAGTTCATATGTGACTGATAGTTTCTATCACCCATAGGTGTTCTCGATCTTTATATGTTTTCTATACTTGACCTAAATTACGATGATCCGACTTGGCAACTTGGTAATCTGAGCTACTAACTTACTTGAACATGATAATATGATCTCATCTTGATAATCTTGATTGTGGCCCATTGAGGCGCACTCCTGACAAGTATTCTTGACATAACAAGTAAACCTGATATGACATGTATAATCTTGATCGCTGTTACGACAGCCAATCTTGACTTGCTAAGCATAACTCTTGTCTTGACTCTGTGGTTGATTTTTCTGATTGTGTCTGTACAAGTGACAACCAATCTTGATCGTTGTCGCGACAACCAATCCTGACTTGCTAAGCGTAACTCTTGTCTTGACTACGTGGTTGATTTTCCTGATTGTGGCTGTATAAGCTACCTGTCTTGTCTTACATCATGTCTAGGATATGGATTCCTGGTTACCATGGTCAGGGATTCATAATGAATCTAATTAGGTTAACGACTAGATTGATCAGGTAGTTCATATAGAGAGATTTTCCAGTTACAAGCAATCCCGTTATCCCGGCCACACCTATGGACTTGTAGCCTGCCGTCGAGTAGGGCACATTTCCAGCACACTGTCATGTGTTGCACTCTAAGTCACCTAATAATTCTCTTAATTCTTGATAAACTCTTGTAATCCTATTTCAATAACCTGGATAGTCTGCAGGGCTTGTGACTGCGAGAATATCTCAACTGTATCTTGTTAGTAACTAGGCTTGTGATAACCCTAGTTAGCTAATGATAGCAAGCCGTAGGACTTGATTGGCTGTGAGACCCGTCTCACTGTATCGGTATTTTATACTGATACATGTTTTAATTTGAGCCGTATTTCGTATTTATTGATTTGCGTGATATTTTAAAAAAAATTCGAAGAGTTGGATTTTCATGACTTGGTTTAACTTGGATTTAGTTTTATTTGGTTCAGTTCCACTTTGACTTGGTTTGGTTTCTCATGAGATGAGGTGTATGGTTAAGATTGAAGTGGAGAGGAATGAATGGTGGAGATCACTTGAGCTTGTTATATAAGCCACTTTTTCTCTCTCCTTCCTCATTCACCCTCATTCATTTCTTTTCTACCGAAACCCTAGCCATTAGAGAGAGGCAAGTACATCTTGCCGAATGTTGGACGATTTCAATTTCGTTTGTTCCATTCTCTTTATTGTTAAATTCTAAGCATGTTTAGAACTTGGAGTTTTTTGATTTTACCGGGTGAATTGTGGTAGATCCAGCCTTGTGGTATTTTCAGTTTTCATGGGTTTTGATCTGTTAGACTTGCTTATTTTTGCTAACTGATGGTTCCATGTTGTAGAGAATTTTATTTTACTCAAATTTGACCTACGGGAGTCTGGATTTGGGTTTCCATTGTTGTTCGGAGGAGCATGGAGGCCATGGTATTTTTCATGGACATGTTCTTTGTGGGAGCCATTAATTGCATTCTTGGCCGCATATGCACTGTGCTTGCATTTAATTTAGTTGCTTGCAAGCTTGCATGCATTTGCATGCAACTTGCCTGACCGCATATGGCCAACGCAATGTTAGCCGCATGGCAACTTGCTAATTCATAGCCGCATGGCCTTTGGCCAATAGCATTAAATATTACTTATATTAAATATTGCCTTTAGCCTTAGCATTAAATGTTTGCTTACATTTTGCATACAACCTGCTCATTGGCCGCATGTATAATTAGCCTGGCCGCATGGCCACTGTTCCTACAACTTGTTGGCCGCATGGCTCAAACAAAGTTGCTAGCCGCATGGATTATGGAAAATAATCCATTCAGCCGCATGCACTAGCAAGCAAGTCAGCCGCATGATTATTACTGCGTTATATTAATGCATTTAGCATCAACCATGTTCCTTTTGATGCATTACTTAATGCATGTGCTGGCAAGTGTCCTTTTAATGCTTAGTTATTAATGCTTAGATATTTATGCATGCATGGCCTATATTATTAATAATTGATGCATTCTGTATGCATGGCTTATTAAAATAATACATTAGCCTAATTAATGCTTTAGCTTATTTAATGCATTATGGCCTTTTATGAATGCATTCTGCATGCATTCAGTAGTTAAGGCTTTGCCTTTGAATTCAATGCTTTAAGTACTCCTGCTTGGCCGCATATAGGAGCAATGAGCCGCATAGGCCAAACCCTGCATATGGGAGCAATGAGCCGCATAGGCTAAACTTGGCCGAAAGGCCTTATTTAATATATTTAATGGCCAAAGCTTGCATGCTTGGCCGCATGCTCTTGCATGATGTCGCACGCATGATGTCGCATGCATGATGTCACTTACTAAATATGTAATCATTGCTTGGCCACGTGAACCCTTTTCTTGCTGCATTTATTATTGGGACCCACATGGCCTCTGTACTTGAGTGGCCACGTGCCCTTTTCTTTTGCTTGAGTGGATGCTTGCATTTATTGCGGGTCCCACTCTCTTTATCTTTTCTGATTGCATGAATATTTCTTGCTGGCATTTAATGTTGGCCGCATGGCCTCCCATCCATTCTTGGCCGTATGGCCCCTTCAGTTATTTTTTGGCCGCATAAGCTTTGGCTGGCCGTATGGGTGGCCTCCCACTCTCTTTGGCCGCATGTATGTTCTCCCACTTTTGGGCCGCATGGGGTCCACTTTGATTGTTTAAATATTTTATTTACCTGAATTATGGTCAAAATTTCTTCCCACTCCCAACATGAAAGTTGTAGAATTTTTTTTTGACTTCAAGAATATATATATATATATATATATATATATATATATATATATATATATATATAATATTAATTAACTGTGCAAGTTTCTCTCATTTTAATATGGAGCTTATAATCACAGTGTACATTTTCTATTCTGGCCTGAATTGCGACGACCCACTTAATAGCTTGTTATTTCTTTAATAATGAATTGCTTAAACGCGATATTGACCCGTTGTGGTGCACCCCCAGATTGGTAACAAGATGAATAATAATTCTTGATAGTGGCCCGTCGTGGCGCACTCCTGACAAATAAATTTGACATGAATACTTGACATGATAATTCTTGATAGTGGCCCGTCGTGGCGCACTCTTGACATGATAAACCTGACATAATATATCTCGAAGGCTGTTGCGATGGCTAACATGACACGACAAGTATGAATGACCTGGACACCGTGGATGATTGTGCTTCTACAAATAAACCCGTCTTGTCTTGCATCATGTCTAGGACAGGGACCCCTGAGTACCACGGTCAGGGGTACCTACTGTAAATCGACTAAGACTAATAACTAGAATAATACAGTAGTTCATGAAGAGACTTTCCCAGTTACCTGTTGCCCCTTTGATCCCGGCCTTATATATATACATGGGACTTGGAGCTATTTGTTATGATGAGTACATTTCCAGCCTGCCGTCGAGTGGGGCACCTCTTTAGGACACATGTATCTCACTGCAGTGTGTCTGCTATACTTATTTTTCTTTTGCTGGGATCACTCAGGTAGCAGCAGACGGGTAACTGGACTTGGAAATCTCTTTGCATATTGTTAGTAACTAGGCTTGTGATAACCCTAGTTAGTTAAAGTATCAAGCCGTACTTATTGCTTGGCCGTGAATATTGGATGGAGTTCAATCTATCTAATCTTGTCTTGATCTTGTACATGATTGTTACATATCCTGATTTCTTATTTTATCTTGCCGATAAATGGTGTGAGAAACCAAATTTTGTTCAGACGAAGGGTTACAACCCCGGTCCTTGTTTGGTTTACGGGTTGTAACCTGGTTATCTGAATAGTCCCATGGTTATCTCATCGTATATCACCTTTCCAGTCTAAGTCTTGTCTAGATCCAGTTTCTAATTATTCCAGGATAATGGTGGCAATGATTGTCACTCTAATGTATTGTACTCTGTATTGTTACTCTCTTACTGTCACTTAATGATTGTCACCTCTAGCAATAAATGATCAGAGACCAAGTTCTGTTCGGGCGAAGGGTTGCAATCCCGGTCCTTGTTTGGTTTAAGGGTTGTAAACTGGCTTCCGGAACAGTACCTTCGTCCTCTCTCCATATATTGCTTAGTTCTATTTATTTAACATGTTCTCCAGTTTACCTTATGTCTAATGATGAATTACTTACTGTCTTCCTATATTCGGGATAAGTGCATTGGTACTGCATGAATCTCGATCCTCCTTTACTTATTGCTTTCTCTCCCTGTTGATTGCCTATGATTGCTGGTTTTAAGTTCATAGTTCGACCTCCTTTGTGGTACTTGCTATTTGGGGTCTGACCCCACTGGTTTTGCATGGCCAGGTTCTAATAGAAGAGCTCGAAGGATCTACCGTACCATCTACTCGACGGTGACAAACCGGAGCACCAGAGTGCCTCAGTGGGTTTCTTCTTCATCCTCCCACTGATATATAAATTCTCCTCTTGTAACGTTTAGCCCCGAGCACGTGTTTAGCTCATGTTTTGATATTTTCCTTGATATTGTAGCTTACGGGCATAAACATGATATGTGTATTCTAGACTATAGCTAGTCCTTATCACGTACGACTAATACTCTAGCTAGTCATCAGTTCTGTGGTACTGGCTTCATGGTCATTCATGTATATATGGTTCGGGACGCCTTACTATTGTATGTATGATGATCGTACTTTTTGCTCTTGTATAATTGCCTGTGATTGAGATACCTAGGATTGCTAAACCTTAGGATTGACTGATGGCTTGTCGAGTAACCCCCATGTCTTGACAGCTTATACGTGATTTCAGAGTATTAACGTACTTTGGGATTGCGTAGCTGGCTATGTCTGCCCCTGCTCTCTGGTATTCTGGTTCTGGGGCGTGACATTGGCTGTGCCTGAATGATTGTATCATGATTAACATGGGAATTATATTCCACCTTTTGTTTTCTTAATGCAAGCCAGTATGTCCATTAAAGCATGTCTTTATGTTATTTAATTATATTCTTTTATTAGTTCTTCTATTCATTTTATGCTGGTTTTAGTTCCTAAGTAGAGCCTCCCTTATGGCACTTGCTCTTTCTGGGTTCTGACCCAGCTAGTTTTGTTTGGACAGATTTCAGAGTAGCACCCGAGGATCTACCTACCTTCCAGCCAGATGGTGAATACTAGAAGTAACCATGGCAACGAGTGGGTTTTCTTATTTTGCTCTCCCACTCTATTGTAAATTATTCTTTTGAGGCGTTTAACCGCCGAGCAAGTGTTAGTTTGTGTTAAAACTTAATTTCTGTCAGCCTAAGGGCTGTTACATGATTGACAAATCCTAGGGTTGATCATGTATGACTTAACTCTTGCTAATCTTTGTATTTTGTATGACTAGCTTAATGATCATCTGAATATGTAATGCTTGGGACTCCTTACTTTGTATGTCTGATGATCTAATATCTTGTAACAATTATTTGCTTGCTTGATATTGAGACACTAGGCCTGTTCTTGACCAAAAGAGACTATTGGCTTGTAGATAAACCCTCATGCATCTAGACAGTCGTGACCGTATTGCGAGGTGGGTTGCACTTCAATGTACGTAGCTGGCTGTGTCTGTCCCCTGCTCTCCTGTATTGTGGTTCTGGGGCGTGACCCCCCCCACCATGCTGACTGGATAAATAGGTTATTTAATTACAGAAAATGTTTTAAAATCATAAAAATCTAATTAAATCCAAATAAATTACAGAAAATTCCTAAAAATTCCTAAAAAAATTTAGAAAATAGTTTTAAGGTTCCAGAGACCAAATAAAATGTTTGGCCTAAAAAATAAACTCTGTGAGTCCTTATAGTAAATCCTAGAAGCCTATCAAAATAATAATTCTATTGATAAAAATTATCTAAAAATTACCAAAAATTGTAGAAAAATCTGAAATAGTAAAATAACTTATTTGGGACTATCTAGGGACCCTGGTGACCATATATAACCTAATTTTATTATACTTAACCTATAGGCTTAGGTATGCACCTTCGTGGCCCCAAAACAAAATCCTAGTTAATAATTGATTCTAACTACTCTATACCTAGTAAATAAAAATTAAAAAAAATACATATATATATTTCCAAAACAAGTAAAAAATTAGGAAGACAAGTGCTACATTAAGAGCACAAATATCCATAATAACAGAGGTGTTTGTTCTTTTATGTAGTCAGTACAAAGAGAACAACTCAAGTGGTCATATTCAATACACACAAAATGCACTAGTGTAAACCTATAGTCAAGATAGACTAATACCATATTACACTATAATCTTACCAATGGTTTGTCCAAATTCATCTAGGTTGTGAACCACTTATATATTCTATAGGAAAATGATAATATGATCTTCTATGTGACACCTCACACCATATTATCTACAAAGTAGAATATCAGACACTTGCATTAATATTGCAAACATTTGTCCATATGATTCTCATTCAAAAAAGATAAGAAAATACAGTCAATACAAAAGTAATGTTTTTAATATGTAACTATAACATCTACTAGAGGTAATATGAACGTAGTAGACCCAAGAAGGACGCCTTCTCGTGGAGAGAGACAAAGCTTTGAGGAAGTGGTTGAGTTAGAGTGCTATCGATGCTCAGAAATGATGTTGGGCAGAATAACCTCGCCAAGGATGCTTACACACAATGTTGTTGTCCTTTAGTTATACAAAATGTGAGGTATTTATAGCTATTCAACACTATAACTGCCATCATTGGAATTTCGTACAAAAATGAAGGAAAATGTACTATTTTGCTCAATTATGCACACAAAAATGAGCAAATTGCATTATTTTTTTACTTTTTTTTAAAAACAAAATAGCCTAGTCCGCGCTTAAAATTTTACGCATTTACTGAACATAAATTCTAAATCTGAATGCGTGCATAAATCTCAATTCTGCACATGTCATTTGTTACGAAGAATATATCAAATTCTCATGATTACGTTGGCTGTCATTTCGAATTTCAAAATGCACATTCAAAGTCGTGCGTTGTTCTCGGAATTCGAAGCAATATTAAAGACATCATCATATCGTTAATAAGGAATTTGAACCAATTTCTTTTGAACTTCTTAAGCATGCGCAAAAAAACTCCTCAACACCATGATTCTGCACTTCAAAGACACTTTTTAAGCTTGAGACACTGATGTGCTTAAAAAATAATGTTAAGTTTTAAGCGCAAAAGCACCCTGCACTTTTTTTAAGCTCAGAAGCACCCTGCACTTAAAAAATGATACTGAAGTCATCATGCACTTTTTCAAGCTCGGAACCACCATGTGCTTAAAAAATGATGTTGTGTTTTAAGCACGAAAGCATCATGCACTTTTTTAAACTCGGAAGTACCCTACGCTTAAAAATGAGGTTGAGATTTAAGTGCGGAAGCACTTTTACTTAAAAAAATATTGTTGAAGGGAAATTGCAATATTTTGAGAGTGACATTCTTTTGCACTTAAGAGTGGCTTTCTTTAGAATGCAAAAATTATTCTTCAAGTAAGGCTTTGCATGACCAAAACTTCGTAATTTTTTAGCATCAACAAAGACCCCTTAAAAGTTCAAAAATCCATTGTAGTACTATGTGTGGAAATAATGCTCCATTGTAAGCTATCAGAGTTGATATGGATGTGAGTCTCCAATTGGTAACTTTGATCTACAAACTTTGTTCATTCAGAGGTGATGTGGACATGAACCAGAGAACTCCATGATTGAAAATATGTTGTTCAGAGGTAATATGAACATGACAACAATGAAGTTAAGCTTCGGACAATCTATCTGTTTAGAGGTAATATGGACATAACAGAAATAATTAAAATCTTAACTGGGGAGAAGGTTTAACTAACATAGGTATTATGGATGTATTAGTTGGAAACCAAGTATAGTAACCCTTGTCTGTTCAGAGATAATATGAACGTAACATAAAAAGGTTTAAGGTTGAGCGCTCAGACGTGCTAAGGACATAACGGTTAAACAATACTCCTAACCCAACCAGAGCTTAATAGTAAAATTAGTGACATTTTGTAAGAGGTATTATGGATGTGACAGATGGTTATTCCTAATCCAACTGGGGTTAAGAATAGAATGTCTCTAAATAGCGAGATTTAGAGATAGGACTTATATATATAACCTTCTTAGCTCAAATAATTTTTTTTATTGTATGAATTATATATAGATATTTGTGTGCATGTTTATATATATATAGTACTATGTTTAGGTTTAATATTCTTAGTTAATATTATACGTGACATAAGTTTGGACTTGGCTAGGTGCATTGTAGTTAGGTTGGATTCAACCAAGTTAGGATGCTAATGACTAGTGTAGGCCACTCAAACCTATCCAAATCAAACTATTTTGAACCCAAACTTGGTCCACACTTGCACAAGACCTAGTAGACCCTAACTAAGCCCTTACATGACCTATAATGCACACACAGTGTGTGGACATCACACAACATGAAGCCTTACAATTTTCAGAATTATGTAGTGACCCTCACTTTTAGTGGTCAAAACCACCTCATATTACCTCCATTTATCGTAAAACTTCTCCCACACCTTCCTCACTCACTCTCCTATAGCCCCTACCACATTCTCACTAATTTCCATCAGTTTGCACTTGCAAACAAGCCTCCCAAGTCATTAAACTTTCAGCCAAGTGCAGCAGTAGGTATACCAGTTTAGGTCCTGTTCCGAGGCTATTTTCACCACCAAAATGAAAGGTATGGTCTTCAAATTTAATTGTTTCATGTATCTGTCTGTCTTAGCTTTCCAACGATATATAATTTTATTGGTTAGTTTTTCATAATCATGGTTGCACGAAAAGGTTTTGCATAATAGATCATGCTGGAGAATTTATGCAAAGATTGGAGTGTGTAGGACAAACCACTTGGTAAAACATCTCCAAACCTTTTTCATATCGTAGATCAAACATTTTTATTCTCGTAGATCATATAATTACCTTCGATTATATATATATATATATATGTGTGTGTGGTGTGTGTGTGTGTGTGTGTGTGTGTGTGTGTGTGTGTGTGTGTGTATTGTGGTATGTTTAATATATATTTTCTTCCATATAGAGCGTTTTTTGAAAGGCACAAGCTAGAATTTCGGGAACGAGCCATATTTTGCACTTTGTAAATTGGTAAGTACTCCATTAACCTTCTTTTTATGATCTGGGACATAGGAACTAATTAGATACATCATTCTCCAATGTAGAAACCATAAATATTAATGTCTAAGGGTTTGGATTCATGAGTGAATGTTACCTCATAACTACTTTCTAAAATTGTGTTTTCCACCAACTTTGAAGTAGTATAACATTTTATGTACATAATATTTTTCAATTCTAGAAGTTTATATGAAATATTGGTTATGTTGTCTACAAATATCATGTTGGGGCCATATCCAAAATACTTCATTTAATTGGTGCAAATAAGACTCAAAGTTGACCTCATGAACACCAAATTCTGAAACTGTGGTTTGCTTCCAACTTTAAGCATGCATAACTATCTGTATAGCGATTATTTTCTAGATCTAATTGTTGAATTGAAATATATAATATTTTGTCTATAAACGTTATATTGAAGTCATGTCCAGAATAACACTAGTATAAAATAAGACCAAAGTAGACATCATGAGTAGTTTTCTACACACTAAAATAATTTCAAGTCTCGAATTATTTTTACCAACTTTGGATGTATGTTGTTTTCTTTGTGTACCATATTCATATATGTAACCCCACTTTTCCCAAATTAATAAAGATTAGTATTATTTTTTCAAATATTTTAGTATTTTGGAAATAAATACTTTTAACATCATTTTGGTGATTTAAATAGCATCTTTGTGATTTTCTATAAAGATTTATATACTATTAAAGGATTAATTGTTCTAACTAACTTTTCTTAATAAAACAAATGTTCTAATAAAGGCTTTTCCTTTATTTTGAAATTTCTAATTCTCCCAATCTATTTTAACCAAGCAGATCTGTTCATTCTCCCCAATTGGAAGAACAGATCCAAAAAGTTTTATTTCAAATTTTTCCCTCCACTTTCCTTCTTTCTAGGGGTGAGCATTCGGTTTATTCGGTTTAAACCGAACCGAATAACCCAAAACCGAATTGGACCGAAACCGAATAAGCAAAACCGAAACCGAACCGAATTGGCCCAAAACCGAATCAAACCGAACCGAATTAAATCGGTTCGGTTTTCGGTTTATTCGGTTTATTCATATATTTTTGGTTCTTTTGAGCTTTTTTTGTTAATATATATAGTAACTAAATATACATAGACATATTTAGTATATACCTATATATATTAATACTTATATATATAGTACACACACACACACACACACACACACACACACACACATATATATATATATATATATATATATATATATATATATATATATATATATATATATATATATATATATATATATATATATATATATATATATATATATAAATTAATTAATTAAATTTTCTTATTCGGTTTTCGGTTTTGGACCGAAACCGAAACCCAAAATCGAAACCGAAATCGAAACCGAAACCGAAACCGAATAAGAAAATTTAGTATTTTCATAACCGAAACCGAACCGAATTTTTTTAAAACCGAACCGAACCTCTTATTCGTTTCGGTTTTTGGAAATAATGCTCACCCCTACTTCTTTCCCCTCTCCAAGTAACCCTGCCCCTACCCAACTCTATATAAACAGACCCTTCTTTCACTCTCTATCTTAATTTTCATTTGGAGAGCAGAGTCTGTTCGAGTGAGCTCCCCTCTTTTTCCCCTTTCTTCTTCCTCAAGCCTTTTCTTCCCTAACCCTAATTTCTAGAGAATAAGCCATGGCGGGGGTCTTCCCCATAGCGACTGGCAACTGCGACTAGGCGTCGTCCTTTTCGAGTGGCACGAGAAGTTTCTCCAGCGATCCTTCCTCTTCGACGGCGGTGGGCGAGTCGTCTTCCCGGCAACGACGAGTGGTGGCTAGGCGTCATTCTCCTTCCTGTTGACGACGCGGCAAGCGACGGCAATGGTTAATTGATCATCTTCATCTTCGAAGAATCGGGCGACTCCCTCAGCAACTCCAGAGCAAGAACCACTTCTTCCAGTGACGGTACTTCATCCTTCACGGTGTCCGACACCACGACCTCGCCAGTACGATCCTATGTCGACAGTCGGTGAGTTTCTCTTGATAATCCTTTGAAGAAATTCGTTATTCTCCTGATCTCTCATACGATCTACAAATTTGAGTTATATACGCAGACCTGGAACAAAATTTACTCTGCCAGATTTTCTCCTCTGACAATCGTTCTTTCCTTGCGACGGTTCTCCTCCGCCAATTCATCATTAACAATCAAGGTGAGTTTGATTCTAGTTTCCTTTCGATCTGAAAAGGATGTTGCTGTGGTGTTCTTGATGATTGGTTAGTTCTAGGAGTCGAACATGATATTGAGTTGGAAGAGTGGCTGATCTATTTGAGATCGCAGCGGGTTGTCGAGATCAAGATTACTTGTAAGTATTTGGATCTGAGATCTTTTGATTGAACTTTTGATGAATTCCTCGATGTGTCTTTGAAGAACATTACAGTCCTTCTGAAGATATAATTTCCCTATTTTTATTCTGGAACTATTCGATGAAATGCTCCTATAGGACCTCGACTCATATTTGGACACAAAGAAACCGTGTCCAATTTTCTTGGAGCGTGTTGTCACTCCGGAACGGGTTTCCTCTACTCAGGTAACAATCTACCCTTCCTAATTGTTAATGCCGGGGCACAATTTTTCGATGGAAAACTGAGAATATGAAACAATTGTAAAAATAATGTTCCAACGCAACACTTCTAGGAAGGTTGCGCAAGTATAACGAAGATCTAAAAAGATATCGTTATGATATTACGAGAATCTAAAAAGATTTCGTAATCACAGCAATCAGATCGTAGTACTTCTAAAAAGAAGATATAATCAGAGTTACTGGCAGCAACGAAGAAGGTGACTGGCGATAGATGGAAGAACTCCTGCTGGGGTGAATAATCACCGTTGTTCAAAGCTTTATTCGCCCTACGCGAACAGCTTCCAGGAACCAGCAAGTTCGTCGGAGAACTTGGAACACTCCTGCTCTTCTGACTCCTCGAACGGACATGAACTCCCATGAAAAAGCAACGCTGGTGCGGCGTATTTCCTCTCTCTCGAAGGCTGCAGATCAGAACTGTGTTAAAGAATACGTCTGAAATCTCTGTTTACTTGTGCTAAAGAACACTTCGTAATCTTTCTGGTGGCTTCTCTTTCTGTTCTGTAACCTGTGAGAGAGGAGGAGGAGGCCTTATATAAGCCCCTGCAACAACTGCCCGGTTAGCACAATGTTAGGGATGTGGTAGTAACCACCCCGAACATGGAGCAACCGCTTAGAACATGCAAGGACACGTTCTGCTGGAAGTTGTGCCCCCAGCGTAATTTACACTTTACACACACAGCCCCTTTTACGCACCCTACGCACACTACGCACTCTACGCACACTGCGTACGCTGCGCACACTGCGCACTCTACGCATGCTACGTACGCTGCGCACACTGTACGTACTGGGCGTACTGGGCTGCGTAACTGGGCCAGCATAACTGGGCTCGCATAACGGGCCGCGCAACGTGGTCGCGCAAGTGGCTCGCACAACGAGCGCAACTTAAGCCCACTATGCGCCTAGCGACGATACTGACATGCTAAGTGCAAAGTGCGCCAACAAAACGCCACATTACGCCTCATGAGCCCTTGAGCCCGAGTCCGAGTCCGAGTCCGAGTCCGAGTCCGAGTCGTTAAGCCCCAACGGGGCTTAGCTCCTATGGAAATAAATTTCCCAAGAGCAAAAAGCATGAATGCTTTAATTGTTGATTTTTGCCTTTTTTCTATTAGAAAAATAATCCCACATGGCAAATCCATGTGCACCTCCACACCACATGTGCATCTCCAATAATAGCAAAGCTAATATATAGAGATACAAACCATTTGTTTTTTCCGATGTGGGACTAAACCTTTCTAATGGAAAAACCAAAAATCCAACAATCCCCCACATATCTCTATATATGGATATAAGTGTTCCCCACAGTAACTGTCCATCATGCATTAGGAGAGATGTCGCTTACGACTTGAATCTTCCCGCATGGGTCAAAAATCGAACTATAATACAAGAATGGACTAAGCCTTGAATTCTGCATCATAGCTAAAATTTTTTCCACTCACATAATATAGTTACATGTGCTTCTGGCTACACATTAAAGGTCCTGTGCCAGCCTAGTTTCAGTGTATAATTTTGGGTGTCTACAAGTTTACCCTCAAGAGACGGCCTGATTTCTCTGTCATACACTATAGGTGAGTTCATTATAAAGAGACATGGCATGAACCGCTTTGCGCTTCCCTTGCGGTGCTACGCCGCTATGACATGGCTTAAAGCCGAGGCCTTACCCCGTACCGGGAACCTCATCGTAGTGTCATACTACAGTAGCATGAGGCAACCGCCTCTTTGTAGTGCCAAACTACCCAGCATGAAGCCTTAGGCTCCCTTGCGGTGTTACGCCGCAACGACATGGCTTGCAAGGCCGAGGCTTTATCCCTAACCGGGTACCTCATGGTGGTGTCGTGCCACTGTAACATGAGGAACTCCTCCTCTTTGTAGTGCTGACTACACCCCTCTTTATATTTAACATACAGCATTAGGCTAACTGCCTATTTGCGGTGCTACGCCGCTGTGACTTGGCCTGCAAAGCTGAGGCTTTATCCTATTCCTGGGCAGTACCCCACATATAGGAACCTCATTGTGGAGTCACCCCACTGTAGCATGGAGTTTCACTCCTCGTAGTGCTGCTCTACCGTGCTTCCTGTAAAGCACTCCAGGCATTCGCTCTGCCTGAGAACTCATTAAGGCAATTAAGCCAACCTTCCCACAGGAACCGTTTTCCGTACAAAACAATAGTAGACAACAGTAGTTATAGGTCCGTAACCTCTCCATGCCCATTAGAACATGTACCCACCGTTCCTGATATTCTTCCGATTAGTGGTCCTCCCTTGAACCAAAAGCTAGATGCCTAGTAGATAAATCTTTACACTATTAGTATAAAATTTTATGGTAGGAATACAATAATCCAATATCAGAATGCCTTCAAGCCCATTTTACAAGCTGTGTCATTGACCAGCTGGCGCTTGAGGCCCTTGGTGAACGGATCCGCCAGGTTCTCCTGACTCCGAACATCAATCACTGCAATAACACCTCTCTTGATAAGATCGTGTACTGCCCTGTGCTTCAACCGCACAGTCCTCTTCTTTCCGTTGAAAAGGTCATTTGATGCTACCGCCGCAGTCGCCTGGTTGTCGCAGTATATCGGTATCGCCGGTATTTGCGCCCCAACCAATGGAAGATCATACATGAGCTCCCGAAGCCATTCTGCTTCCTCGGCTGCGGTATCTAGTACAAAGAACTCAGATTCCATGGATGATCGCGAGAGCATAGTCTGCTTCTTCGACTTCCACGATATAGCAGCTTCACCCATTGTGAAAATGTATCCACATGTGGACCTCTCGCTCTCCACCTCTGAGCACCAACTGGCATCACTGAAGCCTTCCACTACCGACGGATCTCCGCTGTAGTACAGTGCATATGTCTGAGTCTTCTTGAGATATCTCATAACCCGTTTCACAGCTTTCCAGTATTCAGCACCTAGGTTGCTCGTGAAACGACTCAGCATTCCCACGGCGAAAGCTATGTCAGGCCTTGTGGCAATAGTAGCATACATCAAACTTCCCATTACGCTTGCATACTCCAGCTGCCTGATGCTTTCTCCTGAATTAGACTTCAGCTTCAGATCACACCTGTACGGCGTATCGATCCCTGGAAGATCCCGATACCCATAACAAGTGGTTATTTTCTCAATATAATGAGACTGTGACAGCGCTAGTCCAGTGTCTGTCCGGATGATCTTGATCCCTAAGATCACATCAGCTTCCCCCAAGTCCTTCATACTGAACTTGCTAGAGATGAACTTCTTTATCTCAGTGACACAGCTAATATCCGTATCTAGGATAAGCATGTCGTCCACGTACAGACAAACGATCACACCTCTTCCATCAGCGAACTTCGTGTAAACACACTTGTCCGTATCGCTGACCATGTAGCCATTTGACCTTATAACTTTGTCAAATTTCTCATGCCACATCTTGGGAGCCTGTTTAAGACCGTACAAGGATTTCACCAACTTGCAGACTTTGTCTTCAAGACCCCTGATGACAAATCCCTCTGGCTGTTGCATATAAATCTCTTCGATCAGCTCGCCATTTAGGAAAGTCGTATTCACATCCATCTGATGTATCACCATCTTATGTATTGCTGCGAGAGCAATCAACATTCTGATGGTGGTCATCCGGGCTACTGGAGCATACGTGTCAAAATAGTCAATCCCCTGCTTCTGAGAAAACCCCTTGGCTACCAACCTAGCCTTGAACTTGTTAATAGTTCCGTCTGCTTTCATCTTCTTCTTGAAGATCCATTTGCATCCGATGGGTTTCGCTCCTTCAGGAAGATCAACCAACACCCAAGTGTTATTTGAGGTGATGGAATCAATCTCATTGTCAATCGCCTCCTTCCAGAAAACTGCGTCTCTGGTCTTCATCGCCTCATCATAGGTAAGCGGATCTGCTTCCATATGATAGGTGACAAAGTCACTTCCGAAGTCCTTCGGCCTCCTTACACGCTTAGCTGACGGCTCAGCTTGTTCTGGTTCAACCGTTGTTTCAACAACAACATCTTCTTGGACCACATCTTCATTGAAGACTTCAGTTTCTTGTGCACCCTCATTGTTCTCCGGAACATCCGCAAGAACAATATTCTTGTGCCTTACAAATTTTTCTTCAAAATATTCTGCGTCGCGAGATTCAATGATATGATTTGACTCAATATCAAGAAATCTCCGAGCATCACTCTTCTCGGCATACCCCAAGAAGATCGTCTTTGTAGTCCTTGTCCCAAGCTTCTGAATCTTTACATCTGGAAGCTTGACATATGCCAGACACCCCCACACTCGAATAACATTCAAGTTTGGTTTGACCTTGAACCAGAGTTCATGAGGAGTAATGTCGGAAGTTGCATGAGGCACCCTATTTAGAATAAAAGTGGCCGTCAATGCAGTTTCTCCCTAGTAGCACTTAGAAAGACCAGCAGTCAACAACATTGAGTTAATCATTTCTGTTAACGTTCTGTTCTTCCTCTCTGCTACTCCGTTTGATTGAGGAGAGTACGGAGCCGTATTCTCATTGACAATTCTATGTTCTTTGCAGAACGATGCGAATTCAAGAGACCTGTACTCCCCACCTCGATCACTTCTTATCCTTTTGAGTTGTTGTCCAGTCTGCCGCTCAGCTTCGGCTCTGAACTCCTTGAACTTCTCGAATGCTTCGTCTTTAGCCTTCAATAAGTAGACGAACGCATACTTTGAAAAGTCATCGATGAAGGTTATCAAATACTTCATCCTGGCCTTTGTAGAGAACTGTTTGAAGTCACAGATATCGGAGTGAACCAACGCCAGAAGATCCGTACTTCGATTAACCCGAGGAAAGGGTTTCCTTGTGATCTTCGTTTGAGCACAAACTTCACATTTCTCTACCTTACCCCCACATTTGGAGATAAATCCTAGACTAGACATTCTGTTTATTCGTTTACAATGAACATGTCCTAGCCTATTATGCCACAACTCAAGAGTATAAGCAGAATGAGTGACTTCATTAATTACATTAATTACATTGGACTGATTTACAAGCTGAATCTTGAACATTCCTTCGGTATAAAAAGCTTTCCCGAAATATGTTTCCTTGATAGACATCACCATCTGGCCAGCATTGATGTCCATCCTGAGGCCTGCATTGCAGAGTAGGCCTCCCGAGACCCAGTTCTTGGCGATAGTAGGTACGTGCTTCATGCCTTGAAGCATCAGAGACTTCCCCGTAGTCAGCTTCAACACCACCGTCCCGATCCAGAGCACTTCAGCTTGTGCCTGGTTCGCCATCATAACCACTTCAGAAGTAGGGGTATAGGTGGTGAACCACTCCTTACTGGAGCAGACATGGCAGGAGGCTCCAGTGTCTACCCACCAGTCAGAATCAGTCCTTACCGCATCAACCTGTGCAATCATAGCAACAATGTCAGTGATCATAGATACCTTACTAGACTCTCCTTGCTCTGATTGTTTGGTTTTTGCTTTGCACTCATTCTTAAAGTGGCCCTTCTTGCCACACTTGAAGCAAGGCATTTCAGACTTCGGCTTCTTTTTTTTGATAGAAGTTCCCTTGACTTTTAGATTGTCAGGGTTCTTCTTCTTGCTGTGGAAAGCCGCCTGCTATCCCTTTGGTTCCTTGGTCTGAACCAGATTGGCGTTAGCCAATTGCTTGGACAGTGTGTCCACCTTCAGTTGATCCCGCATCTGGTCCTCAACATAGATTTTCTGTAGGAGATCTTTAAGGGTGATCTCCAACTTCTTCCTATGCATGTTTGTATAGAACTTGCTCCACCCAGCGGGGAGCTTTGAGACAATCCCTCCAACAACAAACTTATCGGGGAGGGGCATCGCCTCGTCTTCCAGCTTCTGTCGCAGTTTCAGGAACTCCTTCACCTGCGGCAGCATAGACTTTTCGTCCTCAAAGAACCACTTGTGATATTTTTCAACCACAAATATTTTACTGCTGTTCTTGTCTTCTTCGTAGAGTTTTTCTAGAGACTCCCATATGTCTCTAGCGATATTCTTCTTAGAATAGGATTCTGCTAGGGAATCCTCCATAGCATTCAGGATAAGCAACCTGCAAATGCTATTCTCCTTTCTCCACTTGGCCTGAATCTTAGTAGCCGCAGAGATTGCGACAGCAGACCCAGTATCTGGAACGGTAGGTTCCTCTTCAAAAAGCACGTGATCCATGTCTCTGAGTTGAAGAGTGAGATAAACCTTCCTCTTCCAGACTTGATAATGCTCTCCATCAAACTTCTCTAACTTACAGAAGTCAGTGTTTAGGAGTGAAGCATTAATGTTTTCCATCGTAGCAATAAAGCTTTGAGATTGTTAATGCCGGGGCACAATTTTTTGATGGAAATATGAGAATATGAAACAATTGTAAAAATAATGTTCCAACGCAACACTTCTAGGAAGGTTGCGCAAGTATAACGAAGATCTAAAAAGATATCGTTATGATATTACGAGAATCTAAAAAGATTTTGTAATCACAACAATCAGATCGTAGTACTTCTAAAAAGAAGATACAATCAGAGTTATTGGCAGCAACGAAGAAGGTGACTGGCGATAGATGGAAGAACTCCTGCTGGGGTGAATGATCACCGTTGCTCAAAGCTTTATTCGCCCTACGCGAACAGCTTCCAGGAACCAACAAGTTCGTCGGAGAACTTGGAACACTCCTGCTCTTCTGACTCCTCAAACGGACATGAACTTCCGTGAAAAAGCAACGCTGGTGCGGCGCCTTTCCTCTCTCTCGAAGGCTGCAGATCAGAACTGTGTTAAAGAACACGTCAGAAATCTCTGTTTACTTGTGCTAAAGAACACTTCGTAAACTTTCTGGTGGCTTCTCTTTCTGTTCTGTAACCTGTGAGAGAGGAAGAGGAGGCCTTATATAAGCCCCTGCAACAACTGCCCGGTTAGCACAATGTTAGGGACGTGGTAGTAACCACCCCGAACATGAAGCAACCGCTCAGAACATGCAAGGACACGTTCTGCTGTGCAAAGTGCGCCAACAAAATGCCATATTACGCCTCATGAGCCCTTGAGCCCGAGTCCGAGTCCGAGTCCGAGTCGCTAAGCCCCAACGGGGCTTAGCTCCTATGGAAATAAATTTTCCAAGAGCAAAAAGCATGAATGCTTTAATTGTTGATTTTAGCCTTTTTCCCATTAGAAAAATAATCCCACATGGCAAACCCATGTGCACCTCCACACCACATGTGCATCTCCAATAATAGCAAAGCTAATATATAGAGATACAAACCATTTGTTTTTTCCGATGTGGGACTAAACCTTTCTAAAGGAAAAACCAAAAACCCAACACTAATGTCGAGTAACACATTGTTTTGGATGTAGCTTTGATGAGAGAGTTGGGTAGGTTTTTGACTGGGAACGTAAGGGAATTAGGATGGGTCGTGTCCAGGAATTGTTCGTGTCTAGCGTCGGTTCGTGTCCGAGCGTTGAGTGTCAACTGGGATTGAATAAAGATTTGGCATGAATGGGAAGCTCAAATTTGTTGAAGCTCGTTACAACAGAAGTTAGCTTCTATAGATTATCTAGGCCTGACTATGCTTTGGGCTGAGTTAGGATGATTGAACTTTGCTCTGTATATTGAGTTTTGAATATAATTTCTAGGATTGTGTATCTAAGTTTACTGATCTGTGTAATGTGGTGGGTTTCAGTTTACATTCTGTTGTATGCAGATGACTATTTTAAATGGGATTTTGGTTTGGTATGAAGGCTACTATACTATTTGTTGTGTTTGGGGTAGCCAGGCAATATACTTGGGCCAGGAGGATTTGGGACTAGGTATTGGGCTGAGAATTAAGTGCTAGATTTTATTGTTGCTAAATTCTTATTTAATAAATTTGTAGTGAGTATTTTAAATATTGTATAATTTTATTTATTGCTTGTATGAGTAAATGTACTAAGAACAGTTAGTGACTACTTTAACTGTTAGGATTCACTAGAATATTTGGTGTATGGCTAGTAATAATTATTTGTAAAGAATTAGTATTATGTTATGTGTAATCTACTAGTATATATAGACTCAAAATAATGTCTAATAAGAATAATGTTACCTAGTTAACTAGTAAGTATTTATTAGTATTATTTTGCTATATAGATTTTAACTCTTTTCATGTGATATTTACTAATATTTCATTAGCTAGTTTATATATGTAATTAACATGATGGTAGCAAGGAACAATTAGTTAAGTTAGCAATAATTAGTTAGTACCATTATTTAGATTTTAATTAAAATCCCCTTGTTTTCCATAAAGAAATTCTCTTTATTTGTTGTGTTTCTGGGAAAATTACAACTGTAGGAATCCGATCTAGAAGACGATCGCTTTATCCCTTGGACTATGCGAAGAAGAAAAGCTCTCAAAATTTTGACAGTAGATATCAATGTATCTGTCCAATGAATGAGAAAAAGAACTCTATTTATAGAGTCAAGAATAATAACTGAAAAGATAACTGTCTTCACAGCCTATGCCTAGTTAAAAATCACGCAGGATTTAACATACGCAAGGCTGTGAGCAGTTACTGGACGTGGCCTGTAACTGTTGGACACATGGCAATCATGCATGAGTCGTGTGCAAGTTACAGGACACGCAGGCGAGAGATCAGTGGCATGGCTGCCACGTACTCCAATTTGATGAAATCCACGCAGACTTGTTGAAGACGAAATCCACGCGAACTCGGGGTAGAAAGCTTCAAAATCCACGCAAACTTGGGGCAGGAAGCTTCAGGATCCACGCAGACTTCAAGGCAAAGAACTTCAAAATCTACGCAAACTTGAGGAAGAAAACTTCAGAATCCACGCAAACTTGAGATGAAGATCACAAATACACGCAGACTTGAGATAAAACTGCCAGCTGTCTTGATTCAGCGTGTCTCGACTGACACAAAATCTCTGACAGTGATTGCTTTGTCAGTCGCATTAAATGACAAGAAACCCTTTTGGTACGCCAACTCGACGAAGGCTGAGTCTTGCTGAAGAAGATTTCGAAAATCACGCGATAGACGGCGATGATCTCTCGAATTCTGTGTATACGTGGCATATGAAGAGATATTCTTCGACTGTTGTGCTGTCAGTCATAATTACTCTTTGACAAATGATGAGCTGTCTCCCAGCGTGATTTGTTTATATTGTCTGGATCAACTGAGCGTGACTTTTGACTCTGTCTTGATCAACTCAGCGTGACTTTCATTTTTGAGGCCTACAAAACCCCCTTCAAAGTTTTTGAAAAATGATAAATTATTTTGAAATACTTTGAAAATAGAGATGATAAAATGGATTTAGTCACGCTGAGATGACTTCAAAATTTTTCGGAAGTCAAAAAGACTTCGAAGTTCTTTGAAAACATCCAAATGAACTTATTAAATGTCATAATGACTCTTCGTTCTCCGAGACTGATTGTATCCAATTTATGGTGGAATATAAACCGCCGGCAAAACTCAGTTATATAAACATGAAGAAGCTTCATTTTTAATCTTTATCTTACGTCAATATGACACCAAAGGAGAAAGCTGAGGAAGAAGCACGCAAGTTGGGCTTTTGTTCTCATGGTGACCCCACTTTTGGGGGTAAAGAGCCAGAGCCCCTTGTCTTCGAGCTCAAAGATGATCCCTTGCAACTAGCCAAGAATTTCTTGAGCTATTTTGGCTTGGATGGCTCGTCTTCTTCTGATGGGCGCAGCCTCATAGAGCAGCGTAAAATGTTTAAAGCTCTGTTGCACTGTCTGGGAGTTAGGAGCGTAGAAGAAATAGGCACCAAGCTCAGTCGCTCTGGAAAATAGAGCATGACTTTTATGCTTTTGTTGCACTTTTTGTTTTGTCTTTTGTAAGGCCATCAGTGCCTGTCTTAAGAAATGAAGTACAACTTTTGTGTTTGATCTGCGTGCCTTAATGAGAAATATTAATCAGCAGTCTTTGATTGTTTCCAATGTTGCTCTGTCTTCCAAAGCACACGTGACACTCATTCCACAGTTTACGAGCGCTATTTATGCGGATCTTTTCCAAGAATAGACTTGTACTTTGCCTTTTAAATATATGGAAGAGTTTCGCAGATACTCATCTCCCATTCCTCTTCTTCTTCTCTGAGAATGAAATTTTTGGGAGATTTCACTCTCAAACAGGAAAGCAATGTTTTCTAATGTTCGACTTCTGCGCACTGTATCAAACATGAGTTTGCCAATCCTTAGCACCAAACTTGATGGTAAATCAGTGTAATACGTGCACTTATTTTTGCTGTTGAAGATAGGCTTTCTGTTTCTTGTTTCTGATTTGAACAATACACGCCTGTCTCTGTTTGATAAATGCATACTGAATAATTTCTGTTGATCTTTTTTTTTCTTCTTAATGCTTTCTGTAGAAACTTGGCTGAAAATTTTCTTCAGAACTGGCATTGGGGATGTGGATGCTGTGGAGAATATCCTGCTGACATCTACATCAGGGAGCTCATACGCTTTTGACGCGTAAATCAGACAACTCAGAACTCTTCGTGGGATAGAAGGGTCTTCCTCAGACGGTAGGAAGAGCCTTTATACACGAGAGTTGGATGGTGGAGTCAACTCTACCCCAAGAAATCGGGTAGTAGAGTTCCTTTCGCGGGAGTACTAGGAATTGTATCCCAAGATTGAATACATTCCTGTCTCCTCTGAAAGGTCGCTCCTAATCCACCAGTTGTATTGGCAGCACCACGACTTCGGGCTGCCATACTCTGTGGTTCTCCTCTCGCCTAAGAGAGAAGACCAGAGTTTGATTCCTGCTGATCTGGTCGTGACTGGGACCCAGACAGTCAGGAACTGCCACCAACAACGAACCTGACGGAGAAGGTCCGACGGAGAAGATCCAAAGAAGAAGATAGATCTCTATTAGGTTATCGTTGTGGTGTAGAATGAAAATCCAAGATTTGTGATAGATTTCCATTATGATTTGTAAGAAAGTCTAAGAAAATGTAATAGACTTTTTATGGTGAAATGAGAATGGAAATGACAATTCTTCTATGCTCAATGATTTGTATTTGTGGATGAATTGTGGACATGATAGATAATAAAATCATCTTTTCTGTTTTAGAGTATATGATATTATCAGAGGTATTATGGACGTGATAATATATAGGAACTCAAAAGAAAATAGATTGATTTCTATGCAGAGGTCAAAACATGACAAATGAGTAAGTAGATTCGGAATTGATTCAGAGGTTATGAAAACATGATAAATAACGAATCCCCACTTAATAAAATTGATAGAAGATTATGAACGGATGAACCGTTAGAAAATGATGAACAGATGAACTGTCGAGTGAATGTAATAAATGAACGGATGAACCGTCAAGTATTAATGAACAGGCGAACCGTCTGATGAATGTGAGAAATGAATGGATGAACCTTAAGCATTAATGAATATGTGAAACGTCGGATGAATGAGGAACTTCTGCCTATAAATATAGCAGAAATCTGGCGAGAACGAATACTTCTACTCCTCAACATAAAAATGTCATCTGGAGAAGCATCCAAGAAGACTGAGATAGCCTCAAAGGTTCAGAAAGGCACTGAAGAACGCCCTGCTGGTTCAGTCAAAACGAAAAAGACGGAAGTAGGCGAAGGTTCGTCTGCACCCAAGCCACCAAGGGACATTCTGGATTTTCTGCTCGAACCAGGAAGGACTGAAGAAGAGGAAGCCATGAGGATGGTCGCTTGCAAATTTCTCGTGGGTTCTAGCAAGGAGGTTCTCGGCTCTTTTGCTAATCACGTCTTCGAGAAGGACGGTAGTGGCCCACGTCCAAAAGTAGAGAAGGATGATAGTGATCTTCCTTAATATCATGTATCATCATTCATGAAAATAAAATAAAAATTTTATTTTTAAACATGAATTTGTCTGATGATTACAAGTATTTACATTTATACATAGTACTTTTTAAGGAATTTGCCATTAATAGGCATCAAAACTTTTCGACCATCCAATTCTGAGAGTTGATAAGCTCCATTTGAGAAAACTTTGCTCACAATATAGGGACCTTCCCACTTTGCGTCAAATTTGCCCTTACTCATATGAGTCATAGTCATAGGACGTCTGACAGTTAGAACAAGTTCTCCTTTTTGATACGCCCGAATTCTGACTTTCTTATTAAAAGCTCTTGAAATTCTAGCTTGATAGAATTCAATATTCTGTTGAGCAGATAATCGCTTTTCATCCAGAGCTTCTAATTCCTGAAGTCGAAGACGATCATTATTTTTTGCAGTGAGTTCATTAGTGATTGCTATCCTTAAAGAAGGAATTTGAATCTCTAATGGAAGAACAGCTTCGCAACCATACACCAGAGAGAAGGGTGTACATTTAGTAGCATTACGAACTGTAGTGCGATAAGCCCACAAACATTCACCGAGCTTCTCACTCCAATTTCGTTTGTTAGTAGAGACAAACTTCTTTAGGAGTTTGATGATGGTCTTGTTGAAAGCTTCTGCTAATCCGTTAGCTGCTGGATTATATGCGGTAGAAGCCACATTATTAATCCGGTGATCGTCACAAAATCGAGTAAATTTCTGGCTAACGAACTATGGTCCGTTATCATGAACAATGCGTCGAGGAACACCAAATATGTAGATGACGTAGTGCTTAATAAAGCTGATGACATTAGACGTCTTAACTTCAGATAAAGGAATGGCTTCGGCCCATTTGGAGAAGTAATCGGTTATTGCGAGAATGAACCGATGTTCTTTAGATGACGGTGGATTGATCGGGCCGACAATGTCCATGCCCCAAGCTTCGAAGGGCCATGATGCTGCCGTCGGATGTAGAAATTCCGAAGGTTGATGAATAAAATCCGTATGGATTTGACAAGCTTTACACTTCTTTGCATATTCGATGGCATCAGATACCATGGTGGGCCAATAATAACCCATACGTCGAATACGGTCTTGAAGTTTTGGTCCTGGCTGATGTGCTCCATAAATTCCATCATGTGCTTCGCGAATGATTTGTTGAGCCTCGTCACCGGCAACACATCGAAGGAGTAAACCATCATAAACTCGACGATATAAGGTCTTTGTTGTATGATTGTAGTAGAATCTGAGTGATCGTCGTCTGATAGATGCTGCCTCACTCGGATCATCCGGAAGAATATCATATAATACGAGATCTAAGAAAGGAAGTCTCCAATCTTTATCCGTATTCTGATTCTCAGTCGAGTTACTGAAGATGAATTCTATGCTGGAATCGGATGAAGATGATATCGATTTACGACTGAATCCAAATCCTCTTGTTGTGTTGACGTCATGAGATGTTGATTCTTCAATGTCAACTGGAAGTCCTAGAGTCAAGTTATTTTCAAGATGAAATAATTCTCGATTACGAACAACAATCATTTATTGCCGTCTGACTGGAATAGCCAGCACCGCTGCAAGATTAGCAAGGGCATCAGCTTCTGTGTTACATGCTCGCCTAACATGTTCAATGAAGAATTTTTCAAACGAAGAAGCCATAGATATAGCTGTTTTATGATAAGGAACCAGATCTTGATGACGAACTTCATAAGTACCCCTGATCTGATTGACAATGAGTTTAGAGTCTCCATACGCCTCCAAATGTTGAATATTCAGATGTTTAGCGAGTTGAAGACCAATAAGTAATGCGTTGTACTCAGCTACATTGTTTGAACACGGCTGATCGAGAGAATAAGCTCTTTGGATAGCAAGACCTTCTGGCGACACAAGAACAATTTCAACTCCAGCGACAATATCGCCATTAGGACCAATTCTTGATGCTCCATCAAAGAATAGACGCCAAGTAGGATCTTATTCAGCAATTTGATTTGAATCTAGGACTTCATCTGGGATTTCATCATAGAGTTTTGAATTTTCTGGAATTGAGTGAGCAGCCAGAAAATCAGCTAAAGCTTGTCCTTTGACTGATTTCTGAGGAATATAGTGCATGTCATACTGAGCAAGTAGGATTCCCCAGTTAGCCAATCGAGAATTCAAAACACTGGGTTTCTTCATCATGATCCGTATAAGATTGATCCTGGAGATGACATGAATAGTCTGGCCAATGATATAATGACGTGTCTTTTGGACAGCAAACATCAAGGCTAGACATTCTTTTTCAACCGGTGAATATCGAGGTTCAGCTCCGGTCATAGTGCAGCTGAGATAATAAATGGCTTGTTCATGACCATTTTGATTCTTTTGAGCGAGTAATGCACCCAATGAATGACTCATTGCTCGAGTATAGAGGAGGAACGGTATTCCTGAGACGGGAGGTACCAATACTGGAGGGCTCATTAGATATTGTTTTATATCATCGAATGCTTTCTGACATTCATCATTCCAGACAAAAGAGACACCTTTCTTCATAAGTTTGTTGAATGGTCTGCAGCGTCCTGATAAATTAGAGATGAATCTCCTGATATAAGCGATTCTTCCTTGAAATCCTCGTAGCTCTTTTAAGGTGCGTAGAGGACGCATCTCTTGGATGGCTTTGATCTTCTCGGGATCCACGTGTATACCTTTAGAGGTAATGACGAAGCCGAGAAATTTACCACTAGAGACGCCTAAGAAGGACTTAGTAGGGTTCATCTTTAATTGATGCTTACGCATTAGATCAAATATAGTCTTCAAATCTTGGATATGATCCTCCTTTTGTCGACTTTTGACTGCAATGTCATCAACATAGCATTCGACTGTTTTCCGCAAATGTTCACGGAATATAGTGCTCATAGCTCGTTGATAAGTTGCTCCTGCATTCTTGAGACCGAATGGCATAACTGTATAACAGTATGTACCAATCGGCGTTCTGAAAGAAGTGTGCTTCTCGTCCTCTGGAAATATTTTGATTTGATTGTACCCAGAATACCCGTCCATGAATGACATTCGTTCAAATCCACAGGTATTATCAACCATGACATCAGTGATTGGTAGAGGGAATTCGTCTTTAGGACATGCCGCATTGAGATCGCGGAAGTCTATGCATACTCTTATCTTGCCAGTCTTTTTAAGAACAGGAACAATATTAGCCACCCAATCGGGATGTTGTTCCTCTCTAATAAACCCAGAGGTAATGAATTTATTGACTTCAGCTTCAATTGCATCCATGATGTCTGGACGAAATCGTCGCTGTTGTTGTTTGATCGGTTTAGCATTCGGCAAGATATTGAGCTTGTGAGTTGCAATTTGAGGATCAAGCCCTGGCATATCTTCATAACTCCAAGCAAAGACATCGATGTAATCACGAATGAGTTTGATCATGTCTTTCTTATCAGTTTCTGAAAGACTTTCACTGATGAATATTGGTTTGGGAGATCCCTCTTCACCAACATCTATTTGAACAAGTTTATCTTCAGTCGGAGGTTCTTTTTGCTCGAAACGGAACTCCCATTGATTATCTAATCTTTGGGCCCATTGTTCCGATTCAGGTGAGATTTCAAACTCTTCTTCGTCTTCATCACTTTCTTCAGAATGGTCAATGGAAACCATGTTGGAAGACAAAATGTTGCAGTAGAAGTCCCCGATACTTGTATCGGAATCCCAAGAAGTGGTACTAGAAGAATCAGATCTCTTATCTTCGTCAGACTCGGGATCTTCATGGATAATATTGATAAAAGAAGTAGGAGCTATATAGCCCAATCCGCATTTTGTCCTTCCATATTTCAGAGGAGGAATACGAACAGGCATTTTTCTTCCTTTTCCACTATTGAGGCCAGTCCTGAAGTCATAGCCCATATTTTTGATGATGTCTTTAGATTGCTGACTATAACGACGTAGTTGTAATCTTCCAGTATCATCATTTTTGTTATCATCTTCAAGATCAGAAGGATTTTGAGGCCCTTTGTAGAAGAATATTGGAATGTCTCCTGGCTTTCTGCTGGGAACTAGAAAGTATGAAGATTGTACAGGTTCTAGGGATACATCTGTATGAACAGTCTGTACAACTCCTATGGTTATTGTGTTCAAGTCATCTAACAGATGTAAATAACTATGAACATAATTACACACATCAACGTACTGCAAAGGTGGAGACTTTTCATTAAATGTAAAAGTAGCAATATTTACATTGGGAGAAGGCTGAGCCTTAGAGATTTTAGCCAAGTCAATGACTAAAGGGGGAGAAGAAGAACGAGAAGAAGCGTTGTTTCGATTAAGATCAATAACTAATGGCTCAGAAGAGGTGAGCTTTCTTGAAATTTGAGATGGAAGAATAATTCGCCCTCCAATTGGAATTAGCAGAGTATCCTGTTTCATATGTGGAGATGCAGGAATTACAGTACGCCCACTGACTGGAATGATCAGTGTATTTTGAGTAGATGAATGAGGTAACGGAGAGATCCGTCCACTCACTGGAATGATGAAAGAATCTTCTCCAGAGGGTTTAGGAGATTGTTGCCGAGTAGTTCGACCTTTAACAGGGATTATTAAAGTCTCACTTTGTGCATCTTCTTTCTCCATAGCTTGTATGATCCTTGTATACTCTTCTTTGTACATTCGGGAATCGTTAAAATAAGCTTCAACCCCATGGAAAGGATTTATATCAGCAACTTCTTTTTGTACTCTTCCATTGCTATCAATGTATTTAAAACATTGATGAAGAGTAGAGGGCACCACATTATTTTTATGAAGAAAGGGCCTCCCCAGAAGAAGATTATAGGATCCCGCGATCTCGATCACATAGAAAGTGACTTTAGATCTGAAATCGCCTATCTGAAGCTTCAGATGAATTTTTCCCAAAGGCTCACTTCGGCTTTGATTGAATCCCAAGATAGTAGTAACCGTCTTGGAGAGCTTGTAAAGAGGGATTTTTAGTTCATCCAACAAACTCTTTGGCATTATGCTTATAGCAGACCCTGGGTCAATGAGGATACGATCTATCTTCATCGTATCAATATAACCAGTGTAGTAGAGAGGTCGGTCATGTCGATTATCCTCCAGTAGCATGTCGTCTTGTGTAAAGATGATATTTGGGATAATCTCCAGTACACTGTTGCTATGTAAGCAAGTGGCAGGTTTCGCATCTGGCTTCTTTAATTGTGCAAGACAAGAGTCAGCTTGTAGAAGTGCTTCACTTAACGTCTCCCGAGTTTCTTTAGAAAGACGTAGAAGTTCAAAGAGGGACATTCTAGCTGGAGTATTAGCAAGTTGAGCCAAAATGTCGAAGTTGTAAGGCTTCTGAAGTCCAAGAGGAGGAGACTTCTTGATTGGTTTATCAAACCGAGCTTGTTGCTTGCCTTTCTCAAGAGTTGTGGGTTTGGGAGAAACAGGTTCAACTGGTGTAGTTGAAGGAACATGTGCAGTAGATGATTCTTCTTCAGGAGGAACATTAGGAGCATCTTTAGCAGCTGAAGGGATATCAGTAGGATCTTCAGCATTTTAAGAATAATCCTTTAGGTAAGGTTTCCCCGTTCGAGTAGCACTAACAAGTGCTTCTTTTTTGTCTTTTGGCTCTGTGTCAGAGGTAGACCCAAGAGAAGTCATATGACATGACTTGATCTTTCCAGCCTTTTTGGACTTTCGAGAAGAAATCTTTTGAGGAGAAGGAGATTCAAAGTCTGTTATTAGATCAGGATGAATCCACATGATTTCTCCAGTCTCTAAAGTGATTGGTGCTAATCCTTCAGACTATGGAGAAGGAATATTTACTATTTCAAGAATTGCCTTGGGAATAGGAACAATTCTGCTTTCAAAAAATTGAGGAGGGAAGTCTCCAAATTGCATAGAGACGACATTAGAAGTGACAGTCTTCTCTTTTGGAGTAAGAGAGATAGCTCCAGACTTAATCATTTCTTGGATCTTTCCTTTCAGTACATAACATGTACGAATTATGTGACCCAGCATTCTGTGGTATGGACAGTATTTAGGATGATCTGTCTTACCAGCTTCATCAGGTTTCTTGATCTCAGGTAATTGTATTTTATTACCTTTCAGCAGACATTCAAAGATACCAAGGACATCGTCGTCATCAAAAGAATATTCTTCTTTGGGGCGAGGTGTTCTTGATTGTTGAGTTGTAGAGGCAGGAGTTTGAACATTTGATGCATCTTTGCTCTGAAGATTAACTTCAAGAGTTTCTTTTCCTTTGCGAGCATTATTTTTATTGTTAGCACCTTGTCCTGTTTCTTTAGGAGTCATCTGAACTCCTAAACCTTTGAAGGTTTCAGCACTGATTTCTGCAGCTTTGGCACTGACTATGAAGGAAGGCCAATCTTGAAATTGAGTGGACCCTATCCACATACTGATGATTGGCAACAAGTTTGATTTGCACGTGTCAATGGTGACAGCATCAGGAGTTCCAAGAGGCATCTTCAGAGCTTCTCTTCGAAACCGTTCAATGTATTCCTCTGTAGATTCATTATTTTTCTGCTTGATTCTAATAAGAGCAGACATAGTCATGTCATTAAGCCCTTCATAGAACCTTTCAAGAAACATCTGTTTGAAACCAGCAAATGAGGTAATGCTCCCATCTGAGAGACTCCTATACCATTCATAAGCCGTTCCCTTGAGACATCCAATAAATACCCCAGTAAGGAGGACATCACTTGGTTGCAGTTGATCAGTCATTACTTCAAAGTGATTAATAAACTGACTTGGAGAAGTGGTTCCATCATAGAATGAGATAGTAGGAGGCTTGTATTTAGGAGGATATGATACTTGCTTCCATTCTATCGGATAAGGCTGCTTGATGCCTAACCTTTGTAAACTATCCTTCTGTTTGAATGCCTCGAATTAAGTTTTGAGATTCTTTAATTCTTCAGAGACAACTCCCGAAGTTTGTGGAGTTGTGGCTTGTAGAGAATAGTTGGGAGGAGGAACAGCATTGTAAGTACTACCCCCAGCTCCAGAGAGACTAGGATTTGGTTGAGCTGGTCCAGGAGTATTGGATTGTACTGCTGGAGGAACTTGTATTGGACTTATATCAGTATCAACTGGTATGGCATCTGGTACAGTCTGTCGATTTTGCAACTGAGCTGTCATGAGTTCATACATCGACTTCATTGTGTCAGTCATAGACTTCATTTGCTGTTCCAAAGAAGCAATTCTTTGATCTTGAGGAGTCAAGGAAGAAGAAGGTTCATCAGTATTCCCATCAACCATATAAGTTGTGACTGTACGAGGAATTATTGATGAACTGGTAGATGTTGTTTGCTCTGAATCATTGTTTCGTGCATCAAAGTCAATTATAGGAGAACTACCCCCAGCAGGAAGAGATGGGAAGTTAGATTCTCCAAGGAATTCAGAATCAATTTCAGGGATCAATTTTTTTGACTAGAAGCCAGGACTCTTGCTCTGGTGTTTCTATATACTCCATCTGGACTATCAACTCTACCCCCGGTGTCCCGAGAAGTCATGTTGACAGAGGCAAACAAAGGCTCATCTTCATCAGGCATAGGTTCATACTGAATCCTATTGAAGACAGACTGTCGTTTAGTTTGACATTTGCATTGCATTATGGCTCTTGGCTGGAAGTCACATTCATGATCACCATGGTCTTGAACCGTTGATTGACATCTGCACTGAATTATGACTCTTGGATAGAAGTCACATTCAGCATGTTCCTTTGACATAGAATTACTCCTTCTCTTCTGTTGAAGATATTCCCGTAAATCTGTTTGTGAAGATTGAGGAATATATTTCCTGTTCTTGGGTCTTGATGGCTCTTGATTATACAAAGAGTGATTAATGTGAGCCACATAATTTCTTGCATACTCAGCATCTGGATCTTTTATCTTCATATCCAATTGGTATGGTTTCTTAACACCAGAAGTGCTGAGTTTTGTTCTTAAATCAATGGAAGGTAACACATTAATTTTGGAAACATGGAGTTTTCCTTCCATTGATCTGGATATTTGCAGAGAAGGAAGAGTTGAACCACTCCTTTGATTAGGAGTTGGTAACAGACCCTCTTTAATGGACAGATTCTGTGCCCAATTTGAAGAAGTCATAGGAGAAGATATTAAGGAATATTTCTTCTTAGACTCATTCATATTTTGAGACATAGAATGTCCAGAAGAAAGAGTAGTCAAAAGACCATCTCCTTTCCTTTGACTAACAAAAGTATCAGTCAAAGCTGTTCCTGAAGTAAAAACTACAGGAGCAGAAGAAACAATTAAAGAGTTATTCCTTTTCGAAGGGACTTTGTGTGGAAGACCACCCCCAGTTCTAGTAGAACTCGGTAAAGAAGAAGAGATAACTAAGGAGTTATTCTTCTCTGATGAAATACACGCTGAAACAGATTTGGCTAAGGAACCAGTACTGTTAGCGTGACTTTTAATTTTAGAATTACACGCTGGAACATATTTGGCTAAGGAGCCAGTACTGTCAGCGTGACTTTTAGGGTTGAATTCGCACGCTGGAACAGATTTGGCTAAGAAGCCAGTACTGTCAACGTGACTTTTAGAGTTGAATTTGCACGCTGGAATAGATTTGGCTAAGGAGCCAGTACTGTCAGCGTGACTTTTAGGGTTGAATTTGTACGCTGGAACAGATTTGGCTAAGGAGCCAGTACTGTCAGCGTGACTTTTGGGGTTGAATTTGCACGCTGGAACAGATTTGGCTAAGGAGCCAGTACTGTCAGCGTGACTTTTAGGGTTGAATTTACACGCTGGAACAGATTTGGCTAAGGAGCCAGTACTGTCAACGTGACTTTTGATTACTGTCATCTTCGAGCGCATAAGAGTGTGCGTGCTTGCAGTGGAGTTCTTGCCAGAGGTAGGAGTAGACACCGTGGCAGAGACTTCACCATTGACTGCCAACTGATTCTTAGGGACATAGACAGAGTGTCCCTTCGACTTGGCAGTGATGATGGAGGCTGGAGTGGGCTTGCCACCCTTAGCCTGCTGCATTTCTTCATAGGCGAGTTGATAGAATTTGATCGTCATCACCTTCTTCGTCGAGCCGATTGACGAAGTATCGCATTGAGTTGTTACCATCTCAGAAGAGGAGATGGTTTTCCCCAGCAGAGTCGCCAATTTGTTTTCCATAAAGAAATTCTCTTTATTTGTTGTGTTTCTGGGAAAATTACAACTGTAGGAATCCGATCTAGAAGACGATCGCTTTATCCCTTGGACTATGCGAAGAAGAAAAGCTCTCAAAATTTTGACAGTAGATATCAATGTATCTGTCCAATGAATGAGAAAAAGAACTCTATTTATAGAGTCAAGAATAATAACTGAAAAGATAATTGTCTTCACAGCCTATGCCTAGTTAAAAATCACGCAGGATTTAACATACGCAAGGCTGTGAGCAGTTACTGGACGTGGCCTGTAACTGTTGGACACATGGCAATTATGCATGAGTCGTGTGCAAGTTACAGGACACACAGACGAGAGATCAGTGGCATAGCTGCCACGTACTCCAATTTGATGAAATCCACGCAGACTTGTTGAAGACGAAATCCACGCGAACTCGGGGTAGAAAGCTTCAAAATCCACGTAAACTTGGGGCAGGAAGCTTCAGGATCCACGCAGACTTCAAGGCAAAGAACTTCAAAATCCACGCAAACTTGAGGAAGAAAACTTCAGAATCCACGCAAACTTGAGATGAAGATCACAAATACACGCAGACTTGAGATAGAACTGCCAGCTGTCTTGATTCGGCGTGTCTCGACTGACACAAAATCTCTGACAGTAATTGCTTTATCAGTCGCATTAAATGACAAGAAACCCTTTTGGTACGCCAACTCGACGAAGGCTGAGTCTTGCTGAAGAAGATTTCGAAAATCACGCGATAGACGGCGATGATCTCTCGAATTCTGTGTATACGTGGCATCTGGATCAACTGAGCGTGACTTTTGACTCTGTCTTGATCAACTCAGCGTGACTTTCATTTTTGAGGCCTACACCCCTATTGCTTCAGGTAGACCTAGTGATCATTATCTCCCTATTCTCAATTTCCTGAGCAAGGCAAGTACTTCTATAATTTTGACTCATTTACTTCATGTCAGGTTCTTTTTCATATTTGACACATTGTTACACGACTTGGTCTATAGTTGTGGTTCATGTTCTTTACTGGTACTTGGGGAGGGAAAATACTACAGATATGTGACCAAAGCCTAACCTAGAATATTGCATGATAGCTTAGGTCTCACATCATGCACGTGGTATTCTAAGCCATACCATTGTACTTTCATGATCTTTTCCCAGCCGATCACATATTCTAATAGCTATTTCAAATCATATGTCAGGCTCTTTTGATACATGTTTCATATTCAGTCTGGTAGATTATGCATTTACAGTTCTATGTTCATCCTATTTCATTATTCTCTTTTCTTGTTCACATGCTGTACTTGTTTCATTATTGTAGATTGTACTTTGCTCCACTCTTGACTGGATATGTTGCCGATGAACTTGATGATCTTGTCCAACCTTTTATGGGCCAGAGTCCGAAGCCATAGCTGAGCAGGATGTCACTACTCGTGACTTAGGAGCTGCAAGGATTTAGTTTTAGTTTCCTTTCTTAGATTTGTATAGTAGATTCTTCTCAGTTGGATATTTGTATTGTGAGTTGTCTCTTTTATTCTTGCTACCAGGCTTGCCTCAGGTATTATTTCTTTTAAAGTTATAATAATGACTAGTAGTGTAGTAATTCTCTGGAACATTATAGATGCTGCGATATTTTACTTTACCTCATTAATTAGAGTTTTTCTTAGAATTGTACAGCTTACTACGTTGTGTCTTCCAACTTTGGCTTGGCGTGTCCGACTCGTATCCGATTATTCGGGAGTGAGTCGTGACAATATAATATAATGCCATGTATATATTATTGGTTAAGTTGTGAATCATTTTATATAGATTCTATGACTTAACTACTTGTTTTGGTTTATGTAAATTGAGGGCAAAGTGAGCGCCATGAACAATATTTCAGCATTTAAGTCTGAAACTATTTTTGGAGGACACTTTGAGCTTAATTTCCCAAATATCAAGTTAATGGATTTCTGTACAGTTTTTCTATAGTAACCTATAGTTAAATCTATATTAGATCCTGGAATTTGAACAACAAATAAGATGGTTTGATTACTCAAATGTTGCTTCCAAAACTGAAAAAATTATAAATTTCTACACTCAAATTATTTCTAAGTCTGAAATCAGTTTTTCTTGCAACTTTGTGCTTCGATTCTGAAAAATTCAACCGTTGGATTGGTTTAAAATTTTCTTCTACTGTTATAATTTTTTTATTCTTCTAAATCCTTAAGTTTGATCCGTTCATCGTTATTTTGACTACTTGTTCACTAGCCTAAAGTCAGAATAAAGTCAATTTCTGAAAACTTCTCTTTGGGTAAAATATAAACTAGAAATTGTAGGAAGGTGGACTCTCTACCCATACCAACTTGATATTAGGGTTATATGGGTTGGTTAGAATGATTTTATAAGCTAGATTGTATAGTTTGATGATGTGCAATCATAATATAGGTCTTGGACACCGATACGGGCACTACAAAAATACTGTATTTTAGCGACTAATCTTATCGACGGAAGTAAATAAGCAGCTAAATAGTGACGGAATAGCGATCGTTTAGCAACTAATATCGTATGTAAAATATCGTATTAATTTACGTAGCTAATTCTGTCAACAGTTCGTCGCTAGCTATATACCGACTACTTAGCGACGGATATTTCCGTCGCTGTCCACGAGTAAAAGTGTAGCAGTAACCCTTTGTTACTCTTTCTCAAATTTTTAAGAAAGTTTTCATTCCCCCCAAACTTCCCTCCTCCCCGACGACTGCGGCGGTGGTGCGCTGACCCCTCTCCGATCTCGACGGCCGACGGCGACCCCTCTACAGCCCCCTCTTCGTGCCCCCTCTACAGCCCACCTACAGTCCCCCTCTCCGCCCCCTCCTCTTCGCCCCTCTCCTCGACCCCCTCTCCGTGCCCCCTCTCTGCCCCCCTTTTACAGCCCCCTTCCTTCCTTGGAGCCCCCCTCCTCGACCCCTACTCCCCCCTCTCCAGCCCCCTCTAAAGCCCTCATCCCCGGTGCTCCGGTCAGACCCTCTCTCTGCGTGACCCCCTCCTCCTTCATCTTCCGTAAACCCTAGAATATTTTTATTAATATTTTTATATATTGGATTTTGGACACGATTGATGATACACATGTAAACATTAGCTAGGGTTTTGGACATGGACACGAACACAATGGAGCTAGGGTTTTGGATTCATGGGAATAGGTTTTGGATTTTCGTAAATTATTCAAAATTCGTGAATTTGGAATCAGATATACGAATATTTTCGGACATTAAGGTATCCAATCCGTTAATATTGGATTATGAGATCCGATTATTATTCAAAATATTATTTAACTCTAGGATGGTGTTATAGGGTTGTCAATTCTATAATATAAGAATACGGCCGATAACGTATGATACGGGCGATACTAATCCGATAAGGCCAATACCAATCCTATACGGCCAATACCAATCTGATACGGCCAATACCAATCCTATACGGACGATACCTATCGGGTAGGACGATACCAATTCGATAAGGCCAATACCAATCCGATACGACCGATACCAAACCGATAGGCCGATACTAATCTGATACGGCCGAAACTAATAAGAACCAAACGTGAAGCAGAGCTTCATATTCAAAACATCTTCTTTCTTTATTCTCAGAATCTCATGGCTTTCTCTACCAGAGCAAAATATAGAACCAAACGTGAAGCAGAGCTTCATACTCTCTCTAGATTCCTTCTCGATACTCATAGGAATGGTATGATACTTGTCACCCCCATTTCCTGTATTTCGTATTTGTACTCGTAATTTGATTTTTTGCACGTATTTTATTTTCTCGACTTGCGGATTTTGGTTTCTCGTAAATGGGTTTGGACCATGGCCTGGTTTTATTTTTGGAATAGGATTGGTTTGGTTTGGTTTGGTTTATTATTAATGGAACACCTTAGCCTATTCTCTACCTCCATTCCATCACAACCACCCTCATTAAAACCTACCAACTTTTTCTCTCTCCTTCATAACTCCATTAATTTCTTTCTACTTCTTCTTCTTCCTTCTTCCACACAACTCCCCAACCCATACGCAAGTGCACCTTGCCATCAAATAAGCACCACTTTTTATTTGTCCATTAACTAGATTAGGCTATGGAGAACAACTTTAGAACTTGACATTTTGTGATTTGGAGCTTTCATTCTTCTACATCTCGATTTTAACCATTTTTGAAAATCCTTGGTTTTGATCTATTAAACTTTGATTTTTGCTTGTTTTGATGCTTCCATGTGTAAGAGAATTCGATTTTACTCAAGTTAGAACTTTGAAAATCTAGATTTGGTTTTGATTTGACAAAGTTATGAAGAATTGAAGTTCTTGGTGTTCTTGGACCTGCTCTCAGCCAGGAAGAACATCCCTCTGCCTTGCGCTCTTTAGCGCATGGCCGGTTGCGCACCCCCCCGGCCTGTGCTCTTTAGCGCAGGACCGATTGCGCATGACCTCAGCCAGTGCTTTGCGCTGCGCTGGATTGCGCTGGCGCAAGCCATCCATGCGCAAGCCAGCCATGCGCAAGCCGACCTCTGCGCAAGCCAGCCTTGCACAATCCACCTCTGCGCAATCCACCTCTGCGCAATCCAACCTTGCGCAATCCACCCCCTGCGCAGTCTACCCTTGCGCAAGGTAACCCTTGCACAAGGCAACTCTTGCGCAGCTCTTCCATGCGCAGTACATACCCTGCGCAGCCCAACCCCTGACCCCCCTTGCACAACCTACTTGTCGATGATGAATTTGTTTATTTCTTGATCTTGGCTCTTCTATAGTCCTAATTATATTAGTATTTTATTAGATATTTTACGTCCATTTTATATCCTTACGCCTTTTGTCATGAACTTGATTTTACTTAATATGTTTGGAATGACTATTGTACACGGCATGGTATGACAAGGAACTAGCATAACACGATAGTGACCCGTAGTGGTGCACTTCTGACATGACCAACCTGACACGACAGTGACCCGTAGTGGTGCACTTCTGACATGACCAACCTGACACGACAGTGGCCCGTCGTGGCATACTCCTGACAAGTACCCTGACATGATTTATCTTGATAACTTGATAGTGGCCCGTGGCTGCGCACTCCTGACTTGACTTGACTTGTAACTTGTAACTTGACTCGTATAATCAACTTGACACCGTGGGTGTTCCTGCTTGCTTGCTTGTACAATCCACTTGTCTTGTCTTGCATCATGTCTAGGACGTGACTTCCTGGGTACCACGGCCAGGGACTCGCGCTAAATTGGATTAGGCTAATGATTAGATCAAACTAGAACATGGAGAATTCCCAGTCACAGGCAATCTCGTTATCTGGATGCTTTAATGGACTTGTAGCTTGCCGACGAGTAGAGCACATTTCCAGCACACTGTCATGTGTTGCACCCTCTAAGTCACCTAAGGGTACATTTGTCTCCCGGGCAATGTACCCACCTATAACTCTCAACCCACGGAAGGATAACTGGATGGTTTGCAGGGCTTGGGACTGGAAATTCTTACTTGCATCTTGTTAGTAATTAGGCTTGTGATAACCCTAGTTAGTTAAAGTAGTAAGCCGTAGTACTTGCTTGGCCGATTGGGAATGAATGGTGTCCAGCCCTGTCTAAGTCTTGTCTAGCCCTTGTACCTGGAACTCTTGATCATGATTGTTTTACTTATCTCTAACGATAAATGGGTAGAGACAGTGAGCTATTCAGGCGAAGGGGTACAATTCCGGTCCTTGTTTGGTTTAAGGATTGTAACCTGGCTCCCGGAATGGTTCTACGTCCCTAGTCGTTTATCGCTCTGTGTACTTTTATTACTTGTACTTCCTTTATTTCTTTATGTTCTGATATACTGGCTTTTGTTCTTATTTGTGGCCTCCTTGTGGCACTTGCTCTTTCTGGGGTTTGACCCAGCTGGTTTTGTGTGGCCAGATTTCGGAGCAGCTCCCGAGGATCTATCAAGCTTTCAGCCCAATGGTGAACACTAGACGGAACCCGGGCTACGAGTGGGTTTTTCTTTTTTGTTTTCACCCACTTATATGTAAATTTATTCTTTTGAGGCGTTTAGCCGACGAGCACCTGTTAGCTCGATGCACATTTACTTACTGTCTGCCTACGGGCTGTAAACATGATTAACAAATCCTAGGGTTGATCATGTATGACTGAACTCTTGCTAGTCCTATCATTTTGCACGACTAGCTTCATGATCATCCAATATGTAATATTTGGGACGCCTTATATATATATTTGATGCTATAATATCTTGTAACTCTGTTAAATTGCTTGAGATTGAGACAATAGGCTTGACCCTAAGAGACTGCTGGCTTGTAGTAAACCCTCATATCTAGACAGCCGTGACCGTATAGTTGAGATGTATTCTATTTCAATATACGTAGCTGGCAATGTCTGTCCCCGCTCTCCAGTATTCTGGTTCTGGGGCGTGACAATACTGATTTCGATATTACCTATTTTGATATCGTACTCATAGGAATGGTCTGATACCAATTTCGATATCGATACTCATAGGAGTGGTCGATATTACCGATTTTGATATTGATACTCATAGAAATGGTCTGATACCGATTTTGATATCGATACTCATTAGAATGGTCGATATCACCGATTTCGATATTGATACTCATAGGAATGGTCTGATACCGATTTTGATATCGATACTCATAGGAATGGACGGATACCAATTTCGATACTGATACTGTTAACCTTGGTTGTTACAATTAGGTACTAAATTAATTTTTACTTGTATTTACAACATATATGGTACTTGGTGCAGAATTGGTTTGAGCAATGAGTCGATACTTAGTTGACCATTCGTGGATGTATAATCGGCAACATGAGAGCAAGATTGGTTTGACAGATAATTTCAAGGCGGGCGTCAAGGAATTTCTGAGATACGCCAGTAGTCAATCTTATTTCATGGACGGAAGGCTCATAAAGTGCCCTTGTATCAATTGTCGTAATATACCATTCAAAATGGTAGATCTCGTGAGAGAGCACCTCTAAAAGAAGGATTTTGTACCGAACTACAACGAGTGAACGGCTCAAGGAGAACCTTTGGTTCCACAATATCAGTCCTCCTTCAATACGGAGGTGGGAGACCCCACTCTTGGAGACCACTTCCAATATCGGCATCGAAACTTGGCACGTGAGTTGGTATTTGATGCGGCTTGTGCCGGTCCAAGTTTTGATCCGTAGGATCCGAATCCCGTTGCAAAGGAGTTCTATGATATGTTCAACCATGCCGATACTCCGTTATATTTGGGTTGTGATTCTCATTCTGTCCTGTCGGTGGTGATGCGGTTGTTGAAACTCAAGTCTGATTTTAACTTACCGCAAGAAGGCTACGACCAGATAATTCAGTTTGTTAGAGAGTTACTGCCAAAAGGAGCGAAAGACTTGCTAGAAAACTTTTACAAGTCGAAGATGATGATACGAAAACTCGGATTAGGCTACAAAAAGATAGATTGTTGTCGAAACGGCTGCATGTTGTACTACAAGAAGAATAATGATAAAGACAAATGTATTTTCTGTCAGAGGACCGACACAAGCCCATTCGGGGCAAAAGAAAATTAACTGCACGAGCAAGGTTGTGTCCCTACAAATATATGCAGTTTTTGTCGATCACAAAGGGGATACATAGGATGTATATGTCCTCGAATACTACAGAACACATGACTTGACATAGTAAAGAGCGAAAGATAGATGAAGGAGAATTATCTCATCCATCTGATGGAGAGGCATGGAAGCATTTTGATCGATGTCATCCTGGATTTGCTGCAGAGCCTAGGAATGTTCGTCTGGCTTTATGTTCTGATGGATTCACTCATTTCGGACAGTCGGGGGCTCAGTACTCTTGTTGGCCGGTGATTTTGACCCCTTACAATCTACCACTATGGATGTGCATGAATACTCCTTATATGTTTCTGACACTTATCTTACCTGGTCCCAAAATCCAAAGAAGAACATCGATATCTACCTGCAGTCATTGGTGGACGAGTTGAATCAATTGTGGCAGTTCGGCGTTCAGAAGTATGATATATCGATGGAGCAGAACTTTCAGATGATAGCGATGTTGATGTGGACCATCAATGATTTCCCAGCATAAAGAATGTTATCTGGGTGGAGTACTCATGGTATTATGTCTTGTCCGATATGTATGGAAAAGAGTAAGGCATTCTGCCATCATAATGGAGGAAAAGCTTCTTTTTTTATTGCCATCGTCATTTCCTTCCTATATCGCATCTATGGAGAAGGAACATCGACGCCTTTAGAGCTGGTAAACAGAAACTAACTTCTCCCCTTTTGAGATTGACTGGAGATATCATTTGGGCAGAGTTAGAGGATTTGCCGACTGTAAAAGAAGATCCGAGATCAGGCCATCACTTAGAAGGATTCAGACATAGTCATAATTGGACGAAGCAAAGTATCTTTTGGGACTTACCTTATTGGAAGGACAATCTCATAAGACACAATCTTGATGTCATGCATATTGAAAAAAATATATTCGACAACATCTTCAATACGATGATGGATATCAAAGAAAAAATGAAAGCCAATCCCAAAGCAAGAAAAGACTTGGAAATTATTTGCAGGCATCTAAAGTTGCATCTAACACGAAGATCCAATGGTAACTGGGTCAAGCCCTCAGCACCATTTACACTGAGTAGGGATGATAAATTGATAATATGCAATTTGCTTACAAAGTTGAGATTCCCTGACAGTTACGTGTCGAATCTGGCAAGATGTGTCGATCTTAACGAACACAAGCTGATAGGGATGAAGAGTCATGATTGCCACGTGTTCATGGAGCGTTTACTTCCTATCACTCTGAGAGAGATGTTGCCTTCTCAAGTATGGGGTCCGCTAGCCGAGTTATCTATATTGTTTAGAGATTTGTGTTCAAGTAAGTTGACGGTGCAATATATGTTTGAACTTGAGAAGAAGATTGTATTGACATTGTGCAAGTTAGAAAAGGTGTTTCCCCTCGGCTTTTTTATAGTATGTGTCATTCTCCGTTCCCGAAATACGAATTTTTTTTGATTTTTCTGTATATGGTATCTGGCACCTGTATCTTGATTGTATGTATCATGTATTTGTATCTGGCCATGGCATAGAACAGTATCTCGTCACGGATTAGTATGCCACCCATTGTCCTTGTCTGGTTGTAGGCGTGGCTTCGGATGCAGTTCGAGGCACTATAGCAGGAAAATATGACTATAGCAGAGTACACATCGGAGTTCACCTGACTCAGCATGTTCGCGAAAAACGTAGTCGGCACTCCAGAGGAGAGGGCTTGGAGGTTCAAGAAGGGCCTTACCAGAGAGTTGTGGCATGCAGTGGAGATCAGCCAAGCATTGACTTATGCGAGCATTCTCAAGATTGTTCAGGCTGTGGAGAAGGAGATGGACCCGAAGCTCAAGAGGGACAGGGACATCGACAGTAGCAGCTATCCGACATTGGCGAAGAGGACTCAGATAAAGACGAGGCTACCACAGCCGACAGGACTTCAGCATCGTCCTGCCAGAGCTCCAACAATTCAGAATCAGAGACAGTAGAGGATCACTTGCACATTCTGTCATCAGCCAGGACACCACATTGAGGTCTGTCGTAAGAGGCTCGAACTTTGTTTATTCTGTGGATCATATGCTCATCAGATGAGAGACTACCAGCAGGCTACATCCACATTTGCAGGAGGACCCCAAGGAGCTGGAGGACCACCTGCTGTACCCCAGAGAGGACCAGCTCTACTATCTCAGCAGCAACGATTTGTATAGCACCAGCAGCAGCAGAGAGGAGGACCACAGAAGGGACGTGCTTACATCACAGTCGCAGTTGAGGAGGATGATGCAGCTCCAGATATGATTACAGGTTCTATTCTCTTATATTCATTTCCTGCCATAACACTATTTGATTCTGGAGCCACACACAACTTTGTATCATATGAGTTTCTACACTGACACGGCTTCACTTCTGTGCCCACTAGGAGGAACTGTCAGACTATGACAGGAGGAGTAGTTCCAGTTAGTGAGATGGTTGATTGCCCTATCACTATAGCTAGGAGGGAGATTATAGCTCATTTTCTAGTGATGCCATTGCCTGGATTTGACATAGTCCTCGGCATCGACTGGGTGAGTGAGCAGTTTGCTGTAATAGACTGCCAAGAAGAAAAAGTTACTTTCAGCCCGCCTGGAGTTTCTCCATTCGAGGTCAGAAGACGGATTACAGAGAGGCCCGAGGGAGTCTACTTCGGAGCAGTTACAAAAGATCATGAGTTGTCGCATCCATTGATTGCAGAGTTTTTCGACGTCTTCCTCGAAGAGTTGTCAGGATTGCCGCCGGATCGAGATATGGAGTTCACTATCGACTTAGTGCCCGGGTCAGCACCGAAGTCCCAGCATTGCTACAAGATCAACCCGAAGGAAGCTACAGAGTTGAAGGCCCAGATTGATGAGTTGGAAGGCAAGGGTTTTATTCGATCGAGTGCTTCACCCTGGGGAGCAACGGTACTCTTCGTGCCAAAGAAAGATGGGCTGTTAGGATATGCATCAATTACCGTACACTCAATAACATCACCATCAAGAACAAATACCCGTTGCTACGGATAGATAAGTTGTTTGATCAGCTGTGTGGAGCTAAGGTCTTCTCAAAGATTGACCTTCGGTCGGGGTATCATCAGATGAAGGTTCGGGATTAGGACATTCCGAAGACAACTTTTAATACCCGCTACGGGCAGTATGAATTCTTGATGATGTCGTTCGGACTCACCAATGCCCCAGCAGTGTTTCTGAACCTGATGAATAAGGTTTTCCATAAATATCTAGATAAGTTTGTCGTAGTCTTCATTGATGGCATCTTTATCTATTCGAAGACTGAGGAGGAGCATGTGGAGTATCTACAGATTGTTTTAGAGATTCTGCGGAAGGAGAAGATGTACGAAAAGCTCTCAAAGTGCGAGTTCTTCTTGGACATAGTGGAGTTCTTGGGGCATGTGGTGACTGGAGAGGGGATTGCTGTAGATCCTAAGAAGATTGAAGCTGTGAAAGCATGGACACCTCCCAAGTCAGTAGCTGAGATTCATAGTTTCCTGGGGCTAGCGGGTTGCTACAAGAAGTTCGTGAAAGATTTTGCCAAGATAGTAGAGCCAATGACGAAGCTTACGCAGAAAGACAAGGAGTTCATCTGGAGCGACGCCTGCCAGTCAGTATTTGAAGAATTAAAGAGAAGACTTACTACAACGCCAGTTTTAGCTTTGTCATCAGGATCTGGAGGGTTCGTCATCTACAATGATGCATCAGAGAAAGGCTTGGGATGTGTGCTTGAGCAGAACAAGAAGGTTATTGCTTATGCTTCTAGACAGTTGAGGCCCCATGAGAAGAATTACCCTACTCATGACTTGGAGCTTGGAGAGTCCTTTTTGCCTTGAAACTGTGGAAGCACTATTTGTATGGAGAGAGTGAGTGGAAATCTTTACGGGCCATAAAAGCCTGAAGTATGTTTTTACTCAGAAGGAACTGAACATGAGGCAGCAAAGATGACTGGAACTCATGAAGGATTTTGACATCAATCTATAATACCATCCTGGAAAGGTGAATGTGGTAGCAGATGCTCTTAGTCGATATCCTGTTGCTATGTTTCTTACTATGGACCGATATCTTCTTGAGGATCTTGAGAGTCTGGGATCGAGATTATTCTTTCGGGAGTTCGAGGGCAGCTGATGCACATGCAGATACAGTCGGGATTGGTAGAGAAGACCAAGGAGGCCCAGTTTCTAGATGAGGGACTCCGATGTCTCAAAGGTCAGGCAGAGGCAGGATTGCTTGATGACTTCACCATTGCAGAGGATGGATCCCTGAGGCATGGAAACCAGTTGTGTATGCCTAAGGATTTATGGGAGGAGGTTATACAGGAGGCCCACCAGTTGCAGTATTCTATTCATCCTGGATCTACCAAGATGTATAAGGATCTGCGGAAGTATGTTTGGTTATATGGGATGAAACGAGAAGTTGCCAGATTCGTTTCTAGATGCCTTGTGTGCCAACAAGTCAAAACGGAGCGCTAGAGAGCAGCGAGATTACTCCAGCCTTTACCTATTCTGGAGTGGCAGTAGGAACACATAACCATGGACTTCGTCTCTGGTTTATCGTGTACGCCAGGTGGCAAGGATGCTATTTGGGTTATCATAGACAGATTGACGAAATTCGCTCACTTTATTCCATTCAATATAGGGCTATCGACAGAGAAGCTTGCAGACCTCTACATGCGGCAGATTATGAGGATTCACGGAGTGCTAGTGAGTATCGTTTCAGACAGAGATAGCCGCTTCACATCACACTTCTGGAGGAGTCTACAGCTGAGCTTGGGTTCACAGTTGAAGTTTAACACCACCTATCATCCACAGACAGACAGACAATCCGAGAGGACCATTCAGACATTGGAGGACTTGTTGCGAGTTTGCACACTCGACTTCGGCAGATCATGGAAGGATCACTTGCATCTCGTAGAGTTTACCTTTAATAACAGTTATCAGGCTAGCATCGAGATGACACCGTTCGAGGCACTATATAAACGGAGATGCCGCACACCTTTATCTTGGGATGAAGTCGGCAAAAGGACTTTGCTTGGGCTAGAGACGGTGTTAGATTCAGCCGAGAAGGTCAGGCTGATCAGAGAGCATCTCAGAGTTACACAGGATCGACAGAAGCACTGGGCGGACAGCATCAAACGGCCCCTGGAGTTTGTAGTTGGAGATAGAGTGTTCCTGAAGATCTCACCGACAAGAGGCACCATTCGTTTTGGCAGAGGTGGGAAGCTCAGTCCCAGATACATTGGGCCCTTCGATGTGACATCACGGATTGGCGAGACGATATATCAACTTGTACTTTCTGCTAGCTTGGAGGGAGTACATGACATTTTTAACGTGTTCCAGCTTTGCCGTTACATTCCTGATCCCAGTCATGTTGTTGATCACTCAGAGCTAGAGGTGGGCCCGAGCTTGACTTACGTAGAGCAGCCCGTGGAGATCCTTGATCGGAGGGAGAAGCAATTACAATACCGCTTGTCCGAGTCATGTGGAGACACCACTCTCCAGGAGAGTCCACATGGGAGCGCGATGATGAGATGCGAGAACGTTATTCCCATTTGTTCACTTGATTGTATCTTGGTTTTCAAATAAATTTTTTGATTTCGATAAACAACTTGTTGGATTTATTATATCATGATTTTAATTTTGGAACCAAAGCTTTTATTCTAAATTTCGAGGGCAAAATTTTTTTGAGGAGGGGATATTTGTAAGCCTACTTTCCAGATTTTAATAATTCTACAATATTTCTTTTAGCTTTTATCTTCAATAATAATTCCTTATCATAAAGATATAAATCATTTAGTTTTACTATTTCTTTTTATCTTTTAACTTTAATTTCGAATTGGGCTTCTCAGCCCAATCCAATACTCCTTGTAAATTAGCTTCCTAATTTGATTTACCAAATCTCCTTTTGGACTTACTCGGCCCAAGCCCAAGGAAGCTTGAACAACCCCTGTTGCTCAAAGAGGAATTAGGAACCTTCTTCTTTCTTCTTTCTATTAGATTTCATTTCAAATTTGATTCCATTTTGCAACCGTTTGTGACAGCTAGATTTCTTCCCGCCCAAAGTTTCCTTCATCCTCTAAGTTTTGCAGCAAATCCCTAACCACCTATTTAAGACAGAGATTTCTCTCTCTTGTTTTATTATAGTAAATTCTCTGAAGAAGCCACTCCTTCCTTCCACTTTTCTTTCCAGCTCAATTTCAAATTTTGGCAACGGCGTGAGGAAGAACTCGACGACAACTGCCAAAGCACGAGGACATCTTCAAGGATTGAACAGAGCACGAGGTGCATCGACAACTTCGAAGATTGCATCAACCCTAGTATTAGTAAATTCTTCCAATTGTTCTTTCTGGGTTCAGTTCGAGCATCTTACCTTATTTTTTGAATGATCGTTTTGTTGGAATCACTCTCCAAAGTTTCGATCCATCTTTGTTTTAAATTTCCAATCGACTTGGTGAGATCTGAAAAAAGAGGATTGGTGATCGATGGATCATTACGTTGCTTGCATCAAACAATCGATCGAGTGAGTAGCCTCATTGAGTTGTTTAATTCTTCTATTATTTTCGGATTTTGGTATCAGGCTTGTCGATCCTTGATCGATTCTTTCCTAAATCGATCAGATATGATAATACAGATCTTAAATCTTGAAGATCTTATCTTCATGAAGAATTTCCATAATTGTCGAAGATCGATCATCCATCAAACGATTCAGGCATCCTTGATTGAGTAAGTACCTTGATTTTCTATTTTCTTGAAGACTAGATGACTCTTTTACTTGCTGTTGGTATCAGTATCAGATCCTTAGAAATATAACTAAGGGAGATCTCGCGAACTTACCATACTGTTATCTTTCCTGTTTTTTTTTCACTTGCTCAGAGAATTTTTGGATCAATCCGACTCGAAGATCAAGTTCGAGCCATTTTGGGAAGTTGTGTCTTCAGATCAATTCCGTATCAAGATTACCAGGTAAATTCTTTCATCCTTCTGATATGGTTAATTAATTACAATGTTAGTTGTGAATATTTGGTTCATGTGTCATGTAGGAAAAATAACCTGGGTTTTATTTGGCAAATAGTATATTTAATATCAAGGTTCATCATGTAATTGAGCGTTTCAATAGTAGAGTTAGATGTTCACTTCTGAATGTTTAGGACTATAAGATTAGATGTTGCAACCCTTTTTGGTAACTTGAGAACTTGTTAGGATCTAGATGATGTTGGTATAAGGGTTTTGCTGAATAGACAAGGTATTGGTAAATCGAATCAAGTTTGGCCATCACGTTTAGGAAACCAGTATAACTTGTTATGAGTATCTTAATTTTGTTCTGCATATCTTTCATTTGAATCATGTATCCACTGATAGTTTAGCATTACCTTGAGCAATTTGTTTTGCTATGTTCAACTGGCTTCGTTTCTTCCTGTTGAATATTGGATAATAGGAAGGGCTTGATCTGTAATCTTGGCTATTTAGTGAGTTAACTCCAGATTTCAGAGTTAGAATTAAACTCAATTTCGAATTGATTCAGTTGTTTCTTCTCGAGAACTGCTATCAGTCTTCCAAGCCATTGCCAAGTTTGATTAAAATCTGTTTGAATGTTTTTTTACTGAATTTCTTGTAGCATTTAGTTACCTTATTTTAGCTCTTCTGTGAGATGTTGCATTCCTCACCTGTTTACTGAGTAAGTTAGTTGGGGCATGTCAATAGAATTTTAGACCGACTGTTTAAAATCCAGACAGGTTTTCATTTTGCCAATCTCCTGTTGTTATACATCCATAACAGATACCTCTAAAAACCTGAACAATTGGTTGTTCTGTGCAATACCATGTGAGTGAGTGTGGCATGACCCTCCTAACTGGAAAACTCTCAACCAATAAGTCATATAGAATTTCATGTCCATAGAGTTATATTTGACTTTAGTTATGTTTGGTGGTTTGTAATATCAGTTTAACCTTATATATATATTGTTCTGTAATTTTCCTTTTAAAATATTCTAGTGAGGTAATTAAGCTAGACTCTAACTGTTGGGTTGCCTTGATTAAATTAAAGTTAATCATAAACCTATAGTATCTTCTTTACTACTCCTTCTAGTTTCCTAAAAACTCCTTTATAGATAGAATTTTTGTAAAACCTATAACTTTAGTATCCTAGTTAGCTATTTAGTTAGTTAACTTTAGAAGTTAAACTTTATCATGTTCCTTTACTTAAGAATAGCAGTTAATCAACTTATACCAATAAACAGGTGAACTACAGATTTTTTACCCCTTCTCGATCACCTTGAGCAAGGCAAGTATACTCCTCGGATTTGCTCATTTACTTCATGTTTTGTGCATCTATTTCATGCTTGTACCTTCCTGTTGGACACGATATTACACGGTCTTGTCTTGTGTCTTGTTCCATGAGTTTGCTTATGTCTGGGAGAGGAAATACTACAAGTGTGTGATCAAACCCAAGTCACGAACTCATGATAATAGCTTAGGCCTCGTACTGTGCATACGGGCCCTAAGCCGTACCTTCATGCCTGTGCCATATTCTATGTTCTACCCATGCCGATCACACACTTTGGAAGTATTTCAAATATATCACACATGTCAGGTTCCTTGTGTCACGATCCGCTCTCGCTTTTCGGGATACGAGTACGTGGTCAAGTCCAGCCTACGCCGCAGCATCGACAGTAGTACGCTGTCTGGGCTCAATATAAATCTCAAATATAACAAATATCTCTATTTTGCTCATTCACAATAATGATTTTAATTACAATTCCAATAATACATTCAAATTTGTATACAGATACAAACCCGCTACATGTGACTATTTTAGCTAGAATCTATGATTGGCCTCCAAGATAGCTCTAACTCCACCCGAAGGAACCCAAAGCAAGAGAGCAAGTCATCGAGAATAGTCATCAAGAATCTGTCAACTGAAAAATAGTTATCCATTCAGGATTTGAACAAGTACAAGTCTAGACAACATAATACAAATACAATATAAAGCAATATAACATTAAACATGGAAACAATGATCGATGGAAAACACGAACAATATGAACAAGGAAATATGCAATATGATAAACGACATAAGAAGGTAGCGAGAATGAAAAGACAAAGAAACTCATATAAGCCATAATAGTGCACACATGTCATGAGAAGTACAACGTTCCTACACATGGACGGCTTGGGCGAACGATGAGGTTATAAGGCCCGCCCCCATAACCGGGAGAGTTGCCAACAATACAATATAAGCTTTGTCCATGTGCCTGGTAATTGTACCCCTCCAATATCCAAACCTCACTATCATGAAAAACACGCTCTCGATAACAATAAAGATATATGAAAAATAGTCAATCACTCAACTCTTGTGTGTGTAACAGTCAGGACACGAAAATATCATGTATAAGTAAAATATAACAATATAAAGTAAATGCACATGAAGGTGTCAACAAGTACTTGCCTCGGTTTGTTTGGAGTTGACTGGCACGATATGATCATATCAGCACGAAAAAATAGTCTTAGAAGTCAAAACCACGCAAGAGGATCTCAGTTGATGGGATGGACCGTGTCATTAAGTTCAGAATAGTCAATTTGGCTAGGACGATATAATGAAGTCCAAAATTCGCAAGAAGATAGGAGGGGTTTGATTTACTCATGGACAAGAATAAAAATTCGAACAATTTAGTATAAAATATCCATAACTATTTTATAGAATACCTTTTTATTTGGAAACTATATTTGAAAATCAATTATAAATAAAATCTATATTTTTCCTTTATTCAAAATATTACAAATAATTATTTAAAAATATAAAAAACAATTTAGGCTAAAAACTAATTTTTATCAAATAAAATTTTAAACTAAAAAGCCATAAATGTTACAAAATAATATAACACTAATTTAGGTAAACACTTAAAAATATTGATAAATTATTTTAGCGCTAAAAATCCAATTTAGTCAAAAAATAGGATTTTAGGTCAAAGACTATTTTAAATGCCATAAAACAATATAGCAATATATTTATGCTTTGAAATCAGTTTTGAAATTACGTATATAGTCAAGCACCAATATCCTTTTTGTTACCAAATTAATTTGGAAATTTTTATACATATAATTTTCAAAGTAAGTAATAATTTAAATAACAAAAATCCTTAAAATAATAACAATATCAATCCAACAATAATACTAATATATTTATTCTAAAACATACATACATATACTATAACAGGTAATTTCATTAGGGGGGGTGAACTTTAATATATTTATGGAAAAGAGGACATGTTTTACGAAATTATAGGAAGGAGGATGCGGCGACATCAGAGATGTCGCCAGAGAGGAGAAGTAGTACGGCGACATCTCTGATGGCGCCAGAGGGGCCCGCCCCCCCCTTGGCGCCATCTATGATGTCGCCAGACTCCCTCTCCATTTATTCTCTTCCAACGTTCTATTTTCTCTTCCAAGATTATAATTTATAGTTAATTCAGGTAAGTAATATTTATCTAAAAATCAGCTAATAGCTAATTAAAAATTAGTCATTATTATTATTATTATTATTTTAAAAAATATAACTAAAAATTAGTTATTATTTTAATAAAAAATAACTAATAGTTAGTTATCATAAATTATCATCGGAACTAATTATTATTTTTTAATAATTTAATAATTAATATATTATTAGTGATACTTTTTAATAATTTAATAATTAATATATTATTAGTGATACTTTTTAATAATTTAATAAATAATAAATAATAAATAATAGTCTTAATTATTAATTTATTAGTCTTAATTATAATCTTAATCATAGATTATTACCTACTATTTTATTATAATTAAATTAGTAATATATTAATCATAATTATCGTCAGAATATATTATTTATAATTAGTATATTATATTTAATTTATATTTTATTAATCATCATTATTAATCATCTAATAATATATTAATTATTAAATTATTAAAAAATAATAATTAGTTCCGATGATAATTTATGATAACTAACTATTAGTTATTTTTTATTAAAATAATAACTAATTTTTAGTTATATTTTTTTATAATAATAATAATAATAATAATAATAATAATAATAATAATGACTAATTTTTAATTAGCTATTAGTTAATTTTTAAATAAATATTACTTAGTTTTTAATTAACTATAAATTATAATCTTGGAAGAGAAAATAGAACGTTGGAAGAGAATAAATGGAGAGGGAGTCTGGCGACATCATAGATGGCGCCAAGGGGGGGGCGGGCCCCTCTGGCGCCATCAGAGATGTCGCCGTACTACTTCTCCTCTCTGGCGCCATCAGAGATGTCGCCGTACTACTTCTCCTCTCTGGCGACATCTCTGATGTCGCCGCATCCCCCTTCCTATAATTTCGTAAAACATGCCCTCTTTTCCATAAATATATTAAAGTTCACCCCCCCTAATGAAATTACCTGATACTATAATAATAATAATAATAATAATAATAATAATAATAATAATAGTAAAACAACTTGTTCAGCTATTCTCTCGCTGTTCTCTCCTTCTCGTTTTTCGAGAGGTGAAAAGGAAAGAGGCATCAAACTTCAAAAGAAGGGGAGAGAGAGAGAGATTAGAAAGACAGAGAGAGGGGTCGGGAACGCGAGATCCAGATGAGGAAAGGAGAGAAGCTAGAGGAAGAGAGCAAGGAATCAGAAGAGAGCATGGGAAGGGGAGAAGGAGAAGAAGGTGCTCTCTCACCGCGGCTTCTACGGCCATCATCGGCACCGCTCGGCTTCGGCGCTCATATCAGGGTACAAAGGCGGTCGCGGGCTCTGGAGGGCAAGGCAGTAGACGAAGGTGCAGGCCCTCCGGCGTGACGGAGATGTACAACACGAGGTCGTTAACAGCGTCGACACTGAGTGCACGAGGACGACGTCGCCTACTGGAAAGATGGTAGGGTTTTGGTGATGAAGAAGACGGGATGGTTTTGGTTGGCGGCTGGGGTGTGTGTCGATCGGTCGGGGATGGCGCTAGTTTGGCCTAGGGTGGCGCTCGAGGCAGACGACCGGAGGCGGCCAGTTGAGGTGAGGTTAAATTTTGTTTCCCTCCATTTTTTTATACTGGGTGGCGGGCCTGTGGGAGGCGATGGGCACGGTGGTGGTGTTGCGCTCTTGTGGTCTGACCACTGGCCAAGATTGGGTGGTCGACGACATGTGGTAGCGATTGTGGGGTTTGGTGTGGTAGCTTCGGTCTGGAGGACGATGACGGTGTGGGTGTGGCCTGAAGTGTGGTGACGGGTTCAGTGGTGGTCGCGGCTATGGTGGTGATTAGGTTAGCGTTGGTGAGGGAGGCATGGCTCCGACCGGCTAGGGATCAGGAGTAGGAGGCCAGACATGGCAGCCGTCAGCCAGAGGGAATATGTTCAGATTTGTCGGAACGGAAAAGAGAATTTGTAAATGTAACAAAAATAATGGAATAAGAAAGATGGAACAGACATGGTACACGCACGATTGAGATGGTTGATTTTGGGTTGTGGGATTTGTGGAGAAACCAAGGGAGGACTTTCCCTTTTATTTAGGATGGTGGTTCCTAATTTGGAAAAGGCTAGGAATTGGGTAAAGTGCAAAAAATCCCTCCTTAAATTTGTGTTTTTTGCACTAAAAGACCTCATGCTCTTAAAATTGCCAAAAGTATGAATTAAGTTCATTTTGCCTCCAAATGACAATTTTACCCCTGCCTCCCCCCCCTCCTTCTTCGGCTGTGTTCGCCGGCGAGGAGGAGGAGGGGGGTGCGCTCGCCGGCGACCGGCGACGGAGGCGGAGGGGGAGGGGGGTGGGGGGTCGGGTGGGGGGGGGAGGGGTCGGGGGTCGCTCGCCGACGAGGAGGAGCGGGGGGTCGGGGCCGGCAGGAGGAGCGGGGGGAGCGGGGGGGGGGGGGGGGGGGGTTCGCCGGCGAGGGAGGAGGGGGGGGCTGTTCGCCGGCGAGGGAGGAGGAGGGGGGGGGGGTCGGGGGGGGGGGGGGGGCGGGGGGGCTGTTCGCCGGCGAGGGAGGAGGAGGGGGGGGTGGGTCGGGGGTGGGGGGGCTCGCCGGCGCCAGCGCCGCCGGAGGGGGGGGGGGAGAGGTTAGAGGGGAGGGGGAGGGGTAGTTTAGGTATAAATTTTTTAAAATTTGGCGGGAGGGGGCTAACCGAGCGGATGTAATAATCTAAGGAGGGGTAAACTGCAAAAAAACTCTAAAAGGTCTTTTAGTGCAAAAGGCAGTAATTTAGCGAGGGTTTTTTTGCACTTTACCCGCTAGGAATTCAATATTGACCACTCTTTCAAGATTTAAATAAATTACTTAAAATTAGATTGACTAATAAATATCCAATACTCCAAATAATATCAACTAGATTTTTTTATTCGTTTAAATGAAAATTAGTTAAGCAAAATAGCTACTGGTCAAAATAGAAATAATTTTGAAAAATGGATTTTTATAAATACAACTCCTATCCAAAATAGTATAGGAAAATATTTTATAATAATCTATAATCAAAGAATAATCAAATAAATTTTAGATTAGATCATTCTAATCTCAATCTATAATAGAAAACAATATTCGGATTTAGCAAATAATCTTCCAAATATATTTTGTAAATTCAAATAGCAAATTAAATAATTTTAAAATATAATTACTTAATTAAAAATAGTATAGTAATGTATTCATTGGTCAAAAGCTAAATAAAATTAATTTTGAATATTTGTTTACTATAATAACTCAAATACTATTTAAACATCGAAATAATTTAGAAATATTTTCATAAAACAAAATGTAATTTTCGAAAATACAACTTAGTAGAACTTTTGTCAATTGAAAATATTCTAGATTTCTTTTGTAGAAATCAAATATAAATATATTTTTCTAACCCAATATTAAGAACAAATAAAATTTTAAAAATTCGAAAACGGGGGTTACAAACTATCCACCTTAGAAATAAATTCGTCCTCAAATTTAAATAAAATAGGCATGAAAAATAATAGAAAGTATTTAACTATAAAAGGATTAAAAATAGAATTAAAACTATTAATTTGATCAAATCATTGGTCAAAGATAGATGGTAGAGCCGAACAAAGTAAACGGGAACCAAGGTTTGGTTTTGAATTCTAGAAGGTTCATAAAATTTAGGATAGGAACATGCCATAGAAGAAAGCAACCAAATTTAGATAACATAGAAAAGACTACGATTAGAATAGAGTTCGAGGGGCTTGGCCTATATATCTTTCCGTCAGAATCTTAACCTATTTCCTTGGTCAATATCTAGAATTCCATAAATCGAATATCCTAAAAGTCCCAAATCAATTATTTAATCTTAGCTAAATAATTCAATATCCCATTTCCTCAAATTCATATCCAATGATCTTTTCATAATCCTCAAAATTCGTCAAATATATTTCAAACTCAAATACCTACTTTCATAATCTTCTCAATATTCTTGATTTAGTAAATCTCTAAATTAATCAAATCAAAATATTTTAGTAGCCACAACATAAATCTTTTCAAAAAAGTTAACCCAAATATTTAATAACTCTAATATTCAACAATAATTATCCTTCAAGATCCAATTTACCAATTGACAAATCTATCTACCTTGATCGTACCATCACATGAAGACGCAATATTAAATTCTTGTATAAAATTCCTCGTATGTGAAAGTTCTTTTCAAAACCACCAAACTTAAATTTCAAGGTTTATTCCTAATTTAATCCTTAGCCTATGAAGCAATCTTAACTACCCAAGTAGTCAGCTTAGATAAGGGTTTTCCTATTATTCCTAGTCCTAGTCATTCTCCTAAAAGTTAAATCAATCCTAGTGTGAATGAGCATCTCCTAGTTGCAGGCTCGCAGTAGTGCAACTAAATTAAGCACTACCACGAGTTTGCAAAATTTTACGAAAACGGACCTGCATGGGCCACCATAAAAACTTGTCACGACCCGCTCCCGCTTTTCGGAATACGAGTACGTGGCCAAGTCCAGCCTACGTCGCAGTATCGACGGTAGTACGCTGTCTGGACTCAATATAAATCTCAAATATAACAAATATCTCTATTTTGCTCATTCATAATAATGATTTTAATTACAATTCCAATAATACATTCAAATTTGCATACAGATACAAACCCGTTACATGTGGCTATTTTAGCTAGAATCTATGGTTGGCCTCCAAGATAGCTCTAACTCCACCCGAAGGAACCCAAATCAAGAGAGCAAGTCATCGAGAATAATCATCAAGAATCTGTCAACTGAAAAATGGTTATCCAGTCAGGATTGGAACAAGTACAAGTCTAGCCAACAGAATACAAATATAGTATAAAGCAATATAACACTAAACATGGAAACAATGATCGACGGAAAACACGAACAATATGAACAAGAAAATATGCAATATGATAAACGACATAAAAAGGTAGCGAGAATGAAAAGACAAAGAAACTCATATAAACCATAATAGTGCACGTGTCATGAGAAGTACAACGTTCCTACACATGGACGGCTTGGGCGAACGATGAGGTTATAAGGCCTGCCCCCGTAACCGGAAGAGTTGCCAACAATACAATATGGGCTTTGTCCATGTGCCTAGTAATTGTACCCCTCCAATATCCAAACCTCACTATCATGAAAAACATGATCTCGATAACGATAAAGAAATATGAACAATAGTCAATCACTCAACTCTTGTGTGTGTAACAGTCAGGACACGAAAATATCATGTATAAGTAAAATATAACAATATAAAGTAAATGCACATGAAGGTGTCAACAAGTACTAATTGCCTGGGTTTGTTTGGAGTTGACTGGCGCGATATGATCATGTCGGCACAAAAAAGTCTCAGAAGTCGAAACCACACAAGATGATCTTAGTTGATGGGATGGACCATGTCATTAAGTTCGGAATAGTCTATTTGGCTAGGGACGATATAAAGAAGTCCAAAATTTACAAGAAGATAGGAGGGGTTTGATTTAGTCATGGACAAGAATAAATATTCGAACAATTTAGTATAAAATATCCATAACTATTTTATAGAATACCTTTTTATTTGGAAACTATATTTGAAAATCAATTATAAATAAAAGCTATGTTTTCCTTTATTCAAAATATTACAAATAATTATTTAAAAATATAAAAAACAATTTAGGCTAAAAACAAATTTTTATCAAATAAATTTTTATACTAAAAAGCCATAAATGATACAAAATAATATAACACTAATTTAGGTAAACACTTAAAAATATTGAGAAATTATTTTAGCACTAAAAATCTAATTTAGTCAAAACATAGGATTTTAGGTCAAAGACTATTTTAAATGCCATAAAACAATATAGCAATATATTTACGCTTTGAAATCAGTTTTGAAATTACGTATATAGTCAAGCACCAATATTCTTTTTGTTATCAAAATAATTTGGAAATTTTATACATATAATTTTCAAAGTAAGTAATAATTTAAATAACAAAAATCCTTAAAATAATAACAACATCAATCCAACAATAATACTAATATATTTATTCTAAAACATACATACATATAATAATAATAATAATAATAACAATAATAATAATAAAATAACTTGTTCAGCTGTTCTCTCGCTGTTCTCTTCTTCTCGTTTTTCGAGAGGTGAAAAGGTAAGAAGCAGCAAACTCAAAAGAAGGGGAGAGAGAGATTAGAAAGACAGAGAGAGGAGGTCGGGAACGAGAGATCCAGAGGACGGAAGGAGAGGAGATAGAGGAAGAGAGCGAGGAATCGGAAGGGAGCATGGGTAGGGGAGAAGGAGAAGAAGGCGCTCTCTCACCGCGGCTTCTACGACGATCACCGGCACCGATCGGCTTCGGTGCTCATATCGGGGTACGGAGGCGGTCGCGGGCTCCGGAGGGCAAGGCAGCAGACGAAGGTGCAGGCCCTCCGGCGTGGCAGAGATGCACAACACGAGTTCGTTAACGACGTCAAAACCGAGCGCACGAGGACGACGTCGCCTGCTGGAAAGATGGTAGGGTTTTGGTGATGAAGAAGACGGGGTGGTTTTGGTTGGCGGCTGGGGTGTGTCGATCGGTCGGGGATGGGGCCAATTTGGCCTAGGGTGGCGCTCGAGGCAAACTACCGGAGGTGGCCAGTTGAGGTGAGGTTAGATTTGGTTTCCCTCCATTTTTTATACTGGGTGGCGGGCCAGTGGGAGGCGATGGGAACGGTGGTGGTGTTGTGTTCTTGTGGTCGGACCACTTGCTGGGACTGGGTGATCTGGTGGCGATTGTGGGGTTTGGTGTGGTAGCTTCGGTCTGAGGACGGTGACAGTGTGGGTAGAGTCGATGTGTGGCCATGGTGTCCGGTAGTGTGGTGACGAGTTCAGTGGTGGTCGCGGCTATGGTGATGATTAGGTCTGCGTTGGTGAGGGAGGCATGGCTCCAACCGGTTAGGGCTCAGGAGTAGGAGGTCGGACATGGCAACCGTCAGCCAGAGGGAATATGTTCAGATTTGTCAGAACGGAAAAGAGAATTTGTAAATGTAACAAAAATAATGGAAGAAGAAAGATGGCACAGACACGTTACACGCACGATTGAGATGGTTGATTTTGGGTTGTGGGATTTGTGGAGAAACCAAGGGAGGACTCTCCCTTTTATTTAGGGATAGTGGTTCCTAATTTGGGAAAGACTAGGAATCCAATATTGACCACTCTTTCATAATTTAAATAAATAACTTAAAATTAGATTGACTAATAAATATCCAATACTCCAAATAATATCAACTAGATTTTTTTTATTCATTTAAACGAAAATTAGTTAAGCAAAATAGCTACTGGTCAAAATAGAAATAATTTTGAAAAATGGATTTTTATAAATACAACTCCTATCCAAAATAATATAGGAAAATATTTTACAATAATCTATAATCAAAGAATAATCAAATAAATTTTAGATTAGATCGTTCTAATCTTAATCTATAATAGAAAACAATATTCGAATTTAGCAAATAATCTTCCAAATATATTTTATAAATTCAAATAGCAAATTAAATAATTTTAAAATATAATTACTTAATTAAAAATAGTATAGTAATGTATTCATTGGTCAAAAGCAAAATAAAATTAATTTTGAATATTTGTTTACTATAATAACTCAAATACTATTTAAACAACGAAATAATTTAGAAATGTTTTCATAAAACAAAATATAATTTTCGAAAATACAACTTAGTAGAACTTTTGTCATTTGAAAATATTCTAGATTTCTTTGAAATCAAATATAAATATATTTTTCTAACCCAATATTAAGAACAAATAAAATTTTAAAAATTCAAAAATGGGGTTACACCTTGTATATTCATGCTCAGGTACCAGGTTACAGTTCAGGTTCATTTCATTATACTCTTGTGTTCATTTCAGCATGCTTGTTCTAGTTTCCTATTTTGAGATTCATTGCCTATTCATATTTCATCTTCATGCTGTTCTTGTTCATTTTCTTGGATATACATAGCTCCGCTCCTGACTGGATATGTTACAGGTGAGATGGAGGCCATTTGTGACACCTACTACGGGCAGGAGCCTGGAGGTATCTTTGACCTAGCTGATGTTGCTTTGGACTTAGAGGCCGAAGAGGCCTAGTACCTTTCCCTTTTAGCTTTTCATATCTTCCATTGTGTTAGAGACTCTTACTTTACAATGTTGGATAAATTTAATAATTTATAGTTGTACTTTGATTCTGGGATTCGATTATATAGATGTTGTGGTTGTATTCATTCATGTCTGGACTTGTAGTTTCCCTAGATTGGTACAGCTTACTTCGTCGTGTCTAACGACGAAGGCTGGGCGTGTCCGTCTCATGTCCGATTATTCGGGAGCGGTTCGTGACAGTTATGTGTCGAATCTGGTAAGATGTCTCGATCTCAACGAACACAAGCTGATAGGGATGAAGAGTCATGATTGCCACGTGTTCATGGAGCGTTTACTTCCTATCACTCTGAGAGAGTTGTTGCCTTCTCAAGTATGGGGTCCGCTGGCCGAGTTATCTATATTCTTTAGAGATTGTGTTCAAGTAAGTCGACGGTGCAATATATGTTTGAACTTGAGAAGAAGATTGTATTGACATTGTGCAAGTTAGAAAAGGTGTTTCCCCTCTACTTTTTTGATAGTATGTGTCACTCCCCGTTCCCGGAATATGTAAATTTTTAATTTTTTTGTATATGATATCTGGCACCTGTATTTTGATTGTATGTATCATCTATTTGTAACTGGCCATGGCATGGAACAATATCTCGTCGTGGATTAGTATGCCACCCCTTGTCCTTGTCTGGTTGTAGGTGTGGCTTACTACTTCGATGATAAAATATCAGAATCGTATTGTGCTTAGGATTTTATTTAAATAATTTAATTAGTTGTATCATGTAGCATTTAACATGTCATTAGTCATATGGTTAAGAGCATGCTTAAGATTAGGGTTTCTTTGAGTCAACCCAACCCCTATATATATTCTCTTCCTCATTCTCTCTCCTCATTCACTCTTTCATTTATTTTTCTCAAACAAACTTTTAGGCAAGTACACCTTGCACCACATGGAGAGATTCTTGCATTTTTCATTTCTTGAATTTTTCTTTGATATGATTTGTCTATATTGTTATTCTCATCATCCTCTACAAGTTTAGTACTTGGTATTTTTGATTTTGATGTCTAGTTTTGAGTAGATCTAGGTTCCAAAAACTAGGGTTTGTGGATTTTTATGGTTTTAATCTATCAAACTTATTCTTTTTCAAAAACTACTTGTTCTATATTGTAAAGAATTTAATTTCATTCATTTAGACCTTTATTTTGGTCAAATTCGGTCCTATAGCCCAAGTTATGGACATTTAAAGTTTCTAAAACTCCATAGCCAAAAGCTTGCTGGTAGGGACGACACCTCGCGCACCTCGTGCACCTTTTGTCTGTGCACCTTGCACCTATCGCACCTTTTGGTTCACGTACCTTGCACCTCGTGCACCTTTTGGTTCGCGCGCCTTGCACCTTGCGCACTTTTTGGTCCGTGCACCCTTTTGGTCCGTGCACCTTGTACCTCGTGCACCTTTTGGTTTGTGCACATTTTGGTTCGTGCAGCTCGTGCACCATTTGGTCCGCGAGGTCCGTGCACCTTGTACCTCGTGCACCTTTTGGTTTGTGCACATTTTGGTTCGTGCAGCTCGTGCACCATTTGGTCCGCGCACCTTGCACCTCGCGTACCTTTTGGTCCGTGGACCTTGCACCTTACGCACCTTTTGGTCCGCGCACCTTGCACCTCGTACACTATTTGGTCTATGCACCTTGCACCTTGTGCATCTTTTGGTTTGTGTATCTTGCACCTCGTGCACCTTTTGGTTCGCACACCTTGCACCTTGTGCACCTTTAACCTTGCACCTTGCACACCTTGTGCACCTTTGACCTTAACTTCTTGTCCTGACCTTAGTGTGCCATGAATATCTGAGACTTGCGTGTCCTATATGACTTTTATGTCACAAAGGGTCCATGTGACTTTCTGACTTGACCGTGTTCCTGACTTGATTACCTGTATACGTGTTGGTACCTTTTCTAAGTGTATATTGAGATACAATATTAGTATGCACTGCTGTGCTATTTAATGAGTACACTGAGGGCGATTCTGCGTGCTAAGTGATCATTCGTGTTATATGTTAATACATGTGCACCTTCCAGCACAGTCATGGTAATTGGTCAGTAATAGTATCGTGGTATATTGATTGTTGTTTAATGCATTACACTAAGCATGGATTTAGATTTAGGACTCCTTGAGCCGATGTGGATTCATACTTAGGGTACACGTACTATGGTACGACATATATGTGGATGACCAGGTGACTACGATACGTGATTCCAAGATCAAGATAAGGTTAATCTAAGCAACTTAAATCGGTAGAAGCATTGGGAGGGAACAGAATTTTGAGATCGTATGTTGCTAGCCACCCTAGGCCCTGTCCTAACGTGTCGGGTTGGCTGCCACGGATATGGTTTCATCCGCCTATAGTGGATGACTATATCTGACTCCTACGTGCTATGTGTTATATGTTTAGCACGGTAGCCTTACGGGGGACCAGTGCATAATCAAAGTGCTACGTGTATATGTATATATAATGGATTGGCTAGCTCTACTTGGATATGATACGATCCGAGGATTCCTATATATTGTATTACTAGATAATCCAGACAAATCATAGAAAGTCGTAGGATTGATTGGCCGCTTGTAAGCCGACTTGTTTGTGATATGTTTTCTTCTGTTAGCAACTGAGGAACATGGACTATCGTGGTGCGTGGTCCAACCCATATCCTTGTTTAGTTGTTGGGTTGGGCTATTGTGCTGCGATAGGCTATGGACCGAATTTGCGATCAGAAGCCCTTCAACTGCCCATGGTTATAGGATATATCTTATCTCGGCACGATATTGGCACCGTTTGTCCTTGTTTGGTTGTAAGGGTGTCGTATTGTCTCGATGATATGGTATAAGCCTATAACTCTTGAATCATGTCTTAATTTACTCATTGGGTTTTGTCTTATGCATTATGTGCTTCCTTGTGGTACTTGCTATTCGGGGCCTGACCCCGCTGGTTTTGTTTGGCCAGATATTGTAGCAGCACCAGAGGATCCAGCCTTCTACCAGAATAATGGTGCACACCAGGAGTATGGGCGCCAGGGACCATGAGTGGGTTTCTTCTTCACTATTCTAATATCTTCTATTTTGTACTTGGTATTTAGCCACCGGTACCTGTTTAGTCGGCTGTTCTGGACATTAGTTTCCATTTACATAATTATAATTAAATCAGACTGCAGCTGACTACGGATATGTACCTATGACTCTCGGCACTAGCTTATCATTTTGTATACCTAGGCTCATGATATATTTTGATAAAACGTCGGGGACGCCTTACTGCTTTGTCTTATATGATCATTATTTACTGCTTTTTGTTTTGATTGATTGAGACATGATGCTATGTGAGACCATATGAGACTTGATTGTAGCATGCACCCCATGTCTCTTGACAGCCACGATCGCCATATGACTTTTGCATACCTCATATGGTGTAGCTGGTCTAGTTACCCTCATTATTCTGGTATTGGAGCGTGACAGTATAAAACATTTGCCAATTCATCTTGCATACGAAGCACGTATCGGTGCTCCCGTCCATTATCGATAGATGTATCCATTTGAGAGGTATAAAATATTTAATTATCTAGTACTAATAATTATTTTATTCAAACAGTTCTAATATTGAATATATTGTGTATAGATATCTACATCACCTGAAGAAGAAGGTGGGCAATAAGGCTCATGTAGAAGCTTCGATATGCGAAGCATATATTATTGAGGAGGTCTCAAACTTCTGCTCAATCTGCTTCGATACTCATGTCAGAACAAACTGGAATAGAGCAGCAAAAAATGATGAAGGTGAGGTCAATGAACCGAATCGTGGAATCCATAATATCTTCAATGATGGTGGCAAGCCTACAAGTGTTTCTAAGTTTTGGTGGTTGGAGGACGATGAGTTTGAAGTCGCTCATCAGTATATCTGCCTAAATAGTGGTATAGAGGAGATGGAAGATATAGAGAAGTAAGAGACATAATTTTGCTACGTTATACTCCAATTTTATGATATACTTGTAAAAAATTCTCTAACTTTTATCGTTTTTATCATAGTATTTTTAGAGCTGAGATAAAAATGGAGAGACCTAGCATTGATAATGATAATCTTGCTAGAGAGGTTGACATAAAATTTTTGTCGTGGTTCCATAACTATGTAAGGATTAGTATCAGTTAACTATTCTAAATTCAATTGACCGACTAAAGAGCTTTATCCTAATGACGTTATGATACATGATGTTTTAGGTTTTTCGTCCTGGCACACAATTGACCGATGAAAGACTTCGAGCACTAGCTATCGAACTAAGCAAGAGGACGAAATGTTGGGATGGTTATACCATCAATGGCTCCACTAATAAGCCTATCAATCACTCATTTGTCGATGAGGAGGCTAATTACACAAATAATTTCGAAGTTTGTGTAAGGGGTTCAGTCTACGATGCCGATCCAGAATTTGACTGTTATGGTATTCTAAGAGATATTGTAGAGCTGGATTACTCTTTTGATACCCAAATTCTGCTGTTCAAATGTGATTGGTTCAACACAACACCCAAGCAAGGATGGAGAATTGACAAACAATTTGGATTTATTGATATAAAACACGAAAAATGATATGTAGGTTTCGAACCATTTATGTTGGCTAGTCAAACGGTCCAAGTGTACTACACGAGTTATCCTAGTCGATGACGCACTACTCGTGATTGGTGGGCCGTATGCAAAACTAAAGCAAGAAGTACGTGTAATATTGGAGATCAAGCATACCAGGAGGATGAGGTAGTCATGTCTCAACCAACATATATGAGTTTAGCTGACGTTGACGACATGGAGGTTGACGTTACTGTAGAGGATGATATAGTTGACGAAGAGCTTGACATAGAGGACTTACCTCATGTAGAGGAGGAGTCTGGAATGGGCGTATCGGATGAGGAGGAAGAATTTGAAGATGAAGGTAAAAGTGGAAGTGATAGTGAAAATGAAGAAGATGAAGAAGATTCAGATTACGAAGAAGATGAAGAAGATTAGTACGTATTACCTATTAGATTTGCATTGATTATTTGTATCAACACACCTTTATTTAATTTTTATTAGATTTGAATTGATTATTTGTATCATGACATCATTTTTTATTTTTTTCAAATTTACATATGGCGGGACGAGGCCTTACACGACGTCGAGGATCTGGGACGACCCGCCCTCCTGCTCCTCCTAGTACTCCGGCTGCAGATCATAGAGGAGTTAGCGAGGATGATTTGGTTGATGAGGAGGATGGCTTATCTCCATCGTTCACTCGTTCTTCGGTTGACGGAGCTAGCCCTGATATTTCTTCAGCATCTACTCCTACCGGTACTGGTGCCCCGTCTTCCACACCGGAGACTATATTGCGACGAACCCATATCCTGGCCTTTTGGTCGATCGTGGAGTGTACATACGTCGACCAGGATTTGCAGATCCTTCTACTCTACCAGAGCGGCCAGCCAACATCACTCGTCCCGAGTTATGGGCCGATGGAACGACGTAAGTACATAATTGTTAGTAGATACATTTAATCATACTCTATTTAATATCTAATCGTACATTGTTTTGTTTATTCCAGGTTGTTTTTGGTCCAGGCTGGTAGAGATTTGGACGAGTTAATGCATTATCAATTCACTACCAAAATAAGTCATATCAGCGACGAGTTTAGCGACGTTTTCATTAAAACGTCGCTATTATTTGGCAATTTAGCGACGTATAATTCTTACGTCGCTGGACGTCACTACTACCGACGTTCAGCGACGTATTGCGACTAATTTTTTTATAACAAAATTTTACGTCAACCAAAAGTCGGTAAACGTCGCTATTGTTTTACTATTAACGACGTTTTTGCGACACTAGAATACGACGTCGCTATATTTTTAGAATATAGCGACGTTCAGCGACGTCTTTCACTGACGTCGGTAAATCTTTTCCATTAACCCGATCGGATTTTCCTTTCCCCCCCATTCTCACACGAAAATTTCCCAAAAAATTTGTTTTCCCCCCATTCTCCACCGTCACCCAGCCTCCTCCTCCACCGCCTCTTCGAGCTCCTCTTCCTCCTCCACCGCTCCTTCTTCTCCACCGACCTCCTCCTCCTACTCCTCATCTGCCGATCGTTCTCCTCCTCCTTCTTTTCGTTGCTGCGTGCTCCTCCTCCTCTCCGAGCTCCTCCACCGACCCCTCCTCCTCCTCAACCACGAGCTCCTCCTCCTCATCCTCCTACTCGGGCATCCCAAGATCCCCCCTCCTCCAACCGAGCTCCTCCACCGAGTTCCTCCTCCTCCAACCGCCTACACGCGCCGCGGAGCTCCTCCACCGCGAGCTCCTTATCCTCCTCCTCTCGGCCACCCCCTTCCTCTATCAACCCCAAAGCTCAGGTAAACCCTAACCCGATATCTCTAGTAGCCATTTGACATGGATACGACACAGACACGAATACGACACGAACATATATAATATATGTGCTAATTCTCTTTGAGCAGTTATGTCATTTTGTTTAATAGACTGGACCCGATATCTCTAGATATTATATGAACACGACACAGACACGAATACGATACAAATACGACACGAATACGACACGAATACGACATGAATACGACACAAATATGACACGAATACGACACGAACATATATTATATATTTTCAACGTTTAATAGACTGGACCTAATATTGAACTTTTGTCAAAAATATAAATTTGATAAACATACACTGAATTTTTATATTTCAATCATTTACAACAAAATACATCACTAAATTGTTACATTTCAATCATTGGGTATGTAATATCACAGAATTGTGAAAGCGTTGGAACAAAGGCCTCGTTTGGTTCACGAAATGGAAGGAAAAGGAAATCAATTCCTTGGCATTTCCTTTCCTTTGAAAAATTGCAATTCCCACTGATTTTCTTTTCCATTGTTTGGAAATGGCAAGGAATTTAGAAAGGAAAGTGAATACTTTAATGTGGAAAAGTGTTTCCTTGCTTGGATGGATGTAATCACTTTCCCCCCTAATTTTCCTTCCATTAGGAATCATTTTCCTTTCCTCCTCAATTTTTTTGGCATCCAAACATAGGAAAGTAATCACTTTCCTTTCCCAATATACATGATTAGAAATGATATCCCAAATTGAGGATACCTGAATATTTTAGTTAACCATAGTGAATATATATATGAAATTCTTAAGAAAGAACATACATACTAAGACTGAGATGAATTGAGCTAGAAAGAAAACAAATTATTTTTTTAGAGAAAACTAAACTGAGAGAAACATATATTTAAGTACTGTTCCCAACTTGAGATTTTGGAAACACTTGAAAAGGATTTCCTTTTTGAAAGTCTCATATGTAGTTATGTTTCTCTAAGAGAAGAGCCTTGTCCAACTTTGTACTAATTCTTTCTAAATCGAGTTAGTTATCCTTCTTCCTTCATGATTAAAGTTCGGTCATCATAGTCATGATTATGGATATCCGATATCTTAACCAAAGTGAAATATATCTGAAATGTTAATAACATACATCTTATGAATTAAGCAAGGAAGTAAACAAACACAAATGATCCAAGAAATTGTATACGAGCACATTGTACTTGGACACGAGCATATTGGACTTGGACACGATACATTAGACTTGGACTATTAATCTAACATATACTTCATAGGAATGGTCGATATTACCGATTTCGATATCGATACTCATAGGAATGGTATGTTACCGATTTCGATATCGATGCTCATAGGAATGGTCTGATACCGATTTCGATATCGATACTCATAGGAATGGTCGATATGACCGATTTCAACATCGATACTCATAGGAATGGTGTGATGCTGATTTCGATATCGATACTCATAGGAATGGTCTGATACCGATTTCAATATCGATACTCATAGGAATGGTGTGATACCAATTTCGATATCGATACTAATAAGAATATCCTCAAATGGTCCCCTGCAGTAGGCAGTAAGGGCATTTCAAGTATATATTTCCTTACCTTATTGGTGTGATACCAATTTCGATATCGATACTAATAGGAATATCCTCAAATGCTATTACTTTCACAAGTGTTTCAACGATGTGCTTGTATCTATCTTACAAAATTATCCTCAAATGGATATGGAGCTGAATTACTATCTGCGGAATCGTTCGTGGATGTACAACTATCATCCTGATGACATGTGAGGGTGTACACCAGTTCTTGCAGTTTGCCAAGGCGTTCCCTCAGTACATGGACGGTACCAAAATTAAGTGTCCGTGTGTGAGATGTCGCAACTTGAAATATCATCCGGAAGTGGATGTCACGTATCATTTACACTCGAAGGGTTTCACGCTGAATTACTATCAGTGGAGCGAGCACGGAGAACTTGTGTCTTTAGCATTGGAGTACGAACCTTATATGGATGTCCACAACAACGCTCCTTACGACGATGGGTTGGTGAACATGGTTTTTGACGCGGCCGGGCCTAGTTTCGATCCGGATGATCATGATGCACCTGAGGAGGCACCGAACCCCGATGCTGCACAGTTTATGGAGTTGCTAGAGAATGCAAGGACTCCATTATATCCTGGTTGTGAGGATCATTCACCATTGGAGGTGGTTACAAGATTGTTGGGCTTCAAGTCCGATTTTAACATGTTGTAAGATTGCTACAACCGTCTTATGGAGTTGTTTATAGAAATATTGCCTGAGGGTGCGAAGTTGTCTAAAGACTTCTACCGGTCTAAGAGGATGGTTAGATCGCTCTGGACGGGATACAAAAAAATCGATGCATGTCGCAACGGGTGCATGTTGTACTACAAAGACGACAAGGATGAAGACGCCTGCAGATTTTGTGGTGTCGATCGCTACAAGGTATGTGGTAGAGGAAAGTCTGTCGGTGCCAGGAAGCCTACCTCTTCGATGCACTACTTGCCGTTGATGCCGCGGTTGCAGCGGTTGTTTATGGTGAAGAAAACTGCAGAAAACATGAGTTGGCATAAGCGGGAACATACCGAAGGAGTGTTGGATCACCCATCTGATGGAGAAGCATGAAAGCACTTTGATCGAGAGTATCCAGATTTTGCTTCTGATCCGCGTAACGTCAGATTGGGTCTCTGCTCCGACGGTTTTACCCCATTCGGAATTTCGGGATCCCAGTATTCGTGTTGGCCTGTGATCGTCACCCCGTACAATCTACCACCTTGGATGTGTATGAAGACTCCATATATATTCCTCACCGTTATTATCCCAGGTCCGAACAAACCGAAAAAAAACATCGATGTGTATTTACAGCCATTGATTGATGAGTTGAATCATCTGTGGGAAGTAGGTTCCAACACGTACGATGTATCTAGAAAACAAAATTTCCAGATGCGGGCAACACTTATGTGGACCATCAACGACTTTTTGGCCTATGGAATGTTATCTGGATGGAGCACACATGGTCGTCTTTCATGTCTGTATTGCATGGACAGTACTAAGGCTTTCCGTTTGAAATACGGAGGCAAACCGTGCTTCTTCGATTGTCATCGACAATTCCTGCCGAAGGATCATCCGTACCGGAGGAACATGAATGCTTTTCGTGCTGGCGTTATGGAGAAGGCTAATCCCCCGCCAAGGTGGCCCGGATACATAATATGGGAAGAGGTAAAAGATTTACCAAGAGCTATTGAGCAGCCTGCTATGGGCTACAAGTGTGACGGATTTGGTCGTACTCATAACTGGACGAAGAGGAGTATATTCTGGGATCTTCCATATTGGTGCACCAATCTGATTAGATATAACCTTGATGTCATGCATATCGAGAAGAATGTGTTTGACAACATAATTAATACTGTAATGGACGTAAAGGGGAAGATGAAAGACAATCCAAAGGCTAGATTGGACTTGGAAGAAATATGTAGACGTTCTGTATTGCATTTGATAGAGGATGGGAATGGGAAGTTGAAGCAGCCTAAGGCAATTTTCTCACTGGAGAAGGAGGATAAAGTGAGGCTTTGTAGGTAGATTCAAGGTCTGAAATTTTCAGATGGGTATGTTTCGAACTTGAGAAGATGCGTCGACCTCAAGGAGAACAAACTGACAGGTATGAAGAGCCATGATTGTCACGTATTCATAGAGCGATTAATTTCGATTGCATTTCGAGAATTCTTACCGCAGGCAGTTTGGGATCCATTGACGGAGCTTAGCATATTCTTCAGGGACCTTTGTTCTAAAAAAATGCTCGTTGATCGTCTAGAAAAGCAAGAGAAGGACATTACGGTAACACTATGCAAGCTAGAGAGGGTGTTCCCTCCTGGATTCTTTGACTCTATGGAGTATTTGTCGATTCATCTTTCCTACGAGGCACGTGTTGGTGGACCCGTCGAATATTGATGGAAGTACCCGTTCGAGCGACATTTGAATCACCTAAAAAAAAGGTAAAAAATAAGGCTCGGGTCGAGGGTTCTATTTGTGAAGCCTATATTCTCGAGGAGATTACAAATTTTTGCTCCTCCTATTTCAAACCTCATGTTTTTACGAATAGAACGAGGGCTCCGAGAAATGACGACGGATATCAAGAATTTAATGATAGAATACTGAAAGTATTCAATGCGTCCGGAAAGCCTTCGAGGAAAATGAAGAAGAGATATTTGAATGACGAAGAGCTAAGGGCTGCTCAGTTGTATGTATTACTCATTTGCGACGAGGATGAAGTGGAGAAGCTAGAGGGGTAAGTAAGGAATGATGAGTTTACGTCATCTCAATGTAATAGTATAAGCTAATATTATTATACTAATCGGCGGTTGCTTCGTTGTTTTCCAGCACATATAATGATGAATTGAGGCTGGTTAGACCCTACCTAACAGACGAAGCATTAGAACAAGAAATGAGACGTCATTTTCCTTCTTGGTTGAGTGAATATGTAAGTAGCTCGGTAATTACTGGCCTCTTCTAATACAACTGCGCAATAAATAACTTATTATCTCTTCTTTGATATTCAGGTCGATCGTCTAATTTCACCCGAGATTGAATTAATTAGAACTCTTGCCAAGGGACCAATTACTTTTGTTAAAATATGGCCAAGTTACTATGTCAATGGCTTTCGGTTCAAGTCGACAAATGCTCCGATCAGAGACAGCTTCTTGGATCTTGATTCCACGAAAAACAGTTGTTTGTGTATCAAGTCTTCGAACTACAAAGACGTCGATCCAGGAAATGATTTCTTTGGCATCTTGTGAGAGATTGTGGAGTTGTCATATAATAATGGCAGAGAACCTGCAAAGATCGTATTGTTCAAGTGTGAATGGTTTGATCCGATTGAAAATCAAGGTTGGAAAATTGACAAGCATGGTCTTGTGGATATAAACTACAAGCGTAGATATCAAGGCTACAAACTGTTTATCCTAGCAACTCAGGCTCAGCTCGTGTACTTCACAGCTTATCCGAGACGGGGAGCAACAAAGTCTGACTAGTGGACAGTATGCAAGACTAAAGCTAGAGATACTTTTGATGTTGACGAAAAAGCTTACCAGGAGGACGAGCTACCTCTTGTAACCAATATTGTCGATGTGGACTCCACGGAAGTTATGCATTACACGACACATAATGTAGAAGATGTAGAATTATTCGAAGATGAAGACAAAGTCGATAAAGGCGAAGATAAAAGTGAAGATGAGGAGGAAGAGGAAGATGAGGTCGAGGAAGACGAACAAGATGATTATTCTCAAGATGATTGAGAGAGTAATACTTATCTGAACTTAGATGTTTCTTCTAGAATATATTATCTGGACTTAGATGTTTATTGTAGAATGTATCATCATATGTTGTCTTGGTTATTATCTTGTCTTTATTGTACTTTCATATTTCTAGTCTCTATTATTTGTTGTACTTTCATATTTCTAGTCTCTATTATTTGTTGTATTATCATATGCTGTTATCAGGTATGGCAGGTCGTCGCGGATCGTTTCGAAAAGGGGGACGACGAGGTCATGATCCTCCGGTACTTCCTACAGGTACTGCTAGAGGACGGGGTTTTCCTTCGGTACCTCCTACTGGTACCTGCTCTGGATCCTCGTCGCCGATTACTTCTCCATATCGGACAGTAGCTGGGCCTACTGGGATGACATCACGTGGCATATCTCCTGGGACGAGTAGTTCCAGGCCTAATGAGAGTGTTCGCCCGTTTAGCGTTCCTCCTGCTGATACGACGATGGAGACGGATGAACAGATGGCGGAGGCTGTGCCGACGGCCGACCAGCATCATGCAGATGATGCGTGCGCACCTCCGGAGGAGAGGAGGACGGAGATCTGGGCCGACGGTACAAAGTAGGTGTTTTGTTTTATAATTTTTTTTCTGTTTTTATCATAAATTAACTTTTTTCATGAATATAATATGTCTGTATAGATATCGTCCCCCAGAGGTACAGAGACGCCTAGGCCACATGCTGAGGCATAATTATGGTGGTCCTTGGATTAACTACTCTGATGCTCTAGACGAAAGAAAGAACTACTGGTTTACGCGCTTCAAGGTTAAAATAGATTTGCTTTTAATATGAATCATATAATTAATTCATATTATATATAACTGATAAATATTTGGTTTGCGCTATTCTAGGATATATTTTTTTATCCACCGTACCAGGCCGAGCTTATCGAGGGGATGTTTTCTGCCGTCGCTGCCAAGCTGATCCGCGACGCTATTAATGATCAGAAGGATCATGATCGTGCCAGAAAGCCGATCCAAGGTTGGATCACCCCTGATCAGTGGAATACGATGAAGGCTCGATTCGACGAGCCAAGGTACAAGGAGAAGTCGGAGAGGCCAAGGCGTCTAGGCAACATGCCTCGAAGTGGTACGGTGGGTCGATTCCGATGACGGAATATTTTCGTCTTCTGGTATATCTTTCTCTTTTAGAAATATTATTTTAATGCAAATCTGATAAATTATTACTAAGATAATATATTTAATTACAGGTAAGGAAGGTCGGTAACGCCGACATGGCGACCGTCTTCCTGGCCACCCATCGAAAGGACGAAGGCCTTATTGACAAGAGGGCCGAGCAGACCTATGTAAGTATTACAATACGTTATCTTAATTTAATACTTCGTGTCAATTTTAATATAACTTAGTAAATATGATGCAAATAAATATTCATGTAGTTAGTAATAATAAGTATATTAATTAGAAATTAGAAATTATAGAGTACTATCCATACTTTCTAGGCCAAGTATAAGAGGCTGCGGGAACGGGCGGCTGCTAGTGCACGTAATGTAGGAGAGGCCGGTACTTCCTCGCAGCCCACTCAAGCTCCATCGGTGGACGAGCTGTAGATGACCGCCGCTGGTGGACTCCATAGGGGTACATACTACAGTGCGGGATCCTATGGCGCCCTAGTTGCGACCCAGTCCTCTAGGGTATCTCCTGCTAGTGTGCATGGTCCACAGCCGTCCCAGGTATCTGCCCGAGTCCACCAGATGATGGAGTCTCTCCGTGACGACCTGCTACGACGGATCGAGGAGCAGTCTCAGTACCATACGAACGATCCTGTGCTGCTAGCACGATTGGATACGCTCGATCGCAGCATTATGGAGCTCATGGAGACGACTGAGAGGACAGAGCGCAGCGTTGGAGGATTAGAGCGCACGATGACGGAGCTGCAGACAGCACAGGTGAACATGACCGATAGGCTGAGATTGGTGACAGATTTGATGGTCCAGAGCAGTGATAGACTGTTATCTACCATGGATTCATACAACCAGCGACTTACAACGTTGGAGCGTGTTGGTCCTCCGGGTGCGCTTTCATCGTCGACGACTCCTCCGCCTCCACCACCTTCTTCATCGACACCGACTCCACCGATGTCACTGCCTGCTCCATCGGTATCAATTTCACTTGAAGAGTATGAGTTATTATTATCCCTTCGTCGTGGCGGTGTCCCTCCTGCACCAGATCCCTAGTAGTCCTAGTTAGGACTGTTTGTTTGTGTTTGTTTGATCCTTTGTTTATGACTTGGATATTTATTGGTTGTGTAGACTTGGATGTTTGGATCCTATTTGTTGGATCCTATTCTATTTGTTGGTTGTGTGTAGACTTTGGTTATTTGGTTGTAGGCTTTGTTATTTGGTGTAGACTTGGTTATTTGGATACTTGTTGGTTGTGCCTATTCTATTTGTTGGATCCTATTCTATTTGTTGGATCCTATTCTATTTGTTGCCTGCTACATTGTGTTATACTGTTATTTATGTTATTATTCGTTTCAATTGGATGTTAATATGCTTCTGTTGTTTACGTTTACCGGTGTTGAGTGTTCCACCGAAGGGGTCGGCGAACCCAGGGAGAAAAGGATATATGTTATACTGTGTCATTATGGTCATCTTTTTAAACTGCAGGAAGAAAAGGACATTCTATATTTTATTTTTTTTATTTTTTATTTTTTTACAGATTTAGCGACGTTTACCGACGTTTAGCGACGTCCACCGACGTACGTTTGCGTCGGTAAATCTGCAAAATTTTCTAGGGTACCGACGTTTATCGACGTCCTTATACGTCGGAGACCGTCAGTAAAAGTCGGTGAAGGTCGGTAATAATCCTAGGAATTACCGACATTTAGTGACATAATAGTCGTCGCCAATCCACCGACGTAACAACGGTAAACGTCGGTAAGTTCCCAGGATTTTACCGACGTGTAGCGACTTTCAACACATCGCTAATCCACCGACGAAACGACGGTAGACGTCGGTAATATCCCAGGATATACCGACGTAATCATACGTCGGTGAACGTCGATATTTGCGATGTTTTAAAGATCAGCGACTTACGTTTCTGCGACAAGTCCAAAACGTCGGTAATTGCGTCGGTAAATATTTTTAGCGACGTAATTTGTCGTTTTAGCGACGTCTTTAGGCATCGCTAGAACAACTTATTCTGGTAGTGATTCCATGGTCCCTATCTGAACTTCGGGGACATCCCAGTTGATAGACGATATATTTGGCTCGAGATGCTTGAGATATGTCTAGATAATATCGTCTTTGTTTACAACATTTTTTAAATATTTGCTCATTTGTTTTTATTTTTCCTTATTTGCAGAAGTTGTACTGGTGGCCGGCATACAGAGATCAGGCGATCCGGAAGTGCTATAAGTCCGTCGCCAGCAAGAGGTTGAGGGATATGGTCAACGACCATAAGGCGTTGGCTACACTAAATAGCGCTCTTCGTAAGGAGTGGTTGAAGGAGGAATTCTAGGAGGAGATGAAGAAGAAGATGGACACTCCGACCTATAAGGCCAAGTGTGAGAAGGCAAAGGCTGCCCGTGCTGAGGGTGGTCTCCACACGGTTGGATCCATCCCAATTTCAGAGTATTATTGACGGCTGGTGAGTATTCCTATTTGTTATTTCTTCAATTTTTTAAATTTAATATTTAGTTATAATATGATGTTTAATTGTTACAGTGCGAGGAGTCGCCAGGGGAGGCAAAGACCCGAACACCGTGGACTTTTCTAAAGTTTTTGAGCATACCAATAAGCAAAAGAAGGATGGGAAGCTCGTAGATGATCGGACGACCAAAGCCTATGTAAGTTTTCGGAGTCCTATATCTAATTATATTTTCCTTTTGTCTTTACGTACTTAACTATGTTTACTCTACCTAAATAGTTAGTCCGAACTCTAATATGAATATTAACTCTAAATCATAACCCTAAGTAGCATTATAAATTAAAGAATAATTTAGGAGACATATGACAACGTAACCATAACAATACTTAATAGTAACTAAAACATGAGTATTAACTCTAAATCTATTCACCTATATAAATATAAGAGACGTATGAGACTTTAGAGAGTCGAGTCGGTGAGGGAGAGACTGCCGAGGGATCTGGGACTAGTCAGCCATCGACGCCGGCTGTGAGGAACGACTTGTGGATACAAGCCATCGGTAGAGGGAAAGGGGGGCAGCATGTACGGTACCAGATCGTTGGCATCCCAGCCGTCCATTTATTCCAGAGCTTCTCTATCTCCACCACCTCCACCTCTACCTCCATAGACCGACGATACTGCCGACGCCTACACTTTACGGCAGATTACACATATTTTGGTGGGCCTACAGGGTCAGGTGAGCCAGATGAGCGGAGTTCTAAGTACAGCAGGTCTGATTCCTGCTGCCACTGTACCGGCTCCATCTTCGACCTCAGCTCCTTCGACAACGACTGCTCTTCCAACCACAGTGCCTCCGACGACCACATCGCCTCTTGTCGTGCCGTCGACTCTTCCAGATGTTCCTACCTAGGACATACAACGGATCGTCACTTTGGTCCTGGGGCAGTTATATGCATGCATAAGGCTGGCTATGCCTCCGACACCTCCTCCACCATCAGTTTGATTTTTGTTTATTTTTTTGTTGTATTTGATGATGAATTTGTATGAACTTTAGGGAGTTTGTATCTATTGGAGTTGTATATGTACTATATTGCGACTGCTGGACGAGTTTGTATCTATTAGAGTTGTTTGGATAGGCAATTGGAGTTCAATTTATTGTATATATTGGTGTTTGGGTTAATTTTTGCATATATTGGGGTTATATTTCATGTATATCATTTGACTGTAATGTATATTGGGGTTATATTGGTGTTTGTATCTATTTACAGGTTTGAGCAAAGCTGGAAAAATTTAGTCTGGCAATAATAAGAAGCTTAGCGACTAACCAATGACGAAATAGCGACAGAAACCTTCAAAATTTGCAGGCTAGCGACTAACTATCGACAGCTTAGCGACGAATACTTGTAGGTTTTACGACGGACTAGCAATGAAATATACCGTCACTAATGTTCTGTCTGATACCAAAAGTGTATCAGACGAGTCAACGACAAAAATTTTCGTCGCTGAGCTTCTAGAAAATTTGGTTTTTTTGCTCACAAAAGTATGTCGGTAATCCGTCGCTAAGTTGTCGCCGTATTTGTCGACGGTTTATATTCGTTGCTAATCCATCGCTATAATTAGTCGGTATTTCTGTCGGTAAACCGTCGATATGGCGACGGCTTACCGACGGAAATATAATAGCAACGTTATAGTTATCGACGTCCTATTTCGGTTGATAATCCGTCAGTAAATTACTTTAGCGATAGAAAGATAGTATTTAGCGACGAAAATATCCGTCGCTAATTACCAATATTTTAGTAGTGGGGCTTGATTGTTACTTTCTCTCAGGACCACAAGCGAGTACATTCTTTGTTAGTTTTCAGTATTGATAGTTTCTTTAATGCATGCTAGTGATGTTTTACTTGTTTTTGACATGATTTATTACACGGATTAGTATCATATGGATTTCCAGCCATGAGATATTATTTCCATGTTATTATATAAACCTTATTTATTATGCTCATATTAGACCTTGTGTTGTGATTCATGCGTCAATATGTCATGACTTGAATCCATTAAATTAGTCAGGAAAGAAAAGTGTTAGTTAGATATATGAACATACCATGTTAGACCTTGTGTATGGTCAATCATATACTTCACGTATGATAGTGTCATTATCTTACTTAGACCTTGTGGTAGTTTTCCAAAGCCGTTCACATATTATAATTAGTACTTCAATCACTTAAAATATTTTTAAATCTATTTTATTCCACTTTATATTGTACATATTACTGTTGCTATGACTTCTGTTTATACTACTCACACCTGCCATAATTTTAGTTCCATATTAGTTATCATGTATTACATTCACTATATTCATATTTATAGTCTCTATCATATATTAGAACTGCTTCCATTGATTGTCCTTCGCTCCAATCCTGACCGGATATTAATATTTTAGGAGACGACATTGAGGACTGGTGCCGTACATATAATGACTCACATGAGGGTGTCTAGCTGAATCTGGTCATGCTCCTCAGGAAGATCAGATAGGACTTATATCAGGGGTTCCAGATGCAACTATCTAGGTTTATAGATAGTTTAGACTTGATCTCTCGGATTTGTCTCCGATATGTTACATCTGGCATGTACATATTTCTATCTTATTTTAAAAATATGTCCTAGGCTTATGACTTTATGTCCTTGTGGAACATTACTTGTTTATTTTCATTATCTATCTTTAATGTCTGTGTCTGCGATTGAGTATTTTATTGTTACATTTAACCTCTCATTTATATTGTTTGAGTTGTTGGATGTTAGTCTAGACATCGATCTACCGTCGACTCTGCCGGCGTAGGCTGGACGTACCCACGACTCATGCCCAAATCTTCTGGGTGCGGGTTGTAACATATTTTTATGGTCGTCCATGCAGATTCAGTCTTCACAATTAGTACGAAGTCATGGTAGTGCTTAGGGTTAGAGTACTATTACGAGCCTGCAATAGGATATAGGAATATTAGAAAAGTAAGAGTACTCAATCACACATAGAAATTTTAATCTAATTTTAATTTATCGACTTTTGTTCACATTTGCATAATTTTACATATTTCAATTGTTGTCCTTCTTTGAATACCATCTTATCTTGTGCTATATTGTTTTTTATGGTGGCCTGTGTAGGTCAGACTTTGTAGTTAGTGCGATATCGTAGTAGTACCTAGGTTTAGTTGTACTGCTGCGAGCCTGTAATAGGATAAAATTAATGGATAAAAAATGAAGAGTACTCAATCACATATTAGGATCTTTGGTAGATTCTAGGGATAATCCCTGAGAATCTTACTTCGAACTCTATTGAGCCTATTTTCTCCTTGCTTTTGCTCACCCTGACTTTTGAATGCATGTTCGTTGTCGAACCGAATTCTTGCATTGAGATAAGTTATATGGACTCTAAAAGGAATAAAGGAGTAGAATTGAAACCATAACTATTTAGATTGAGAAGAGAAACTGATCAGCCAAATCTTATACATGAAGGTTGAGAATTATTTTTAGGTTATATTCAAGAAACTTTAAATTTTGACCAAGATAGTGTATTGGAGCTTGAGGGTTTGTTGGAATAGGTTTCAAAAATAAACGAAAAGCCACAAAGGAATTCAGAGAAACAAAATAAGGATTGCATAATCAGGCCTGAAATGATTCGTAACCAAGGATTATAATTTTTGAAGATTGAGAGAATGAATTATGTGGACTTGTGAAACAAGAAAAATATTAAAGAGGAGTTTTATATAATTCTTATTGTGGTACGAGCCATTGAAGAAGATGTTGAATTGTCTTTTCTTGCTTGAGTAGCCAAAAAATGGCATGAGACACGAATAATCTGTAAGGAATAAAATTTCAAAAAAATAGTAGAAGGATTAGAATAATAAATTTACAGGAATGATGACTAAGAATTGGATTAGGGATACTTAGAGGTTACAACTTACTTAAAGGATTTGGAAAAAAATGAGAGAAGCATACAAAACTTGGATCAATTACTGGCACATGGAATTTTAAAGAATGGTTACAAATATGAAATTCATGATTTACAAGTGATTACCAACAAATTTATTTTAAAGATTATGAACAATATTGGAGGTTGTATAAGTAGAGTAAAGGATGGTTTGGAACTAAAATTCTTGTGATCACATTCTTAAAGAATTTCAATAAACAGAGTTAACATTTTGAGTATAACAGTGATGGAAATTGTTATTTGAAGGGTCTAACTAATTTATTAAATGGGACATGGAAATGTTTATGTGGATTGGTAGAAACCATGACCGATGATATTGTGGATGGGAATACCACCTTGATAATGATCTTTATAGGAGAAACATTTAGCACCAAATTCATCAACAGTGATAATTAGTGACTTGGTGCACGAAGAGGATTTGGTGAGAAAGAGTTTGAATATTAAAACAAAAGTGAACATCCTGGGGTTGAAAATTTTGAATTTGTTGGTTATTGGCACATGCAAGAAAATGGAAGGACAACGACTTCATTATGACTAAGTGAGCAAGAACAAATTTCTATCAACATTTTTTTTCTTCTTGTTATCTCTGACCAACATGCATCTATCAAATTGCTTTATATCTAAAAACCTGCTAGGTAAGCCTTAAGTTCTTCCTGAATCTTACCTTTAACCATGGGAAGTGTCATAATCATCGAGCTCTAGAATAAAAGAATATGTTATCATGTGGTAATTTTAGTTGGATTATGAGTATCTTGGACGTTGAGATAGAATTAGTGGAAGAAAGATAGAACTAGAAATGGAAACAAAATCAAGAGACCGTGACAATATCATTAAATATTGAAAATAATTACATTTAGAGAATTATTTTGATTATGGACTATTTTCATGTAAGAAAGAACGTGAGAGGATTTCAAAAAAAAATGAAGAATAACGGTGGATTACACATTAAATGGTGGGAAATATAAATATTTCGGACCTGTATTCTAAGAACTGATGAGAATATTCAAGGATGTTGGATTTCAAGAGAATTTAGATACTTTAAAGTTACAAACTCTTGAGATATTTCACTATTGAATTAAGGCTAAGACATTGACTTGATATATGAGATGAGATTATCAACACCCGCAGTAATGATATAAAATTGAACGTAGGATTAATAGGGAAATGACTAAGAAACTGGTACAATACAAGTCTTCAGATTTTGGAATACAAAGAATCATTACTACCAAGTGTGGAACTTTCAAATTTTTTGAAGAAATGTCGGCTTAAGTACGAGATTGATTTTTGGAGAATACTAGAGGAATAAGGTTCTCAATGTAGTGGTGATCTTATATACAAGTATAATTCAAAAAGCATGTGTTTGAACTATGTGAAAGATTTATGGGGAGATTTTAGAGCCAACTAAAAATAAGGTGGTAGAATTTGAACTCTTATGATTGAGTTTGATAACAGGAAGGGTAAAACGATTGAGGATTTATAAATAGGAGTATGATTAATGAGTAGTACCATTGAAATAATGGTCAAAAATACCTTATAGTAGTTATAGACGAGTTTGAACTTCATTATTGAAGAATTATGATTTTGCTAACAGTATATCTGGATTTTTAAGATAAAAGCATAGTTGGGGGTAGTGACGATCTGATAAACTTTATAAGTAGTTGAAGTAGAGTGAGATGATTACCTTGACTTTTCCTTTGCAAATCCAACCTTTCGATTTTTCTATCCTTGAAAAAGTGATTTGAATTCTCTATTTTTTTAAACACCCTTTGAATTTCAATACTACTAAAGGTTGATCCTATTGATCTCGATTGGTTATCTTCCTTAACGTGCTAACATTTTTGATTCTTGATTTTACCTAAATAATTTAATTCTAAATCATTGCTTAGATTTCAATCCTTTCATTGCTCGTGCCTAGAATTCGATTATATTCTTTATTGTGTCTAGATTCTATTTTAATCATGATTAGATTTTGACTCTATTCTTGATATTGTCTAAATTTTAGTTTGGTCATGCGTAGATGACTTTGCATGACTAGGCGACTTTTATTCCAATAATCGTGACTACATGTATTAATTTTATCCCTAATTTGTGCCTAAATTTTAATCTTCGATCACGCCCATGTGACTTCGATCACGACTATATGATTAGATTATGAACTTAGTCGTTTCAGAATTTGGATTTGGATCATGTCTGAATGATTTTTCTGTCGTGCCTAAATTTCGATTATATTGTTGCTCATGCTTGGGTTTCATTTTTAAACACGCCTAGATTTTAATTTTTCATAGCTTTATCCTAGATCGTGCCTAAGTGACTTTAATCATTCCAAAATTCTTAATCACATCTAAACTTTAATTGTTATTCATAACTTAAGTAATTTTGATCCTTAGAATTTGATCATGCCAAATCATTTGATTATTCCTAATCATACCAAATCTCATCGTTTCTGTATTTGATCGTGCCTATACGACTTTGAATCTAACTTTTATCGAGCCTACATTCTATTGATCATTCTATACTTAAATTTGATTCTATCATGATCATAAGTAAACAATATTAGTCGGGACTAGAGTCGTGCCTAAATAAATTGAATTTTCATTCTAAATCATGCCTAAGTGATTTGACCATACATCGATTTTATCCTTGACCGTGCTAATATGACTAGTCGTGCGTAAGTGATTTTGATCTGATTATTCTTGATCGTGCCAAAATAAATTATTATTCTGATCATGCCTAAGAGATTTTGGCTATGCTCTCAATCATGTTTTGAGTCTTTTGCTAACGATGTCAATCTTAAATTTCGAGGATAAATTTTTTTTAAGGAGAATAGATTTGTAACCTCCTTTAACCGGTTCTAATATTTTATAATTTTATAAATTCTTCCATTTTATTTTTCTAGAAATTTTCCTAAATATTTAATCATGGATTTTAAAAAATTTATTTAATTATTCAAAATATATTTTATAATTTTAATAGGCCATTGGGCTTACATGATTATTTTGGGACTTCATACATTATGAGACTTATGTAGTTAGTGCATATGTGGATTTTTTGGACTTCATTTAGTTTTGGGCATAAACAGCCTAATAAATAAAATTAATATTTTGAAATTCTTATTTATATATGGGCTTCAACCCATTAATTAATTTTTCTATACAAATTATTACGGGCTAAGATTTAAGTTTACATAAAAATATTTTGGGCTTATTATTAGACATAAATTTTATATAATATAAATGAGTCATTTAGGCATGATTTAATTTTGGCCTAATCCTCCATGGAAGAACTCCTTAGAAGTTTCTTCTCACATGCTTGGAAGCAAGCCTCTCACCAATTTATAGCGGGCTATTCTCATTCCTCATCCATTCCATGTGTGTCCACACACACACACACACAATATATATATATATATATATATATATATATATATATATATATATATATATATATATATATATATATATATATATATATATATATATATATATATATATATTTCCTATCCTAAAAAAAAAAATATATATATATATTTCCTATCCTAAAAAGCATTAGGGACATTACTACATGTTTGTAGTTTAAATTCTTCTTCTATTTGTTTTATTTTTTCCTGTACTTCCATTTTCTTTAGCTGTTCAGATATTTGTATCTGAGTGATCTCTTCCCTGAGAAAATTAATTTGGTTTTCTTTCAAATTGATTTCTTTGATCTCATTCAATATTTTGAACATTGGATCGTGAATGAATTCAAAGGTTATTTCTTTTCCCTTGTAGTTAGAAGTAATGCCATAAGTATTGATATTCTTTATTGACATTAGTCTTTCTAAGAAGGGTGTTCCCAAAATAACATGTTGGGATATGTCTTTTACTACAATAAATTGTAGTGGAATAACTATTGAGCCTTTACAGGTATTAACATCCGTAACCTTATAGGGTGTCGTTAGTGCCCTATTATTAGCAACACTAAGAGTATGAGTAGTGTGTTCGCAATATCTTATTGGAACAACACCTTCTATAACACAATTCAAATATGCACCACTATCTACTAGTGTAATTAAACTGGATATATAATACTCATTATTAATGAGTAAATCTATTTGTATATACAATTTTTGCGTTATAAAGAGATCTATTTTTCCCAAAGCAGCTTGTGATTCAAGCTCTTTTTCTTCTTCAGAAGAAGAATTAGAATTAGAACTTCTATTAGAACTTCCTCCATTTTCCTTGGGAATCACTATTTTTTGAGCTATTTTCTCTAAATTAAATAACCATATTTGTATAATCTCGTCTTGAGATTTTAATTCTTTTATCTATTTCTTCAATACTTTATCTCATTTCGAAGATCCTGTATTGTTACTGGCTTGACTTCTCTACTTTTGTATCTTCGAAGTACTTCAGCCATAGTATATGATTCTTCTCCTTTATTTAGAGAATCATTGTTAGTTGATTTCTCTTCTGATTTTTCTTCTATATATAAGAAATCAATTAGCTTTTCTCTTGTCGTTCTACTGATTTCAGTAGACATTAGAGATTCTATTATCTCTCTTTTATCTTGAGTAGTTAATACATTTATTGACAGGCCATTCATTTCTACTATTGACTTGTAATAGTCTATATCATATTCATCGGAACATTCTTCACAACTAGAATTACTCTCACATTGGCACATATTAATTGAATCATCATCAGTTGATTCATCTGATGAACCTAATTTTTCATCAGAATTTATTAATATTTTGTACAAGGTTCTTTTAAGTCCTTCATCTTCTATTTCTTCTATTTTTCTTTTAGTATAACATCTATTAGCATAATGGCCTAATTTGCCATATTTATAGCATTTTATTTCTTTAGAAGCTTTTCTTTTTTGGGAAGTTTTCTTCTCTTTACTTCTATCTTTTCCTCTAAAATTTTGAGAAAATTTTATTTCTTTTTTTTCTTTTGTAACAGGGCTTATTTCCCTTTTCTCTGTATTCTCTCTTAGCCTTTCCTTTCTTATCAGAGGGCTTACAACTTTCTACAGCAAATTGACTACCAAATTCTCCTAATTGCTTTCTTTTCGAAAGCCTATCAGATTTTAACTGATTTCTCAGTTTCAAATCATTATAAAGAGCTAATCCTTCTTGGACACACAGATTTATTAGTGCTCCCTAGGTATAATTTCGATATGGAATTTCTCCATTATTCTTATATCTCATTTTTTACCGTATTTTTCCAGCAAAGAGATTTGGTAGTCCATCAGTAAATTTAGACATCCAATGTGATGAATTGGCATTATTTAATTGCATTACTCTATTTAAGAAAGTATCTTTATACCAACTAAAATGGGTTAATATTGGACATCTTAAATTCTGTAAGAGTGTCCTTATTCTCCCCCATCAGAAATTTGTCCTATAAAATGATCCATTTATTAAGCATTAAGGTATAAATAGCATCAGGTTTTTGCTGTTCATCCTCTACTTTAGTAGTATCTAATATTACTATCTTTGTTCTTGGGTTAAACAATTATCCTACCATCCTTTAAGGATGCCTGTGAATCCCATTAATAATGAATATAGCAATTTGTTTGTCAGTATTCCCAGCAGCTTTAGCTATATTGGAATACATCATCATTCCATGTAATTGATCATTTATCTATTTATCTGAATGGCCATCTATATTCCATTCGTAGATTTTTCCACTAAAATAATGATTCTGAATAATATAATCATTCTCTTTATAAAGAATATCTACAGGAGATGGTCTTTTATAATAATATTTTTTATTAAAATTAGGTTTGTCATACTTAATAGTATTAATTCTTTCAGATTTCACCTCATTCTGAACTTGTTTAAAAGAATTATTTATTTTCTCAATCTGCATTGGATTGAGTTGTTCTTCATTTGAAGAATCTGATTCGTCTGAATCAGTTTATTCATGACAATATTGAACAAAAGACTCTTCTTTTAACATATTGATTTTAGAAGAGTTTTCTTTGGGTTTATAATTTAAGAATTTTTCTTTGAGACTTTCGTATTCCAACTCATTTGGGAGTACGTTAATATTAGTCTTTCTAAATTTCTCTACTAAGTCTTTCAGATCTTCTTTAGTATTTATATCCAGAAACCTCTATTGAAGTTTTTAACATTATTTGATTCGAATTTTGGTTTAATTATAGGACTTTCATTCAACTCTATTCCTTTTATACTGTTTAATTTTTTAAGTAATTGTTAAATAGTAGTTTCTATTCTAGTCAACTGCTGACCTATTATCTGTATATAAGTATTGGTATAATTATTTTGCAAAGTAATTTTTGTATTTCTTTTATTGTTGCTTTTTCATGCTCAATTATTTTATAGAAAGAATTGGCTTCTAAATTAGCTCTATTCTGAATAGAAACCTTTATATGATCATTTGGAGGATATAAAGATTTTATTCTTAATCCTTCTTTTGTAGTCCATAATTTATGTTTATCTTCTAAGATATTTATTTGTCTTAGCTTATCATTTACATATTGCTCCATAAACCATTCATGAAACCACTTAATCTTTTTGGTTTCATTTATATGTTAATGGTATTTCATCTTAAATAGTGCTTTTGCACCTTATCATAAGTATTATCATACGATTGACGATTTTTTTTTACTATAATACTCTCTATCTAGGAAGCTTATAATTCCTGGATATTTAGCTATATCCATTAAAGTTTAAATTTTATTTCCGACATTGTCGGTTCATCATCTAATTTAGACGACTAAGGTTTATATATTGGATGTACTATATTAGGATCATTGATTCTAAGTTTTTCTACTTTATTTTCTTCTTTATTAGAAGATTCAGCTTCAGAAACTATATCAGAAGCTTTATCTGAAACTGATTTATCAGATATAAATCTCTTTGAATAGCTAGATGTGGAGATTTTAGCTTTGATTTGAGGTGTAAATCTTACTTCTACATCTCCATCTGGAGTCTGAATAATTTGATCTATCTCCGTATCCATTATGGGTTTAGGAGGAACAACCATATTCAAAGTCCAATCTTCTGGAAAGTTTATTTCTTTCCATTTAATTATTTTATTAGTAGCTAGCTTAGTTGTTAAGAGATTTGTCTCCACTAAAGTAGTTTGTCCTGGTTTGGTAAGATGTCTAGCTTTTAGGGCTAGAGTATTTAATACCTTAAAATAAACTCTATAGATTATTGCTATAGTTTCAGATCCAGGAAAAAAATTATAACCATAAGTGTTTAGATTTAAAGACACTGATTCAAATAGATTTGCATTTGTCAGTGATAAACTCAAATTAGGATAAATATTAAAATAGACTAGGCCATGACAAAGGCTTGTTTGCATTACTCCTATTAGGGATTGTGCCCAATCCAAACATCTACCATCTCGTAGAGATGTCAATAATGATGCATTCAACCCTTGAAGAGTTAAGGGTTTTAATGCTATCTGTATTAATCCTATATGGATAAAATTATTTATCTCTATAATGAGATATGTCTTCTTTAGACAACAATTTAATCATTTGTTCAGTATCTGAAACCTGAACAGTCCTTTCCATTATTTTAATTGCAATGGAATATCTAAAATCAAAAGTACCTATTTGGTATATTTCCTTTGGTTGAACTTTAGGAATTGTCATATTATTTTACTTCCTTGCGTGGATAACTTTAATGAAAAAGATATCCCTACTAAGGCAAGACCTTGCTAGATGAATCAACAATATCTAAAAATATATAAAAAAGAAATTCAAGACTTGATAGATAAAAAACTAATAAGAAAATCTTATTCTCCTTGGTGTTGTACAATATTTTATGTTATGAATAATGCTGAAAGAGAAAAAGGGGTACCAAGATTGGTAATCAACTATAAACCTCTTAATAAGGTATTAAAATGGATTAGATATCCAATCCCTAATAAGAGAGATTTGCTCAATATAATTGTTAGAGCAAGGATATTTTCTAAATTTGATTTAAAATTAGGCTACTGGCAAATCAAGATAGCTGAGCAGGATAGATACAAGACTGCTTTTATAGTACCGTTTGGGCATTATGAATGGAATGTAATGCCATTCGTGCTAAAGAATGTTCATTCTAAATTTCAGAATATAATGAATGAAATATTCATTCAAAACTCTGAATTTATATTATCATATATAGACGATATACTAATTTTTTCTAATTCTACTGGTGAACATTTTAAACATTTAAAAAATTCAAGTATTTAGTAATTAAGAATGGGCTGGTACTATCAGCACCAGAGATGAAATTACTTCAAACAGAAATAAGATTTTTAGGACATAATATTGCCAATATGACAATAATTCCTATTGATAGAAGTATTGAATTGCTTCTAAATTCCCAGATGAAATAACTGATAATAAGCAGTTACAAATGTTTCTTGTGGAACTAAATTATGTGTCTAAATTTTATAAAAATATAGCCCAAGATACAAAAAATTTGTATCAAAGGTTGAAGAAAAATCCTCTTGCTTGGACAGAAGAGCATACCAAAGCAGTACGGACAATAAAACAAAAGGTTAAAAATTTATCATGTTTACACTTGGCAAATGCTACATGGTTTAAAATTTTTGAAACTGATGCCAGTGATATAGGGTATGGTGGAATTTTAAAGCAAAGAAATCCTGAGACTAATAAAGAAGTCTTAGTTCGATTTTGTTCGGGAAAATGGAATGATACCCAGATAAATTATTCTACTATAAAGAAAGAAATTCTTTCTATTGTTAGATGTATTCATAAACTTTAAGATGATTTATTAAATAAGAAGTTTTTGCTAATAGTTCGACAAAAACTGTTCTAGAAAAAGATGTTAAAAATTTAGCATCTAAGCAAATATTTGCTAGATAGCAAGCTAAATTAGCTATCTTTGATTTTGATATTGAATATATTAGAGGGAATGAAAATAGTCTTCCTGATTTTTTAACCCGTGAATTTTTACAGGATGGAAAGAAGGGATAAAGGCAAGGAGCCATGGGAACCTAAATGGGAAAAACCCATGAATCGAAGAGCACAGAGATTGGACCAAATACCAATGCCTCCATGCTTAGAAGAAGTTCAATATTTATAACTGAAGATGGTAAATTTACCACTGCACCAGCAAAAGTTATTGCCACTGTCAATAAAGAAAGAAAAATTTTCTACAAAGAAGTTGCTGAATTAGTAGAATTAACAGATATGGAATCAATCTATACTCAGAAAATGAGATATGAGGATGTCATATGTTTAGATCGACAGGATCTGCCAATGATCTATGATCCCTAGAAATTAAGGGAAAAATATTTTAAAAGAAATATGTTTCCAATAAAATATAGAGCTGGATCCCATTATGAAAGGATGTTGCTAGCTACAAAATCAGCAAAAATTTAGCACTTTTGGCAGAATCCGAAAGACTTTTTCAGTAAAATAATTAGTAAAATTACTATATTTAATGTTATTACCCCTCAATCTTGGGGATTACATCCGAATTTGGAACATATGAGTGTATCAAGGGATAACTCATATTCCATTAAATTTACATACTGGGATTATATTGATGAATTTTACAATGTGTTTTACTATGAGAATGAGAAGAAGAAGCACTCATGGTTTATAAAATTTGCCCAAAATTTTTGGAGCAGGAGATACCAGCATGGTTCCACAAATGGTGGATATATTTTGGTGCCAATTTAGAAATTTTCTCTCCACTAGTACTACAGGCCTTTGAAGAATGGGTCGATAAAGAAGCAATCCGCCAGCAAAAGAAAAAATACTATGAAGAATAGACGATAATGTACTTCTTCGTGGCGAATAATATTCCCCATATAATGAAATGGACCTTCAAATGTGAAGAAGACAAATTTGGAATTTTAATGTTGAGAAGAAAAGCCTAATAAAATGGTGGAATAGAATTAATGAAGCAGAAAAAATTGCAGAAATAAAGAAAGCTCTTGCAGATGAAGCAAAAGAAGCTCAACAAATACAAGAAACAAAGAATACTTCGACGATCGAAGAAAGTCCATTAAAGCGATATAGAGATTCTTTAATTATAAAGAATCCAAAAATTTCTCCAAAAGAATTAAAACTTCAATGCATGAAGTATATGACATCGCAAATGGATGCCTTATTTGAAATTGCTGATGATGAATCTATGCAGTCCAATCATTCATCAGGAGCAAATATTGAATCTGACAATAATAAAGATGAAGAAAATATCGTGGTAGAATCGTCCATGTCAAAGAGCTGTGCACCTAGACGACGACCTAGAAATCCTGAAGATGATAATTGAAGGACAGATGCGCGGTGCAGAAATAAAGAAGAATAGAGAAGAGATAACCACGAATAAAGGTAATTACTGTGGTAGGGCCAACAATGTATTCAGAAGAGGCTAGACTTTAATAAATTGGGAATCCACTTTATATAAAGTAAAGGTGATGTGACTTAAAGGCAGGGACATGTATGTACCTCAATGTTATTACGTGTACCTAATATGATGGAGACTGAGGCGGTGCTGCAGACAGATGGAAGTTAAATGATGTATTGCAATATAGCTAAAGCTGCTGGGAATACTGACAAACAAATTGCAATATTCATTATTAATGGGTTCATAGGCATCTTTAAAGGATGGTGGAATAATTGTTTAACCCAAGAACAAAGAATAGAAATATTAGATACTACTAAAGTAGAGGATGAACAGTGAAAACTTGATGTTGTTTATACCTTAATGCTTAATATAATGGATTATTTTACAGGATAAATTTCTGATGGGGGAGACGTTGAATTCCCCGCCCTCCGGCGTTCCCTACGCCGGATGCTGGCTCCCCGACGGTGAGTGCTCAAGTCAGTCCAGAGGTCGTGCCCCCCCCCCCCCGCGGGAGCCTGCCTACTCACCGCCTCGTCAGGTCCCCCTACGGCTGCCGTCGCCCCCTGCCACCGCTTCTCCACGCCGTCGGGCTCCTCCCCTCGACGGACTACCCCCATCTCCCTCTTCTGAGCCCTCCGCCGGCGGTACATACCTCCTCCGAGCCCTCTGTCGGCGGGGCCTCCGCTCCGGGTTTCATGCCGGGCCGGGACTCGTGGCGCCTCGGTTCGCGCGGGCTGTCCCCTCGGTCCGTGCGCCCGCGTTATTACAGCCCACCCCTCGTGCCTCATGGTGTGCGCCCAGCTGCGTGTGGCGTGCCCGCAAACCTTGCCACCTAGGGCCGCGTAACCTTTTCTTGGGCAGCCTGTATGCCCGTACAGTTTCCAAAGCGCGTAACACCCCTCGGGTTGCGTGCGATCGTTCGAATTCGAATTTCGATTTTCTAATTTCTGTTTAGTCCGCTGTGTCATGTTACTACCTAGTGTTAGAAGGTCGTTTTGTGTTTTGTGGGCTCCACAACTGCTGTAACGCTCTGCTTGAGCCACCTTTTCCTTTCAATAAATATTCTCCTTTTGCTAAAAAAAAGAATATATATATATATATATATATATATATATATATAGGGTCCTTCTATAATACATCCCATGAAAAAATTTGTATCGATACATCCAAAATCTGAACCATTGGATGTTGATCCAATGGTTCGGATTGAGGTCAAAAGTCAAAATCAACATTAAATGATGTTCTCTACTCTATTAATCTGAATCATCATTAATGCTGATTTTGACTTTTGATCTCAATCCGAACCATTGGATCAACATCCAATGGTTCAAATTTGGGATGTATCGATACAACTTTTTCCATTGGATGTATTATAGAATTTTCCATATATATATATATATCCTTTCCCTCTTTTCTCTGTTTTCGTCCGGGATGGCGGGGGTCCCTTCCGGACCACCGTGCCCCGGGCCGCCAAACCCTCATATTCTCTCTTACCGGCTCTCTCCTCCAATCCCTCCGACCCTTCCTCCCAGTCCCTTCTTTGCTGAAGCCCTTGCGAGACCGGTCCCCTCGCTGGACTCGGGTCCGTCGATCGCGTTACGGTCTCCTTTCACTTTTTACGGAGCAGCGGCGGTGCATTTCGATGAGGAGGACAAGGCGTCTCTCTTTGGACCTCAACGTCTTACGCTTGTTAGAAAATTCCATCGGTCCAGGCCTCCGATGACCTGGTTCGAAAAGCTTTCGCTTATTTCGGATTTGCTGGACCTGTTTATGTCGGGGGTTCTGGATCCTCGACATTTTTTGATCCAGCCTAAGCTTGAGGATGACTTCCTCCGGCTCCGCGCTAGGGATATTTGGTTCATTGCCCAAGCTCAGATGTGGTTGTTTAAATGGACCCCGGATTTTTCCTCCAAAAAGGAGACAGCCCTTGCTCCGCTTTGGGTGGGTTTTCGGAGCTCCCTCAACATCATTTCGCCAAGTCTGCTCTTTTTAGCATTGCCCGTGGCTTCGGTGCTCCCCTCATGCTGGACAAGCCGACTAGTACTCAGATGAGGCCGAGCCTTGCCTGTATTTTCATAGAAATGGACATCAGTCGCCCGCTGTCGGAGAAGGTTTGCATTGAACTCCCCAAAGATAGGATTTTGTGGCAACCGCTCGTGTTTGAGTCGAAGCCGTTGTATTGTGTAGTTTGTTTTCATTAGGGTCATCTTTAGTCCTACTATAAGTTGGCTCCCAGCAAACTGGACAGAAAAGGTATCGCTGAAGAAGGAAAGAATAGTAAGGTTATGGGGAAACTGGTTCGCTCCATTCGTTGTGAGCCGAGGGAAGGTATTTCGACTAAGGAGGCTGGGCAATGTTCGAAAGAAGTTTCGACTGAGATCTTGAGCAAGGAGGGCCAGCAGTCGGTGAATACGGACCCGTTACATCTGGTGTCCTCCCTGGAGACTCCGGCTAACCCGGTGATTCCCCCCTCGAGTGCCTGGGGATCCCAGGAGCTCAGCTCGCCTTAGCTGCCAATGTGAAAGGAATGGGCATGTCAAGTTTTTCCACTTCTAGTCATAGGAAAGAACTTCCAGCCATAAGGGCCTTTAGACCCCATCCCGATCAGGAACTTTCTGAGGAAGGGGGTGCTTGTCTATCACTCACTAGGAAGGATGTCCTAAGAGAGCCATTAGTGATACCGCAGTAGGATGCAAGTGATATTTCAAAGTCGTCCGCGAGTGTCGATATCGAAGGGATCAACGACACCTCTATTAGCGCAGGATCTGAAGCCAGAGGTGGAACAGAGTTGGAAAGTCCTGAGAGAGTGAAACAAACACAGACGGAGGAGGCAGCAGGTTGGAAGACTTCCAGTAGCAGGAAGAAGAAAAACAAAAAGAGGGGTCCAATCGTCGAATCCCTTTTCCTTCGATCTGCAGCTAGGCTGCACCACACCCCTTCCTCATGATAAAGTTCCTTATTTGGAACGTGAGGGGGATCAGGGGCAATCAACTATTAATTGTATCAAAGCTTTGTGCAAGGTGAATCATGTAGTTTTTTGGCGATCATCGAACCTAAGGTACCTATGGCGAAACTTCTTATTATCCAGATAACCTTAGGCTTCTATGCCTCGATGTCGAATGAGAACGACAACATTTGGGTGATGCATTTGAAAGAACTGAAAGCAACTACTTTAGACTCGTGCGATTGTAGAAGCATGAAAAATCTCCGCTGAAGACATCCCTTCGCTAAAGTACAGAAGAGGCAAAAGACTCAGGATCAGTGCTAAAAAGACAAAACAGAAGATATGGAGAGAAGTCTCTTCATTGTCATGTCTACCAAAGTCTAGTACAGACACATCAGGACGATACATATGGGACTAATTCTGTTCTTCTACAAAAGACCTAGTACAGATTCGATAGAAGCCTAGAGGGCACAGCCTCTCAGAAGTGCAGCCTTCCTCGAAGCGCAGCCTTCCTTCTTCTCGATACACACACTGGAAGATTGACTTCCACCGAAGTATGTTCTGATACACTTTTGGGCACAGCCTCTCAGAAGTATATCAGTAACTCAGCAATTTGAAGAAGCCAGAGCCTTCGAACGAGAGACGCAGCCACCTGCCTGCGCCAACCTTAGAAACAAGATGGTGGTAAGGCCCTCCTCTCCTTCTTTTATTCCAGAAGCCAGTGTCTTCACTTGAGAGGCGCAACTATCTGCCTGCGCCAATCTCAGAAGCACAAGTGTGTCATATATTTCCCTTCGCAGCCAACGCATTTACTGTTCAGAAGCGCAGCTACTTACCTGCGTCCGCATGAGGCACATGATGGTGATATGCTCACACCATCTCCATTCCCACGGTGTAGTCATCTGCTCCGGATCAAAAGCTTAAGTCACTTTTCTACAAGAGACTTGGGAACTCCTTTCGCAACCAATGCAAGTCAACCTGTCGCTCCAAAAGCACAGTAACCTCGTTAACCTGAAGCACAAGCCTACTTGTCGCCTACAACACAGTGACTCTGGTAGCCCGAAACACAGCTTCATAAGTTGCTCTATACGCATAGAAGTCTCATTGTCATTCGAAGCCAAATGCACTCGTAGCCTAAAAGCACAAAGGTTTCGTTGTCTCCAGAAGCACGGTCTACTCGTCGCCCTAGAAGCACAACAACACTTAGTCCTCACCAGAGGTGCATGTAGAAGCAAGGAAAATATTGCTTTTAGTCCCACATCGGAAAGGAGAAGAAGAAAGGGCTCAGTCCATTCTATAAATAGAGCTTCCTTGCCTCCTTTGAAAAGGGCACCAACTTTCTTTCCCTCCTTCCAACTTGGACTCTTCCTACTACGCACCTTCGGGTGCTAAGTCGAAGAAGTCTAGGGCAGTACGGGCTCAACAAGCCCAGTCAACTGTCCCAACTACTGACCATCAGAGAGTCCTGCTAACTGTTATGCGGGCCTCTGATGGAAAGTCCCGTGTCCAGTCCTCTGCGATAAACAGACATGGCAGGTCTCAAAAGTCTCCCTACAACGGTCGAGTGTAGTGCTTTACTAGCCTCAGATCAAGGAGCAAATATGATGGTCCCAAAAGTCTTCCTACAACGATCGAGCGCAGTGCTATTACTAGCCTCAGATCAGGGGGCAAATATGATACCTACGCACCTGGGCGCTCGGGATACCCGGGCCCACAAAACTAGTATGAAGGTAGATCAATCTGCTGCAACTTGCGAGAGGTGATTACTTACAAATACAAGAAGAGAGAAGCAACCTTGGCGTGCGATGAGCCATTTCCAGGACATCACTGCACCCAAGCCATCGTCAATTGCCGCTGCCACAAGACAGTGGCCCCACTACCAAGGTAGTCTGTGTTCCAGCGACTACAACCTACTACAACTTTTCGACATCATCACAGAAATATGATGCCAATTGAAGACGTTGTAACGGCCTACTCTCAACTAGATGCATTACTCAGATGTCTCAGTGAGGCGCATCGTCTCAGTCAAGCGTATCACAATCTTCTGAAGGAGTCCACCATCAAATCTTATTCGACCAAGGAGATCCATGATCCGCAGTGCCAACACTCGTCAAGGAGGAGGGTCGGTCAAATTCATTTTTTCCAGGAAGTCAAGAGGGAGACAAACGAAACTCTCTCAAATTGTGACATTCGGCACAATACCTTCTCCTAGGGCCCCCATACCCATCCAGCCAGAAGATATCCTTCATACGACTTAGTCATGAAACATTCCTCATACGGCTCGGTCATGAGATGGCCTCATACGACTCGGTTAGAAGGCATTCCTCATGCGGCTCGGTCATGAGACATTCCTCACGCGGCTCGATCAGAAGGTATTTCTCATACAGCTCGGTCATGAGACATTCCTCATACGGCTCGGTTATGAGACATCCTTCATACGGCTCGGTCATGAGACATTTCTCATGCGGCTCGGTCATGAAACGTCCTTCATGCGGCTCGGTCATGAGACATTCCTTCATGCGGCTCGGTCATGAGACATTGCTTTATGCGGCTCGGTCATGTGACATTCCTTCATGCGGCTCGGTCATGAGACATTCTTTATGCGGCTCGGTCATGAGACATCCTTCATGCAGCTCGGTCATGAGACATTCTTCATACGGCTCGGTTATGAGACAGTCCCTCATGCGGCTCAGCCAGGATACATCCTTCAAGCGGTTCACCACAAAATAGTAGTTGAGACACGTGGCAGAGACTGACCAAGTCTTAACAATTCAGATTTACTATAACAAATAGATCATGATCAATCTCAACCAATCCCCAGCTGTCCACTATAAACCGAGTCTGGAAGCACAGTTACAACTATGTGGCTCGAAGTTTGCCACGTGGCTGTACATTCCATCCCTCATGAATTCCTATAAATAGCAAGGTGCTATTCCCTTGCAGACACACACAGACAGAAAGAGGCGCACAAGAGAGTACACAAAGCTCATAAGCAGTCTCTTTCCTTCGTGTCTTCAGAGAGCATTTCTTCACCAGAGCCGAGGTTGCGTTCGATCGTCCAAGGAGTAAGGCAGAGTTGATAGCACTTTCCCGAGCCTCTACCGTCACCCCCCAGAATTAAAACTAAACAATTGTACTTAGATTGCTTTTCCTAGGTTTTGTTCATAGGCCCTATTTTGTACAAACGAGTTTGTAATTGTAAGTCAAGTTCAGTCCTCCTATAAAATTGTTCTGTTCTACGACAATCAATGGCAAACACGATGGCGACTATGTTGGAGACTAACTTCTCTACTGCTGAGAAGTTGGTGACGTAATCGGACGCAGCCAAACTCGGCTCCATGCAACAAATGCTTGTTGTTCGTTTCGACCATCAAGTGTTCGAAGAGATGCTCTTCGAAGGGAGCGCTAGCCCAATTCAGAAGCGAGCCAGCCCGAAGAAGGCCCGCAGGACGTGGAGGCCCAAAACCGTTGCCTCTTCCCAAGCTCTGGAACAAGCTTTCTTTGTTGCTCAAGATGGCGAAGAAGACTCACATGCGGCCCCACCTCAGGCCGCAGAGGACCCTGATGTCCCCAAATCCGGCAAAGAAAAATACTACGATGCTGGATTTGCGGGGGCAAGCGGGAACTCCATGCGGTCCAAGAAGAAGCCGCATAAGGGTGTGGGCCGCAAGTAGAATGCTTATGCAACCACTATTCTCGGTCGCAGGGAGAATGCATATACGGCCAAAAATCCCAGCCGCAGGGACATGACCTATGCGGCATCCAATCCCAGCCGCCGACCATCCGCCCTATACGGCTCGGGTTCAGTCTTCGACCGCCTCTCATGCGAGCCTGACCTCAGAAGCTCCAATGAGGATGTGTCAGATTCTATGTGGCACAGCTTGGACTCTTCCTACTACGCACCCTCGGGTGCGAGAGCGGAGAAGTCTAGGATAGCGCGGGCTCGTCGAGCTCAGTCAACTGTCCCAACTACTGACCATCAGAGAGTCCCGCTAACTGTTATGCGGGCCTCTGATAGAAAGTTGTATAGAACTGCCCGTGTCCAGCCCCAGCGGCAAGCGGACAGGGTGGTTCTCAAGAGTCTCCCAACAATGATCGAGGGCAAGTACTTTTAATAGCCCCGCATCAGGGAGCAAACATGATGCCTACGCACTCGTGTGCTCAAAATTCCTGGGCCCACAAAACGAGTATAAAGGTTGATCGAGATGTCCTTGACTTACGAGATGTGATCCTTCACAAGCGCAAGGAAAAAGAAAAGACCTTGGCGTACAAAGAGTCCTTCCATGGACGTCACTGCACGTAAGTCATCGTCAATTGCTGCTGCAACAAGACAGCAATACAAGAGGACTGGCAGTCTGTCTTCCAACGACTGCAGCAGCCAGGACCGGTCCTACAACAAAGCTCGGGGGACGAGGTGCTTCCTTTCGCCTCCTATAATTCTACCCGGAAGGTCCCTACCGGCAAGGGAGAGAAGAAAATAAATATATCCAGCCCGAAAATCTCAATCAGTACGGCCAAAAAACTCTCATCTAGGGGGTTGTCCACAGCCATCACAGGAGGGGTTTATCAAGGTACCCGCTTAAAGAAGAAATCTTCATCACTTGGAGATTTGTCATCTACATCTTTGGGGGTAGTTGGAGATGGGAGTAGCACTCCTCGGAACATCCACAACAATCCGACGTTTCAAGAAGATGAACCAGGGAAAACAATCCCCCAACAGATACAACAGACTCAGACGTCCCTGAAAACGTCCAAGACGAGGAAACCTCCTATACAGGGGGTAGCACCTCCTCCGAGTCCGAATCAGAGAAGAATATTCCTACATACCCCGACGACTTCTCTATGCGAGGGTATGATTCGGATGGCACATCTTCTACAGTTTCTTTCACTTCTACTCATGTGGGGACGGTATTCATGACTGATAACAACCAAGACGGTCCTAGTGATCAGCTGTGCCTCGACACTCTTGAGGCCATACTCCAAACTTTGGTTAAGTTAGTGGACGAGATCAAGGCTGCCCTATCGGCTCTACAAGCAAGGACACCTAGTCAAGCAAGCTTGGGTTCCGCCGTCAATGCGGACTCAAACACGACCGCGCCAATCCCGGACAACAACCCACCCGGAATATCGACTCCCACTACTGTAGAAGAAGCTAGGGAGACGAGAAGAGATGTCCAGAAGCTTTGTGCAATGTTTTACGCCCGAGAATCCTCTCAGGACCACAGGATACGACAGCCGTATCCCGTTGCATGGAGAGATGTCCCCTTCCCTCCATGATACAAACCATTCAATATCAATCCATATGACGGAAATACCTCTGCGAGCCGGTATATGACCTACTTCGAGGTCGTAACAGACCATCTATCGCATGACGATGCCATCCTCATACGATTATTCATCGGAGCATTGGAGGGGGTCGTATTCGATTAGTACCGCAACCTGCCGGATAACTGCATCCATTCCTTTGCCGGCTTCAAATATTTGCTCTTGGAAAGGTTCTACGAGGTGGGACAAGATGTGACAATGTCAAACCTCATAGATGTTGTTCAAGGAGAAAAAGAACTGACAAGGAATTACATCGAGCGGTTTCACCAAACTGCGATAAAATTGCCCTCTGGTAACCCAGACTCCTCTTTAATTAAGATTTGCCAAAAGAGGCCGCTCCCCACAATTAGCCTCTAGATGGACGAAGATCAATTTAAAGACTAAAAGGCCTTCATCATCAGTGCCACTAACGCAGAAGCAAAATTGAAGAAGGCTCGCCAACTGGGATTACATATCTCGGATGGAGAGGATAAGGGTAAATGCCCTAATACGAACAACAACAATAGTGGTAGTTCCTCTAATAACTGAGACACAAAAGGCAAACAGGCTGTGGTTGCCGATACAGCCCAGAAGCCTGAACCAAAGCAGGTAAAGAAACAGTGGCCTCAGGTGACCTACTCCTTCGAGGATAGCCATGTCAAGCCCATCTTTGACATGTTCTTGCAAAGGGATAGAATTCAGCTCCCTCTACCGAGACGTGAACCTCGACCTGAAGAGATATAGAGCCCGAAGTACTGTCACATTCATCGCTATGTCCACCATGCTACTCAGGACTGCTTCCAATTGAAGCGGTACATCCAGAACCACATCGATTCCAAGGCTCTATCCATTAATTTCGAGGAGGTCACCGTGGCTGCCAATATGGTGTCGGTCCAATTCGGTAGCTTTCCTCCAACGAGGACTCAAGATGGCGTAGTATCCATCCCCCGGGCAATAATGGAGGTCACTAATCTTCCACCTCCCCGAGACCAGACGACTGGGTTGGTGCCCCTCACCACGTCACGAGGGGAGGTCATATGGGTCCACCCGGACTTGGTGCCTGAAGTAACGCAGTCAGCTTCATCCTCCACCGGCAAGAAGAAGAGCGGAAAGTCTAAGTCTTGCCACACAATCTCAGTCGAAGTCGAAGAAGCAACAGTTGTCGTTACCCGGTCCGGTGCACAATCTCAACCCATACCGGGTAACTCGAATGAAGATCGTCAACTGGCCACTGCTGATGTCCCAGGACCTTCTCAGCCTCCGTCGGCCTACAAGCCTAAGCCAAAGGAGACCCGCTTCGACAAGCCGCTCCGTAAAGACGTACCTCAGGGGCTGGAGAGGCCTTATAATTTTGACATCCTGGCACAACTGGCCAACACACCAGCAAAATTGTCATTATATGAACTCTTGAGGCTCTCCAAGGATATTCGTGTCGCACTGAGTGAAGCACTCCAGAATGCTAACGCTTATTTGGCTCAGGTCAAGCTTATAGGGGAGAGCTCGCCAGCGGATTTCTAGGACAGTAATTGTACAGGTGCAATACCTAACATCGTGTTCACTCCGTAGGATATGCTCATCAAGACCAACCTGCACGATCGTCCTCTATTTTACACTGGATACATCGATGACATCAAAGTAGATCGGATGCACATTGATCCTACTTCTTCAATAAACATCATTCCGAAGAGCTTGCTTCACCTCCTACATATCCTTATGCATCGGCTAACCCCTACCAATACCGCCATCAGTGATTTCAATTCAGGGAGAAGCTATCCTATTAGAAAGATTCGCCTAAAATGCCAAATTGGCGACCTCTAGTCGAAAGTGACTTGCTACGTCATAGACGCAGATACGTCCTACAACATTCTCCTAGGGCATCCTTGGATACACGATTATATGATCGTGCCCTCCATATTGTACCAGTGCTTCAAATATATCGACAAATACGGCTTCGTAAGAACGAAATTTGCCGACGTCGATCCCTTCAAAGGGGTTGAATCCTACTATTCGGATGCCTATATGTACGAAAAATCAAAGAAGCACCTGGTTGAAGAGAATGCTCAAGATCAAATAGAGGCTACAATGGGATCGGAAGAACCTCTGAAGATCCATCTCTAGGCCCACAAACCAGGCAGAACTGCACCTCTTGTAGCCACTCTGCGTAAAGAAGTAACCAGTCTACCGGTGCTCACTGCACAAAAAAAGCAAATGGTTATCCGACTCCCAAGGACTAGCCAGGGGCCGAGACCCACTGTGGAGCCAATGACAATCAGACTGCCAAGAGCCGGCCAACGACAATCAGAAGAGATAAACCTTCTGTTAAGCCGATGGTCATTCATCTCCCCAGGACAAATCGATAGCTCAGCACTGAGCCAAAGACCGCTAGTGAACCAATGACCCCACGTCCAGTACCACCAGTGGAACCTTTGACGATCAAGCTGCCCAGGTCATCCTTCCAATCTTCAATAATGCAGGGGGTGGCTGAAGTGAAGCTAGAGCTAGCCAAATATGTGGCTGCACATACTGATGTTTCTTCTGTCGATGATGTAATACCGTTAAAAAAGATACCTTATTTTATCAATAAAGGGTTATCTTTGAACTACCTCGAGCTTAACAACCTCCGTATATTGTATGCTATGGAACACGGTATGGGCATCAACTTACACACACAAGTGACAAATATCTATACCACGAACCAACTTACTCCCGTGGAAGGCGCTTGCTTCATAGTCGCGGGAGAGGATCATCCAATCATCTTCGGCCGAAAGAATGACCAACAGTCCTTCAGACCAGAAGAAGTCGATTTCGAGCCCGGCACCGAAAGACTGCCGCTTTATCTATATAGTTCCCAATCCATGTACCTCATGCAAAAACAAGGGTATGATATAAAGACTACACCAGGCTTGAACCACGGCACCGGCCGACAATTACTTTTGAAATTGCCAGTCCTGGCTGGAAAACCATAGGATTATTACAGCAAGACCAGACATGGTCTAGGCTATGTTACACCTGCAACAACTTCTGAGAGCTCGGATAAGGAAAGCGAATGGCATTCTCATTCGACCGGATCACGCACTTCTGATTCAGATGTCAATATCGGGGATGTACTCATGCAAGCTTGGTCTGTTAATATGGCATTTACTGACGCCTACGAAGAAGACGAAGACTTACTCGAACTTTTTGAGTTAGAGCCTTGGGTCCAACAGCTAGATGCGCAATGGGAGAAGCATTTCGAACAAAGAGATTCCCCTACCGAAGATGAGGTTATGCAAGTTGACCTCGGTGATGAATCCTCTCCAAAGCCAATCTTTGTTAGCAAAAGTCTGACAAACGAAGAGCGGGAGTCGCTATTGCAACTCGTCAGAGAGTATATCGACATATTTGTCTGGAGTTATGAAGACATGCCAGGGCTAAACCTCGAGATTGCACTCAATAAGCTCAACATTCATCCGAACGCAAAGTCGGTCAAGCAACAACAACGACGGTTTCGCCTAGACATCATGAATTCTATCAAAGTTGAGATCAACAAACTAATAGCCAGCGGCTTCATCCGTGAGGAACAACATCCAGACTGGGTAGCCAATATAATACCGGTCCTCAAAAAGAATGGGAAGATCCAAATTTGCATCGACTTTCGGAATCTGAATAAAGCGTGTCCTAAAGATGAGTTCCCTCTTCCTATTACGGACATAATGATTGACAACACATGTGGCTTTGAGCGCATGTCGTTCATGGATGGCTTCTTAGGATACAATCAAATCAAGATGTTTTTTGACAATGAAAAGCATACATCATTACGATTGTCGATTGGCGTGTACTACTACACAGTCATGCCCTTTAGTTTAAAGAATGCAGGTGCCACATATCAACGAGCTATGAGTATCATCTTCAGAGATCACCTGTGTAAGACAGTAGAATGTTACGTCGACGACATTGCCGTCAAAAGTCGCTCTAAGGAAGACCATCTGCACGATCTGAGGAGAGTATTCGACCTGTTGCGAGCACACAATTTAAAGATGAATCCCATCAAATCCTTCTTGGGCGTATCCAGTAGGAAATTCTTGGGTTTTGTCATTACCTCCCAGGGTATCCATACAGACCCTGAGAAAATAAAGGCAATCACGGAGATGGGTCCCCCGAGAAATCTCCGTGAGCTCAAAGGCCTCCAAGGAAGACTAGCTTATATCAGAAGGTTTATCTCTAACCTCTCCGGATGATATCAACCATTCACACACCTTATGAAGAAATGCGTCTCCTTTGTATGGGATGGAGAGTGCCAATGTGCCTTTGACAATATTAAAGAATATCTGTCGAAACCTCCAGTCCTGGTGGCTCCGATTGCTGGAAAACCATTTTTTCTTTATGTGCGAGCGATGGAGCATTCCCTCGGTGCTCTACTAGCACAAAACAATGATGCAGGGAATGAACAAGCTATCTATTACCTCAGCCGAATGATGATAGGGCCTGAGCATAGATACACCGCCGTGGAGAAGGAGTGCCTCGCTTTGGTGTTTGCCATTCAGAAGACGCGACACTATGTTACAGGACAGACCATCCATGTTATATCATGAGTCAACCCCCTTAGGGTCCTCATGACCAAACCAGGTGCACTAAGCTCTCGCCTCGCTACCTGGGCGATATTATTGTCCCCCTACGACATGATCTTCGTCCCGCAGAAGGCTGTTAAAGGTCAAGCTTTGGCAGACTTTTTAGCGGCCCATCGAGATTTGGAGGCAACCAGAGTATATGAAGAGATTCCAGATGAGGTCGCCAATTCAAATATGGCTTCCCATGATACCGTCTGGCGAATGTTCTTCGACGATGCTTCAAGAACCGGGCCCAAGGGCAATATCATCGTTGGAGTCGGAGTGTTACTGATTTCTCCCTCTGGATTGGCGATCAATCGGGAATACTCCCTCACGGAACCTTGTTCAAACAACATGGCCGAGTACAACGCCTTAGTTATCGGCCTCCGACTTGCAACGGAACTGGGGGTAGAGTACCTGGAAGCATATTACGATTTACAGTTAATCGTTAATCAGATCCGAGGTTCGTACGAAGTTCGCTATGAAGACATGATCCCCTATCATCAAATAGCAATCGCCATCATTACGTCATTGGAAGGGTTCTTAATAGAACATGTTCCCAGACTCCAGAACATTGAGGTCGATGCCCTAGCAGGCCTTGCCGCTTTCCTGGCAGTTCCAAATCATGCTCATTATTTGGTTGACGTAATAGCATATGAATTGGTTTATCCTAAGAACAACGTGCAATTTGCTGTTAGTTATTCTGCCCTTTTGATAGACGAAACATAGGACTGGAGACTTCCATTTATCGACTTCGTAGTCTATGGTATCTTGCCATAAAATTCGAATGAAGCCACTTCTATTAGAAGATGTTCTCTCAAATTCTTCTACGATACAGAGACAAAAATGCTGTATCAGCGATCCTATGATGGATTACTAATCCGGTGTTTGTCAAATACGAAAGCCAAAGAAGCTGTACACGAAGTTCACGACGGCGTTTGCGGGGCCCATCAGCCTAGCCCTAAATTACAAGACCGCCTTCGCCGGATGGGCTATTACTTGTCTATGATAGTAGCAGATGCGATAGACTATGCAAGAAAATGTAAAGCTTGTCAGGTCTACACGGATTTTATTAATCAACCATCCGAATTCCTACATCTAACGGTGGCATCATGGCCATTTGAGGCATGGAAAATGGATATCATTAGTCCAATCACCCTGCCTTTATCCAGAGGACACCGCTTTATATTCGCAATTACAGACTACTTCTCCAAATAGGCGAAAGCTATTTCGCTCGCAGAAGTGAAGACATCAAACGTGATCAACTTCGTCAAGCATCACGTCATCTATCGCTTTGGACTACCTCGAAGGATCATCCACGATAATGGTCCACAGTTCGCAAGCCACGCCTTCTATCGATTTTGCGACAAACATCAAATTCAGAATGTTGCTTCAACACCATACAACCTGGCAGCTAATGGTCTGGCTGAAGCATTCAACAAAACCATAATCAAGCTTCACAAGAAGTTCGTATCCTCAAACAAACACGACTGGAATAAAATGATTGACGAATGCTTATGGGCGTATCGTACTATAGTCCGGACAACCACTAGGAACACACCATTCTCTTTGGTAAACGAAAGTGAGGCAGTTCTTCCATTGGAAACTCAAATCCCCTCGTTCCGCGTTGCCCTCACTTACCGACTAACGTCAGATGATAATTACCGTCATCGGCTATAAGAATTGGAGGCCTTAGATGAGAAGCGCCTGCTAGCTCAACAATGAATCGAGCTTTATCAAGCACGTATCTCCGTAGCCTTCAACAAAAAGGTCAAACTGAGAATATTCCAAGTAGCCGATCTCGTTTTGGCAATTCGTAGGCCGATGATTATGACTCATAAGACCGCCGGCAAGTACCATCCCAAGTGGGAAGGTCCATTTATCATTGAGGCTGTATTCTCCAATGGTGCATACCGTCTCACAAAGCAAAACAAGGACTTGTTCATGATGCCCATCAACGGCAAGTTCTTGAAGAAATATTATGTCTAAACGATACCCTCCGAATCAACCGGATTGTTGAGTTATGTACCCTTAGGTACTGCTGAACTTACACTCTGGTCACCCTAAATGAATTCATATCTCATCTTCTGGATAGCAAGTCATGTATGATCATACCTCTGAACTTCCTCTCTAAAAGAGCATTTTTCTCAGAATCTATTACCCGCGCTTTCAGTGCATAAAAAAAGGCAACAGGTCAACAAAATTCCCCAACGGGAAAAACAACTACGTCCATATTACCTCTGAGTTGTTTTTTCGTCCATCACAAACAAACCACCCAATACATAGAACTTCCACGTTGATAGCACCTCTGAGTTGTTCTGTGTATCCTTACTAGGCCCACTCCTACCACGTCCTCATTACCTCTGAGTAAATTTGTTGGTTTTCTCTCCACTTATTATCCATACTCGCACTGCCAGTACACAAAAAGGATAATAGGACCACAAATGTCCTCTGTTGACCATAAATGTTGTATTAGGTCCTCTACATGTACCCCTTCTTCACAATCATATGCTTCTGGAACCCAGCTGTTCCGTGGCATTCATTACCCGTTACATAGAAATTCCATGTCCATATTACCTCTGAGTTGTTCTATGTATCCTCATTCGAGTTCACTTCTACCACGTCCTCATTACCTATGAGTAGGAAGGCTCTACTTTAGACCCATATTTACCACGTCCTCATCACCTCTGAGTAAATATGATAGTTCCCTCTCTCAACTTATTATTCGTACCTAAAACCAAGGTATGCCAAGGATGATAAGTCCACATAAAATCCCCAACGGAAGTACCCAAACCTATCACGTCTATGCTACCTCTGATAGGATTGCCACACCTAAACAACTCTACTTTCCATGCTTCTTATTCAAAGTATTCCAAATTTGTAATTTGAAAACTTTGAAGGGGGTCTTGTAGAAGCATGGAAAATATTGCTTTTAGTCCCACACGGAAAGGAGAAGAAGAAAGGGCTCACTCCATTATATAAATAGAGCCTCCTTGCCTCCTTTGAAAAGGGCACCAACTTCCCTTCCCTCCTTCCCACTTGGACTATTCCTACTACGCACCTTCGGGTGCTAAGTCAAAGAAGTCTAGGGCAGTGCGGGCTCAACAAGCCCAGTCAACTGTCCCAACTACTGACCATCAGAGAGTACCGTAACTGTTATGCGGGCCTCTGATGGAAAGTTGTACAGAACCTCCCGTGTCCAGTCCTCTGCGACAAACGGACAAGACAGGTCTCAAAAGTCTCCCTACAACGATCGAGCGCAGTGCTTTACTAGTCTCAGATCAGGGAGCAAATATGATGGTCCCAAAAGTCTTCCTACAATGATCGAGCGTAGTGCTTTTACTAGCCTCAGATCAGGGAGCAAATATGATACCTACGCACTTGGGCACTCGGGATACCCGGGTCCACAAAACAGATATGAAGGTAGATCAATCTGCTAGCAACTTGCGAGAGGTGATTACTTATAAATGCAAGAAGAGAGAAGCAACCTTGGCGTACAATGAGCCCTTTCCAGGACATCACTGCACCCAAGCCATCGTCAACTGCCGCTGCCACAAGACAGTAGCCCCACTACCAAGGTAGTATGTGTTCCAGCGACTACAACCTACTGCGCCTTTCCGACATCATCACGAAAATATGATACCAATTGAAGACGTTGTAACGGCCTACTCTTAACTAGATGAATTACTCAGATGTCTCAGTGAGGCACATCGTCTCAGTCAAGCGCATCACAATCTTCTGAAGGAGTCTACCATCAAATATTCTTCGACCAAGGAGATCCATGATCCGCAGTGTCAACACTCGCCAAGGAGGAGGGTCGGTCAAATTCATTTTTTCTGGGAAGTCAAGAGGAAGACAAACGAAACTCTCTCAAATTGTAACATTCGGCAAAGAACCTTCTCCTAGGGCCCCCATACCCATCCAGCCAGAAGATATCCTTCATGTGGCTTAGTCATGAAACATTCCTCATGCGGTTCGGTCATGAGATGGCCTCATGCGGCTCGGTCAGAAGGCATTTCTCATGCGGCTCGGTCAGAAGGCATTCCTCATGCGACTCGGTCATGAGACATTTCTCATGCGGCTCGGTCATGAGACGTCCTTCATGTGGCTCGGCCATGAGACATTCCTCATGCGGCTCGGTCATGAAACGTCCTTCATGCGGCTCGGTCATGAGACATTCCTTCAGGCGGCTCGGTCATGAGACATTCCTTCATGTGGCTCGGTCATGTGATATTCTTTCATGCGGCTCGGTCATGAGACATTCTTCATGCGGCTCGGTCATGAGACGTCCTTCATGCGGCTCGGTCATGAGACATTCTTCATACGACTCGGTTATGAGACAGTCCCTCATGCGGCTCAGCTAGGATACATCCTTCATGCGGTTCGCCACAGAATAGTAATTGAGACACGTGGCAGAGACTGACCAAGTCTTAACAGTTCAGATTTACTACAATAAACAGATCTTGATCAATCTCAAACAATACCCAGTTGTCCACTATAAACCGAGTCTCGAGGCACAGTTACAACTATGTGGCCCAAAGTTTGCCACATGGTTGTACATTCCATCCCTTATGAATTCCTATAAATAGCAAGCTGCTATTCCCTTGCAGACACATACACAGACAGAAAGAGGCACACAAGAGAGTACACAAAGCTCAGAAGCAGACTCTTCCCTTCATATCTTCAGAGAGCATTTCTTCACCGGAGTCGAGGTTGCATTCGATCGTCCAAGGAGTAAGGCAGAGTTGATAGCACTTTCCCGAGCCTCTACCGTCACCCCCCCAGAATTAAAACTAAACAATTGTACTTAGATTGCTTTTCCTAGGTTTTGTTCCTAGGCTCTCTTTTGTACAAGCGAGTTTGTAACTGTGAGTCAAGTTCAATCCTCCTATAAAATTATTCTGTTCTACGACAATCAATGGCAAACAGTATAGAAAGCGTGGGTCCACCCTAATTGGTTTATTTAAACCGCCTTTTGCAGAGAAGATTGGGATTAAATCATGATTGATATCATATCAAATTGATTTAAATCTTAGACGAGGATCAATTAGACTCCAAATCTAAGATAAAATTCCAAGATTTACTCTGCTGTATTCGAGCAAGCAAATTCGTACATGCTATGTGTCACCTCCTTCGGTTATGTTTATAACCACCAGAGATCTCATTTGAGGGGAATCTCGATGTCCGCCACGTGTCAGCACCGCAGAAGCCTGCACCGTGCAATGACGGCAGATTCTTTCATATCTCAGGAATCCTAATGCACATCGCATATGTGCTCGGTTCTCTATAAATAGAAGGAGTTCTTCTTCCACCAAAGGAGGAGAAAAAGAAAGAGGGAATATTGGCAATCGACAATCTTTAAAGGAGCAGCGATCTCCATCCACGAAGAGTTGACTACCCTCATCCACCTATCAATCAAAGAACCAACTAACCAACCATCTTCAAAGGGTCTTCTCATCCAAATAGCCTCTTGACCGGTGACCCCAGAGTCCCATCAAAGGCGCTAGAGAGCCATAGCAAGGTTGATTCGTCTTTAGATCGTCAACGGAGTAAAGGAACTGCAACAGTGCTCGATCTCCATCGTCATACTTTTTCAGAAACCTCTTCTCCCTGTACTTAGAATATCCTGTTTAGGACTTTCTTCTTTGTACACAGATACCTTATACATTCAATAAAATAAAAAGTTTGTTCAACTTTTTATTACATCGAAAAAAATGGCGACTCTGTTGGGGACTACCTTCTCCTCCCACGAGAAGGTGGTGACGTAATCTGATGACAACTTGCTGGGAGCTTCTCAAGACATACTGGTCGTACGCTTCAACCAGCAGGCTTTTGAAGATCTCCTCTCTGATAAAAAGTTGAAGACTTTGAAGCGGTTCGTACAACCGAAGAAGACTCGATGTATCTGGAGGCCTGCAGCCAATTGTACGATGTCGGGAACTGCGTCTCAGGACCCCCTCAATGTCAAGGCAACAGAGAAGATCTCGACTGCTACAGCCTTATTCCCTCACCCGATTCCCGTCCTGGGTAAGTATAGCAAAGAAGATGGTGGTTCTATGGTTGATCTGACGAAGGAACAATGCCAAAGGAAGTACACACCGGTCCAACCTCTCACGACGGGAATATTATCGACAAGGAGATCTGTCTTCGACAGAATCGCTTTTCCTTCAGGTAAACCTTCGGCGGACTCTGAATACTACTCACCCGCTAGGGGTAGTAGGAAGAGATCCTAGGTGGCTCGCACTCTGTACAACAAGTGTGCGACACCGGCAGGGGACCAGAGGCCCATGTTGACAGTAACACACACAGCCGATGGAAAGCTATACAAGACTAGCTCTCCCGCTCTAATACCTCAACCAGTCGAATCTCCCTCCCTAGGATACTCCTGTGCGTAAGCCAAGCCAGGGAGTACATCCCACGGAGAGGGAGCCACATAAGCGACGTTCCCGCAGGAGCAACAAGAGGATTCCTCGCTAGACCCGCTCTGACCGTGCTTATATGTAGCTTTCCTGCATGTACAATAGGAGTGCTATGATAGACGATCCAACTCTCTCCTAAGCGGAAGAAGAATCTATGGCACAAGACATGCCTAAATTAAGGCCCTCTTGTACCCAGATTACCATCAAATGCCATTGTCAGCAGACGGCTGCGCCATCGTCGAGCAAGCACTCCATCTTCCAGAGACTCTACTCCATGCCGACTCCACGCCAGAGGCCTAACAGGGGGTCGGTGAGCCATAGAGAAGACAAGCCCCATATCCCCACATTCTACGGGGTACAGGGTTTTAGAGTTTTCAAGGAGCCTTTCCAGAATCTTCCTATATCAGTTGCTAAATCGAAGTGAAAGTCAGAGAACAGTAAAGCTAAGGTACCCGATGTAGGTGTGTTCCAAGACACTCGTTCCAAATCTGTATTAGGTGCCTTACCAAAAACTAGGAGGAGCCAGCCTTGTAACACCCATATCTCGAAATACGTATTTTTGATCAAGCCTGCATGTATTTTGGACCTGTATTTTATTTTCTCAGATTCTGGCCTGTAATTGTATTTTGGTTCGACTTGCAGATTTTGGTTTTCTCGTAAAACGGGTTTTACCTGGCTTAGTTTTATGTTACGGAGAAGGTTGGTTTGGTTTGGTTTATTTTGCATTGGAGCTCCTTAGCTAACCTCCACCCTACACTCAACTTATCCTCCACCATTAAAAACTCCACCTACTTTTCTCTCCTCTTTATTCTCTCATTTATTTCTCCATCTTTTTCTTCTTCCTTCCTCTACACAACACCAAACACCATAGGCAAGTGCACCTTGCCACCAAATAAGCACCACTTTTTATTTGTCCATTAGCTAGATTAGGCCATGGAGATCAACATTAGTGCTTGACATTTTGTGATTTAGAGTCTCTATTGTTCTAGATCTAAGTTTCTCCTATTTTCGGATTTACATGGTTTTGATCTATTTAAGTTGAGTTTTTGTGGATTTTGATGTTCCAATGTTGGAGAGAATTCAATTTCACCCAAAATAGAATCTTGTAAAGTCGGATTTGGAGTTATGATGACCAAGTTGTGATGTTCCAAGAATTTCGGCCATGGTGTTCTTCCTCTTGGCTTGAGGAAGAAGGAGACCCCCCTTCCAGCCGTGCTGTTTAGCGTCGTGCTGTCCTGCGCTGCACTCTTTAGCGCTGGTCGCTGATCGCGCACCCGCCTGCGCGCTCGGCCTGCTGCGCCCCTGCGCGCACCCACCTGCACGCTCGGCCTGCTGCGCCTCTGTGCGCACCCTCCTGCACGCACCCTCCTGCACGTACCCTCCTGCGCGCACCCTCCTGCGTGCACCCGCTTGTGCGTATGCTCTTGCGCGCTTGCCCCCTTGCGCGCCCTGGCAGCTGTGCCCCCTGTGCACCCTAAAGGCCGTGCTCCCTGCGCCCATGACACCCAGCGCGCTTGCCCCCTTTGCCATCAGCCATGCGCCATTGGCCATGCGCCTTCTATCCATGCGCAACCTGACCCCTGGCGTACTTGACTCCTGCGCAACCCGACCCCAGGGACCCTTGCACAATCTGTCCAATCATGGAGATTTGGTTTTATTTTTTCTTAAGCTTGGCTCTTCTTTAGCCCTGTATATTAATTTTTTATTAGTTATTTTATACTAATTTTTTATCCTTACACCTTTTTGTCATGAACTTGATTTTATTTAATATGTTTGGAATGACTATGGTATATGGCATGGTATGACAAGGAACTAGCATAACAGGATAAGTGACCCGTAGTGGTGCACTCCTGACATGACCAACCTGACATGATAGTGGCCCGTCGTGGCGCACTTCTGACAAGTACCCTAACATGATTTATCTTGATACTGTTGTGACAGCTAACTTGACTCGTATAATCAACTTGACACCGTGGGTGTTCCTGCTTGCTTGCTTGTGTAATCCACTTGTCTTGTCTTGCATTATGTCTAGGACGTGACTCCCTGGTTTCCCACGGTCAGGGATTCGCACTGAACATGGATTAGGCTAATGACTAGATCTAACTATAGTTCATGGAGAATTTCCAGTCACAGGCAATCTTGTTATCTGGGCGCTCTTAATTGGACTTGTAGCTTGCCGACGAGTAGAGCACATTTCCAGCGCACTGTCATGTGTTGCACCTCTAAGTCACCTAAGGGTATATCGTCTCCAGGGCGATGTACCCAACCATACTCTCAACCCGCGGAAGGATAACTGGATGGTCTGCAGGGCTTGTGACTGGGAAATTTTCACTTGCATCTTGTTAGTAATTAGGCTTGTGATAACCCTAGTTAGTTAAAGTAGTAAGCCGTAATATTTGTTTGGCCGCTTGTGAATGGATGATGTCTAGCCCTGTCTAAGTCTTGTCTAGTCCTTGTACCCTGGTACTCCTGAACGTGATTGTTTTACTTGCTTTAACAATAATTGGGTAGGGACAAGGAGATATTCAGGCGAAGGGTTACAACCCCGGTCCTTGTTTGGTTTACGGGTTGTAATCTGGCTCCCAGAATGGTTCCACGTCCCTAGTCGTTTATTGTCCTGACGTGCTCTTGATTACTTGTACTTTTCTTCACTTTCTTATGTTCTGATATGCTGGCTTTTGTTCTTATTTCGTGGCCTCCCTTGTGGCACTTACTCTTTCTGGGGTTTGACCCAGCTGGTTTTGTGTGGCCAGATTTCGGAGCAGCTCCCGAGGATCTACCGAACCTCCAGCCCGATGGTGGCGACTAGAAGGAACCTGGGCTACGAGTGGGTTTTCTATTTTGTTTCGCTCACTCTATTGTAAATTATTCTTTTGAGGCGTTTAGCCGACGAGCACCTGTTAGCTCGATGCACATTTACTTACTGTCTACCTACGGGCTGTAAACATGATTAACAAATCCTAGGATTGATCATGTATGACTTAACTCTTGCTAGTCCTTGCATTTTGTACGACTAGCTTCATGATCAGCTGATATATAATATTTGGGACGCCTTTTATTGTATATTTGGTGATCAAACATCTTGTAACTATATTACTTGCTTGAGATTGAGACAATAGGCTTGACCTTAAGAGACTGTTGGCTTGTAGTAAACCCTCATATCTAGACAGCCGTGACCATATAGTTGAGATGTATTCTATTTCAATATACGTAGCTGGCTATGTCCGCTCCCCAGTATTCTGGTTTTGGGGCGTGACATGGTTTAAGTGGTGGCCCATACAGGTCTTGTCAATCAAGAAATGTGAGGGTTTACCGATAGATGTCTCAATCAGTACCCGTCCTTGATCTCCATTCATATCCTCTGAATCTCTGGATTCTTGCCTTGATCATGTACTTGTATCGTTGATCTGTCCTGGTCCTTCCTTATTGTTTTTTCCCTGTGTCGTCTTCTTCAGCGGCACTATACCTGACTCCGCCGATCATCAAGGTGGAGCACCTCCTGTGGACCGGCAACCAGGAGATCAAGCCCAGCACTCCGGAGTAGCCTCCAGAGTTGTGCCTACTGGAGGAGAGCCCCCAGTTCAGCCCGTTCAGCCTGCCGAGCCGGATGATGGCACTTTGGTAGGTCTCATCAGGACCTTGATAACTTCTCAAGATCGCAGAGGAGACGCCTTGCACCAAGTAGTGGCAGATGCTTTGACCAGAGGCGGTCATCCAGGGAACAGCGCGGCCAACAGCTTTAAGCGCCTTAACCCTCCCTTCTTCGACGACAGTGAAGATGCGATTGCCGCGGACGCTTGGCTTCAGGATACCGAGGTGGTTCTGGAAGCAGCTAGGACACCTGAGAATGAGAAGGTGGCGGTGGTACGCCTGCAGTTGCTGGACTTGGCTCGCAGTTGGTGGGCGACTCAGGCCATAGGATTAGTGGCACCCATTGCTTGGGCGGTGTTTAGAGAGAGATTCCAGACGAAGTATTTTGATGCTGTGGCTCGGTACGACTTGCAGACGAGATTTACCAGCTTGAAGCAAGGAGGCAGAACAGTCGACAGTTATGCATCTGAGTTTTTTAGACTCAGCAGGTTTGCCCCTACCTTGGTGGCGACCGAGTTTGATAGGGCCCAGCGGTTCCAGCAGGAACTGCATTTGGAGATCTTGTTGGCAGTCGAGCAGTTCGAGCACCAGACATTCGATGTAGTTTTGAGAGCAGCTAGGAGGCATAAGTACACCTCCAAGAGGATCGTGGATAGGACCGGAGGTAGGAAGCGGTCCCACAGTCAGATGTACCAATCATCAGCCCCGGCCCCGGCAGCTATAGAAGTTTGACCATTGGAACTCCGAGGCGGGCGGCCTCAGTGACGTCGGTTCAGCATTCAACCCCGACGTACCCGCAATAGCAGAAGCAGAAGCAGACTTCTGCAATGGGATGTTCTCATTATGGAAAGCCAGGCCATGTAGTGGCAGATTGTCGTAGGGCACAAGGATTGTGCCTAGCTTATGGAGCGGCAGATCACAAGATAGGAGCCTGCCCGAATAGGGGTAGTTCCTCCTCTTCCAACCTAACCAGTCCATCGGTTAGGGGACCAGCACCTGTGCAGCAGCAGCAGTACCCAAGGCCATTGTTGTCTCAGGCCCAGGCGTTCCAGCAGCAGTGTGCCCAGGCTCCAGTGCAGAGCTGGCAGAGAGGTTTCCAGCAGAGGGGACCCACAGCTAGAGGTCAGGCCATGATGATGGCTATGGAAGAAGAAGTTACACCAGGTGAGGTAGTGGCAGGTACTATTCTCGTCAACTCCTCTCCAGCATTGGTATTATTTGATTCTGGTGCATCGCATTCATTCATGTCTGCACGATTCGCGATACAGATGGGATTAGAACCCGAGTCATTATCAGTGAGGCTCAATATACTTACTTGTAATGGTCTTGTGGGAGTAGATCGAGTGTTTTTCTCGTGTTGGATCGTAGTTAGCGGTAGAGAGTTCCCCGCTAGATTTATAGAATTTCCTATGGCAGACTATGATGTAGTCTTAGGCATGGATTGGTTGAGGAACCAGTATGCTAGGATAGACTGCCATGTTGGCAGGGTTATCTTTAGTATCCCAGGCGAGCCAGAGTTTTTATTTTCTAGAGGCGCAGTGGAACCATCATCCCCAGTGTTGCGGATGGCAGTAGCAGCAGTGCAGTTGCCCAGGATAGTTGAAGAGTTTCCAGATGTCTTCCCAGAAGAACTTCCAGGGATGCCGCCAGAGCGGGAGATCGAGTTCACTATAGACTTGATCCCCGGGATAGCACCAGTATCGGAGCGAGTCTACAGAATGGCGCCTTCAGAGTTGGAGATTTTGTACAAGATGATTGAAGAACTCAGGACCAAGGGATTCATTCGTGCAAGTGGATCGCCTTGGGGAGCCCCGATGCTTCTTGTAAAAAAGAAGGATGGTACGTCTAGGCTATGTGTAGATTATCGTACCTTGAACTTAGTGACAATCAAGAACAGATACCCTCTCCTGAGGATAGATGACTTGTTTGATCAACTCAAAGGGGCTTCAGTGTTTTCGAAGATAGATTTGCAGTCAGGATACCACCAGATCAGAGTCAGAGAGCAGGACATTCCGAAGACAGCTTTTCGATCGAGGTATGGACATTGGAAGTTCCTTGTTATGCCATTTGGAGCGACCAATGCGCCGACAGTATTCATGGACCTCATGAATCGCATTTTCATGCCTTACCTGTATCAGTTCGTGATCGTGTTCCTAGATGATATCTTGGTCTACAGTAAGAGCGAAGCAGAGCATGAGCAGCATCTCAGAGTTGTCCTTCAGACGCTTAGGAAGCATCAGTTTTACGCCAAGTTCAGTAAATGCGAGTTCTGGCTCGACCGCATTTCGTACTTGGGTCACATCATTACTCGAGGAGGATTAGAAGTGGATCCCCAGAAGATTGTGGCTATCGAGTCATGGCCAGTACCCAGCTCAGTGGCAGAAGTTCGCAGCTTCTTTGGATTGGCCGGCTACTACCGGCGATTCGTTTCAGATTTTGCAAGGATTTCAGCACCGATGACCCAGTTGACCCGCAAGGATGTGCCATTTGTTTGGACAGCAGAGTGTCAGGAATCATTCGAGAAGTTGAAGCAAAGATTGATAACGGCTTCCATTCTTACACTTTCGGATGGGACCGGAGGATTCACAGTTTATTATGACGCTTCAGGCAGAGGATTGGGGTGTGTCTTGATGCAGCATGGGAAGGTAATATCTTATGCATCACGTCAACTTCGTGACCATGAGAAGACTTACCCGACCCACGACTTGGAACTGGCTGCAGTAGTGTTTGTACTTAAGTTGTGGAGGCACTACTTATACGGAGATAGAGTGGAGATATTTACTGATCACAAGAGCCTGAAGTATGTTTTCACCCAGAAGGACCTTAATATGCGGCAGAGAAGATGGCTTGAGCTACTGGTGGATTACGATGTGGATTTGCAGTATCACCCAGGGAAGGCCAACGTTGTAGCAGATACGTTGAGCCGAAGAGCCGGAGTTTATTTCCTAACGGCACAACCAGAGTTATTGGCAGATTTTCAGAAGATGGGAATTGAAGTGGTTCTTCCTACCAGCGTGGCATTGATGGCCAGTCTACAGGTTCAGTCCAGCATAGTTGAGAAGATCCGTATAGCGCAGTCTACAGATTCCAAGCTGCAGCGACTCAGAGCAGAGTGTGAGGCAGGAAGAAGGCCAAAGTTATGTATCCATGAAGATGGTACGCTTCGACACGGCACTCGTCTTTGTGTACCCAGCGGAGATATCAGACAGGAGGTCATGGCAGAAGCTCACAGTTTACAGTATTCTATTCATCCTAGTGGTACGAAGATGTACCATAATATTCGTTAGCATTTCTGGTGGAATGGCATGAAGAGGTAGATAGCCCGGTTTGTCTCTCGGTGTTTGGTTTGCCAACAGGTTAAAGCTGAACATCAGAAGCCCGCTGGACTTCTTCAGCCCTTGCCGATTCCAGAATGGAAGTGGGAGCATGTGACCATGGATTTTGTGACTGGATTGCCTAGATCCCCGGCTGGTTGAGATGCTATTTGGGTTATAGTTGACCGGCTCACGAAGGTGGCTCATTTTCTCCTATTCAGAGTTGGGCAGTCTACGGCTCAGTTAGCAGAGATGTACCTCAGGCAGATTGTTAGGCTTCACGGAGTGCCTGTTAGTATCACCTCGGACCGAGATTCAAGGTTCACGTCACACTTTTGGCGCAGCCTGCAAGAGAGTTTGGGAACTCGTCTCCAGTTTAGCTCAGCTTATCATCCGCAAACAGATGGCCAGTCAGAGTGCACAATCCAAACTCTTGAAGACATGTTGAGGTCTTGTACACTTGACTTCGGTGGTTCGTGGGAGGATCACCTGCATCTTGTAGAATTCTCGTACAACAATAGCTTCCAGGCCAGCATCCAGATGGCACCATTTGAGGCTCTGTACGGAAGGAAGTGCAGATCCCCGCTAGCATGGGATAATGTTGGAGAGAGGCAGATGCTCGGTCCAGAAATGATTGCCCAGACAGTTGAAGTGGTCAGATGGATCAGAGATCGTCTTCGAGTTGCCCAAGATCACCAGCGGTATTGGACTGATGCTCATCGACGTCCCTTGGAGTTTGCTATCGGCGACCATGTATTCCTTAGGATCTCGCCTAACCGCGGCGTCATTCGTTTTGGCGTGCGGGGAAAGCTTAGTCCTAGGTATATAGGGCCGTTCGATATCCTGGAGCGAGTAGGAGATGTATCCTATCGTCTTGCTCTTCCGCCGTCGCTAAGTGAGGTGCATGATGTATTCCATGTGTCCCAATTACGACGGTACGTCCCGGACCCGAGCCATATCCTAGACCATTCGAAATTGATTGTTGGTACCAACCTTTCATATGAGGAAAGGCCCGTGTCTCTATTGGACCGGAGAGAAAAGATACTCAAGAACAAGACTATTAGTTTAGTCCGGGTTGCTTGGGGTCATCACTCTCTAGGTGAGTCAACGTGGGAGCGTGAGGACGACATTCGATCGCGATATCCCTACCTGTTTGACTCATAAGGTATAATGTCTTCCTTATGCCTTATGCCTTCCGTCCTTGCTTGCATGCATGATTGTTTGATTGGCTGCTTAGTATAGCTTGCATATGAATAGTATAACTTGTCCTTGTCTCTCTAGCCCCTTGATTAAATTTCGAGGACAGAATTCTTTTAAGGTGGGTAGAGTTGTAACACCCATATCTCGGAATACGTATTTTTGATCAAGCCTGCATGTATTTTGGACCTGTATTTTATTTTCTCAGATTCTGGCCTGTAATTGTATTTTGGCTCGACTTGCAGATTTTGGTTTTCTCGTAAAATGGGTTTTACCTGGCTTAGTTTTATGTTATGGAGAAGGTTGGTTTGGTTTGGTTTGGTTTGGTTTATTTTGCATTGGAGCTCCTTAGCTAACCTCCACCCTACACTCAACTTATCCTCCACCATTAAAAACTCCACCTACTTTTCTCGCTCCTCTTTATTCTCTCATTTATTTCTCCATCTTCTTCTTCTTCCTTCCTCTACACAACACCAAACACCATAGGCAAGTGCACCTTACCACCAAATAAGCACCACTTTTTATTTGTCCATTAGCTAGATTAGGCCATGGAGATCAACATTAGTGCTTGACATTTTGTGATTTGGAGTCTCCATTGTTCTAGATCTAAGTTTCTTCTATTTTCGGATTTACATGGTTTTGATCTATTTAAGTTGAGTTTTTATGGATTTTGATGTTCCTATGTTAGAGAGAATTCAATTTCACCCAAAATAGAACCTTACAAAATCGGATTTGGAGTTGTGATGACCTAGTTGTGATGTTCCAAGAATTTTGGCCATGGTGTTCTTCCTCTCGGCTTGAGGGAGAAGGAGACCCCCCTTCCAGCCGCGCTGTTTAGCGTCGTGTGGCCCCGTGCTGCGTCCTTTAGCGCTGGTCGCTGACCGCACACCCGTCTGCACGCTCGGCCTGCTGCGCCCCTGCGCGCACCCGCCTGCACGCTCGGCCTGCTGCGCCCCTGCGCGCACCCTCCTGCGCGCACCCTCCTACGCGCACCCTCCTGCGCGTATCCGCTTGCGCGCATGCTCCTGTGCGCTTGCCCCCTTGCGCGCCCTGGCGGCTGTACCCCCTGCGCACCCTAAAGGCCGCGCTTCCTGCGCCCATGACCCCCAGCGCGCTTGCCCCCTGCGCCATCAGCCATGCGCCATTGGCCATGCGCCTTCCATCCATGCGCAACCTGACCCATGGCGCACTTGACTCCTGCGCAACCCGACCCCAGGGACCCTTGCGCAATCTGTCCAATCATGGAGATTTGGTTTTATTTTTCCTTAAGCTTGGCTCTTCTTTAGCCCTGTATATTGATTTTTTATTAGATATTTTACACCCATTTTATATCCTTACGCCTTTTTGTCATGAACTTGATTTTATTTAATATGTTTGGAATGACTATGGTACATGGCATGGTATGACAAGGAACTAGCATAACACGACAAGTGACCCGTAGTGGTGCACTCCTGACATGACCAACCTGACATGATAGTGGCCCGTCGTGGCACACTCCTGACAAGTACCCTGACATGATTTATCTTGATGCTGTTGCGACGGCTAACTTGACTCGTATAATCAACTTGACACCGTGGGTGTTCCTGCTTGCTTGCTTGTGCAATCTACTTGTCTTGTCTTGCATCATGTCTAGGACGTAACTCCCTGGTTTCCTACGGTCAGGGATTCGCACTGAACATGGATTAGGCTAATGACTAGATCTAACTATAGTTCATGGAGAATTTCCAGTCACAGGCAATCTTGTTATCTGGGCGCTCTTAATTGGACTTGTAGCTTGCCGACGAGTAGAGCACATTTCCAGTGCACTGTCATGTGTTGCACCTCTAAGTCACCTAAAGTTATATCGTCTCCAGGGCGATGTACCCAACCATACTCTCAACTCGCGGAAGGATAACTGTATGGTCTGCAGGGCTTGGGACTGGGAAATTTTCACTTGCATCTTGTTAGTAATTAGGCTTGTGATAATCCTAGTTAGTTAAAGTAGTAAGCCGTAATATTTGCTTGGCCGCTTGTGAATAGATGATGTCTAGCCCTGTCTAAGTCTTGTCTAGTCCCTGTACCCTGGTACTCCTGAACGTGATTGTTTTACTTGCTTTAACAATAATTGGGTAGGGACAAGGAGATATTCAGGCGAAGGGTTACAACCCCGGTCCTTGTTTGGTTTACGGGTTGTAACCTGGCTCCCAGAATGGTTCTATGTCCCTAGTCGTTTATTGTCCTGACGTGCTCTTGATTACTTGTACTTTTCTTCATTTTCTTATGTTCTGATATGCTGGCATTTGTTCTTATTTCGTGGCCTCCCTTGTGGCACTTGCTCTTTCTGGGGTTTGACCCAGCTGGTTTTGTGTGGCCAGATTTCGGAGCAGCTCCCGAGGATCTACCGAACCTCCAGCCCGATGGTGGCGACTAGAAGGAACCTGGGCTTCGAGTGGGTTTTCTATTTTGTTTCGCTCACTCTATTTTAAATTATTCTTTTGAGGTGTTTAGCCGACGAGCACCTGTTAGCTCGATGCACATTTACTTACTGTCTGCCTACGGGCTGTAAACATGATTAACAAATCCTAGGGTTGATCATGTATGACTTAACTCTTGCTAGTGTCACGACCCGCACCCTAGAGTAAGGGCACGAGAAGTGGGTACGTCCAGCCTACGCCGCAGTGTCGGCGGTAGAACGCTGTCCTAGGTCAAATATCTAACAATATGAAGGTACATTTATAGTATATACACTCTGAATGGAGGTGACATAGCAAATACAGTCTCAATCACATCTAAGGTAGAGCATGATAAAAGATAGATAAAATATGAAATCCACAAAGAGATACCGCAGATAGAAGTCTAAGTGTCTAAGATACACAAACCCAGAAAATATCTCAAATCTTAAATACAGTAATCCATAAAGCAAATACAACTCAAGACAACTAAAATAACTATCTATACAATCTCTAGGCTGGCAGGCAACCTCCAAGCTATCTGTAAAATTTATCAACAGGTCCAGTCAGGTCAGGAACGAGCACATCTCATCTAAAAAACCCAAGTAAATGACAGAGAACTATAAAGCAGTTATAGACAGTTGTATTGATGAATATGGTAGTTTATATTCAGGTGATGGTATGGAGAGACAGATAAAGTACAAAGAAAGTAAGTAACTAAACAAGAGAAGAAATCATAGCAATAAAGACTGTAAAATAAAATCTAGCTGAACTAGAGTAACATAATGAGTTCAGATGGTACAATATAAGTCGAGTGTAATCCCAATGTGAGTCTAATATTAGATGAGTCGAATGTAATTCTAATCATTATTCTAATAAGGTGAATCGAATAAGGTGATACGAATAAGGTGATACGAATAGTGATTCACATGATGTTCTAATAATGATTCGAATAAATTCTCCAAGTGTGTTTTAAAATACTTAGTTAGACATGTAAACGGCTATGGGTAAATCCGGTACATCACACACCTGGCCGGGTGTGGAATGGCTATCGTTCGAATATATTCACAGGGGGTGGTTCGAATAGTAGGAATGTTCACATGTCTAATCAAGTATTTCCCCGCCCATCTAATACAAATGAATCCAAAATCTGACACATCAATCGAATAAAAGTCCAACCAATATATGAAGATACGAATATGGTGATTCGAATAGTGATTCGTATGGTGATTCGAATAATAGAGGTAAGACGAGTAAGTATGTGTGTCGTATACATGGATTCAGAAATAAAAATACGTGTTTGTAGCAGAGAATCACATACAGCTAACTAGAACTGAAGTACAGTAATTGACAAATAAATGAGAGAACTATCAGAGAATGTACTCGCCTGCTACTCTGAAAAGAGTAGTGTAATATCAGATGTCTGCACCGGAGTCACAATGTCCTAAATAGAGCAATACAGGTTATAATATGTTTAAAATAAGATAAATAAAGTTTATGATGCAATCTACATAATTTCTAGGCCAATCTAGGTCAAAGTCAACTCTAAGTCAAACTTGGTCAACTGTCTAGGTCAAACTAGGTCAACACTCTAGTCAACTAGGTCCATCCTAGTCCAGTCAAGTCTCACTAGGCCTAACCAGTATACCCTAGCTAGTACACACCATACAAATCCAAGGCTATACAAGCCAACACAAGTCATATCAAGATACATCACATTCATGCATATTCAACATTATATATATATATATATATATATATATATATATATATATATATATATATATATATATAAGAGAAAAGAACTAACATGTAAAGCTATGTGTGTGTGTGTGAACATGGAGGTGTACATGAAAAGAGAAATCAACACTAGTTATGAGTTTACACTACACATGGCACAAAGCTAACCCATCTACATTACATATGTATTATACTTAACATGCATGGCTACAAGTATACATCTAGATACATTAGAGTAGAGACTATTTAAGTTGTAACTAACATGCATCTATACTTTACATAAATCTATATATATTATAGCAATCATTTAGAGAAGGGTTACATGGCATGGTGGTTGATATAGAGGGGGGTGTCTTTGTGCAGAGGGTGAAGTTCATTCTCAGTTTAGTTCCACATTTACATATAAACTAAAGTGAGCTATCCCATAAACTGGTGTAACTAACCACATAAAATGAACCATGTTATCTGAAATCTGCCATTAAGCCAGCATCCCATATGCATACAGCTCATGCATTGGTTCTATGTCTACATATAAAATCTGATATTGCATTTACAATATTTATACGTTATGCATTCATATCTATCATTACATATATACCTTGCATTTATATCTAGCATTCATTATATACTTTCATGCATGCATTGTATATTATTCTTTCATTCATGTATTTATGCATTGCTTACATATATTACATACTATGGAACCTACATATTCATTACAAGCCTTACTTATACATGCTTACATTAGATAGGATACTTACACCTCATACATCATTTATTTAACCATTTACTCATGCTTGCATTCTCTATTTAATTACATAATGTATATACATTAACATGGGTTAAAATCAAATAGAACATTATATTACACACAAGGGTGCACAAAATGCATATGCCGAATAGTAACTCCTACTAATAATCAATACTGTACCATCTCAGCATGAATTAAAATCTAGGATTAAAGTATGTTATAGATCTATGTGTTAGCTTTCCGAAACTTCAAACGGATCGCGTTTTCGTTTCCGGAAACTCCCGGAATCGCGAAAACACCGAGAACGCGTTTGTCTTTCGTACAGTTGACACTCAAATAATTCTCCAGAAAGTTACAGAAAGAATTAGGCCTATTAATACATATTTTTGGAAAGCTAACTTCAATACGCTTCTTTTAAAAAAACGAGAGATTAAACTGAGCTTTGAGCTAGAAGTTATGACATTTCTAAGTTAGGACTGAAATTAAAAACGTGGATAAAAATTATGACGGATTTGGGTAGTTTGAGACAAAAGAACACAAGTATATAACATAATATATCAAGAACTCACTCTCTACACTAATATATATATATATATATGAGACACTATAAAACACATCTCCAATACAAAAATATGAGATTAAACATGTAATAATTCATTCATACATAACAACAACACATAGTGTGTCCAAATTTGGAATTTTTCCACATGGACACAACTACAACACAAAGGACACTCCTATGACCTCCAAATGGACACGAAATGGACACAAATGGAGATACAACCATGGGGGTCATTCCTATGGGTTCAAAATAGACATATATGCATGAGAAAATGGAAAGGAGAATGGATTTATACCTCCCGGTAGATCGAATCGAAGAAAAGCATTCCCGGAGCGACACCGACACGTAGAGATTCCAAAAGGACACGAACGAGCTCCAAATCCTCCCAAACTTGGGTAGCTTCCTCCTTGGCTAGAATGGAGAAGGAAAGAAGAAGATTTGGTGGCAAAATGGAAAGATTTGGTGGAGAAATTTCTAGGGATTGCTCTCTAGGAATTTGGGGAAGAACAAGAGAGAGAGTGTGGATGAGAATAATGAAATGAACTTGAGCCTATCCTCTCCCATAGTGGCTGGCCATATGGGCTATTTGTCCTGTAATGGTAAGGTCCAAAATGCTCCCACTAACCTATTCTATGAGTATTAGGAAAGGGCTAATTGGTTGGGGCTAAATTAGTCATTCTAAAGTCTCTAATCACACTAACCTTATCCATAATAATTAGTCTAACCTCTAACTAAAATATTTCCATCATGTGGACTAAAATTAATATCATGTGGGCCATGCCTAACTAGTATGTGGGTCCCACTAGAGTCAAACTACCCCCGGGTCCCTGTTTCAAGTCGGATTGAGTTGAAATTCGAACCCGACTCAAATAATCCCAAAACAATATCATAAATAATAAAATAAATTTCAAAAATATTTCAAAAATACAAAATGACAAAAATACTCCTGTTCCTGAAAACTAAGGGTGACAAATTCCTCGAAATTAAAACCAAACAATAGTAAAATGTCAAAATCACAAGTCATAATTTTAAATAGTTTAAAAATAATTAAAAATCACAAAAAATCATAATATGAAATAATTATCAATAAATAATAATTATAATTACAAAATTTCAAAACTACCCTCATCTGAAAAATTGGGTGTTACAATCCTACCCACCTTATAAAAATTTTGTCCTCGAAATTAAGATGATCGCACCCCTTCTAGGTCAAACATAGTCAAGGGTCAATCACTTGTCAATTTTCTCAACATCCTAGTACTTGGTCATCAGCTGGACAACTTCTTAGGGTTTTACCTATGCTAGCTATCTAGGTGTTGGCAACTAGAATTTACCAAAAGAGAAACTCTATAATAGACTAGCTCTTAACTTTCCAATCCTATCAAGTCACCTATAACTAAAATACCTACAAGCTACGCACATGAATACCAAATACCATATATATATATATATATATATATATATATATATATATATATATATATATGCTCAAGAACAACAACCCATCACATATATCCTAAGTATATCATCTATATATATATACATGACTGATCAACCAAGGGTTAATGCAGACTAAACTTATAAGGGTCTGAAACAATGCTTAGAACTAGGCTAAGGATGAATGGTCTGAATCAAGGGGACATGGTATCTAGTGAAGGGTCTGCACACTGCCTATAAAGGTGATCAACATAAAGGAACTCAACACGAAGAAAACTTAACTAAAATGGAAAACTGAACCAAGTATAGGCTAAACAACATGTTTATAACCCTATACAACAATGGCCTATAAATACCAACTAACCTATATCCCATATGCCAATATCATCTGCAATCTATCTCTGCAAATAGACCTCTCGGTCTTAGGTGAAACTACAACTATACTCAAAGGCAGGCTCTGGTCATGGGTGCCTTACTGGAAAAGGTAAGGGAAAGTAGTAATAATCATCAAGGATGTAAGGCATACTAACATCCTATGTGTAACTGGTTGGTATTATAGATAACAGGAGAATTATCTGCAATGGGTTACTATTCTAACACCAATGCTAACTATCACCTCTAGGGTACAGACACTCTACAAGTCATCATACCATTATACTATGAAGGAACTACCTATGAATAAGCTCTACAAAACTAAATATCCCTACTCCTAAGTCATTTATAACAATCAAAAGGGTATGATGTTTAAACCTTCTCAAGATACAATCTGTTAATCATATGCGTCTGTCCAAAATCATGTTGTCCAGAGTCTTCATCATGCTAGTGAGCAAGGCTACGATAATCACAGAGTCCTTGACTAAGGTACGTACCTCTAGGTTCATGGTATTTAAAATTTTTGCACTGCCGCATGCGACGGCGAAAACCTTAAATTCCCATACCTGAGAATACATCCAAAATCTGACTACATGTCCTCACTATGCCAACTAACACAACTATCGAGGATTCTAGATTCCATGATTTAGGCGACCTAGCCTATATGATTTTCTCAGAAGAAAAAAAACAAACACAACAAAAGAGTAACATGACAAAATTAATCAATCAACAAGAAACAGATGGAATCAGATTTCAAGGTAATTATAAAAGACAATTGCGGGAATGGAATTGAGAAGAACGGAACTTGCAGCAAGATCTCCAATGGTCTGCGCATCCTTGACTGTCCTGACGATAGCTCGCCCTGCTAGTTTTCCCTGGTCTGCTGCTGATGCTGCATGAATCACCGCTGCTGAGAGAAATCAGAAATGATGGGAGAAAATCTCTGTACAGATAGAGGTGCACCTCCAATGTAGCAGTAAATCCAACCTGAGTCGGCACAACAGAAGCTGCGGTCTCGAGGCCCTGATGAACAGGACGAGAGGTGGCCAGCCTCTCGATAGTATCTCCCGAACCGAAGCGATAAGATCGTATCTTCATAACCATCATGAAAACTGATCAAACAAGAAACAATTTCTGAGAATGAAGCGAAATTCAAGGAGGACAGTTTATATTCAAGGGAAAATAACAAGCAGCAAATTTAGATAAAAGGGATCTGATAAGGAGTTTTTCCTAATGTGATTGAGTACCTTCAAAATATCCTAATCCTACTGCAGGCTGTAGTAATACTCTAGTTCGAATACCACTACATAAACTCGACCTGCATGGGCCACCACTAAAACCGTGTCACGACCCGCACCCTAGAGTAAGGGTACGAGAAGTAGGTACGTCCAGCCTACGCCACAGTGTCGGCGGTAGAACGCTGTCCTAGGTCAAACATCTAATAATATGAAGGTACATTTACAGTATATACACTCCGAATGGAGGTGACATAGCAAATACAGTCTCAATCACATCTAAGGTAGAGCATGATAAAAGATAGATAAAATATGAAATCCACAAAGAGATACCGCAGATAGAAGTCTAAGTGTCTAAGATACACAAACCCAGAAAATATCTCAAATCTCAAATACAGTAATCCATAAAGCAAATACAACTCAAGACAACTAAAATAACTATCTATACAATCTCTAGGCTGGCAGACAACCTCCAAGCTATCTGTAAAATTTATCAACAGGTCCAGTTAGGACAGGAACGAGCACATCTCATCTAGAAAGCCCAAGTAAATGACAGAGAACTATAAAGCAGTTATAGACAGTTGTATTGATGAATATGGCAGTTTATATTCAGGTGATGGTATGGAGAGACAGATAAAGTACAAAGAAAGTAAGTAACTAAACAAGAGAAAAAATCATAGCAATAAAGACTGTAAAATAAAATCTAACTGAACTAGAGTAACATAATGAGTTCAGATGGTACAATATAAGTCGAGTGTAATCCCAATGTGAGTCTAATATTAGATGAGTCGAATGTAATTCTAATCATTATTCTAATAAGGTGAATCGAATAAGGTGATACGAATAAGGTGATACGAATAGTGATTCACATGATGTTCTAATAATGATTCGAATAAATTCTCCAAGTGTGTTTTAAAATACTTAGTTAGACATGTAAACGGCTATGGGTAAATCCGGCACATCACACACCTGGCCGGGTGTGGAATGGCTATCGTTCGAATATATTCACAGGGGGTGGTTCGAATAGTAGGAATGTTCACATGTCTAATCAAGTATTTCCCCGCCCATCTAATACAAATAAATTCAAAATCCGACACATCAATCGAATAAAAGTCCAACCAACATATGAAGATACGAATAGGGTGATTCGAATAGGGATTCGTATGGTGATTCGTATGGTGATTCGAATAATAGAGGTATGACGAGTAAGTATGTGTGTCGTATACATGGATTGAGAAATAAAAATACGTGTTTGTAGCAGAGAATCACATACAGCTAACTAGAACTGAAGTACAGTAATTGACAAATAAATGAGAGAACTATCAGAGAATGTACTCGCCTTCTACTCTGAAAAGAGTAGTGTAATATCAGATGTCTGCACCAGAGTCACAATGTCCTAAATAGAGCAGTACAGGTTATATGTGTTTAAAATAAGGTAAATAAAGTTTATGATGCAATCTACATGATTTCTAGGCCAATCTAGGTCAAAGTCAACTCTAAGTCAAACTTGGTCAACTGTCTAGGTCAAACTAGGTCAACACTCTAGTCCACTAGGTCCATCCTAGTCCAGTCAAGTCTTACTAGGCCTAACCAATATACCCTAGCTAGTACACACCATACAAATCCAAGGCTATACAAGCCAACACAAGTCACGTATCAAGATACATCACATTCATGCATATTCAACATTATATATATATATATATATATATATATATATATATATATATATATATATATATATATATATATATATATATGTATATATATATAAGAGAAAAGAACTAACATGTAAAGCTATGTGTGTGTGTGTGTGAACATGGAGGTGTACATGAAAAGAGAAATCAACACTAGTTATGAGTTTACACTACACATGGCACAAAGCTAACCCATCTACATTACATATGTATTATACTTAACATGCATGGCTACAAGTATACATCTAGATACATTAGAGTAGAGACTATTTAAGTTGTAACTAACATGCATCTATACTTTACATAAATCTATATATATTATAGCAATCATTTAGAGAATGGTTACATGGCATGGTGGTTGATATAGAGGGGGGTGTCTTTGTGCAGAGGGTGAAGTTCATTCTCAGTTTAGTTCCACATTTACATATAAACTAAAGTGAGCTATCCCATAAACTGGTGTAACTAACCACATAAAATGAACCATGTTATCTGAAATCTGCCATTAAGCCAGCATCCCATATGCATACAGCTCATGCATTGGTTCTATGTCTACATATAAAATCTGATATTGCATTTACAATATTTATACGTTATGCATTCATATCTATCATTACATATATACCTTGCATTTATATCTAGCATTCATTATATACTTTCATGCATGCATTGTATATTATTCTTTCATTCATGTATTTATGCATTGCTTACATATATTACATACTATGGAACCTACATATTCATTACAAGCCTTACTTATACATGCTTACATTAGATAGGATACTTACACCTCATACATCATTTATTTAACCATTTACTCATGCTTGCATTCTCTATTTAATTACATAATGTATATACATTAACATGGGTTAAAATCAAATAGAACATTATATTACACACAAGGGTGCACAAAATGCATATGCCGAATAGTAACTCCTACTAATAATCAATACTGTACCATCTCAGCATGAATTAAAATCTAGGATTAAAGTATGTTATAGATCTATGTGTTAGCTTTCCGAAACTTCAAACGGATCGTGTTTTCGTTTCCGGAAACTCCCGGAATCGCGAAAACACCGAGAACGCGTTTGTCTTTCGTACAGTTGACACTCAAATAATTCTCCAGAAAGTTACAGAAAGAATTAGGCCTATTAATACATATTTTTGGAAAGCTAACTTCAATACGCTTCTTTTAAAAAAACGAGAGATTAAACTGAGCTTTGAGCTAGAAGTTATGACATTTCTAAGTTAGGACTAAAATTAAAAACGTGGATAAAAATTATGACGGATTTGGGTAGTTTGAGACAAAAGAACACAAGTATATAACATAATATATCAAGAACTCACTCTCTACACTAATATATATATATATATATGAGACACTATAAAACACATCTCCAATACAAAAATATGAGATTAAACATGTAATAATTCATTCATACATAACAACAACACATAGTGTGTCCAAATTTGGAATTTTTCCACATGGACACAACTACAACACAAAGGACACTCCTATGACCTCCAAATGGACACGAAATGGACACAAATGGAGATACAACCATGGGGGTCATTCCTATGGGTTCAAAATAGACATATATGCATGAGAAAATGAAAAGGAGAATGGATTTATACCTTCCGGTAGATCGAATCGAAGAAAAGCCTTCCCGGAGCGACACCGACACGTAGAGATTCCAAAAGGACACGAACGAGCTCCAAATTCTCCCAAACTTGGGTAGCTTCCTCCTTGGCTAGAATGGAGAAGGAAAGAAGAAGATTTGGTGGCGAAATAGAAGGATTTGGTGGAGAAATTTCTTGGGATTTCTCTCTAGGAATTTGGGGAAGAACAAGAGAGAGAGTGTGGATGAGAATAATAAAATGAACTTGAGCCTATCCTCTCCCAAAGTGGCTGGCCATATGGGCTATTTGTCCTATTATGGTAAGGTCTAAAATGCCTCCACTAACCTATTATATGAGTATTAGGAAAGGGCTAATTGGTTGGGGCTAAATTAGTCATTCTAAAGTCTCTAATCACACTAACCTTATCTATAATAATTAGTCTAACCTCTAACTAAAATATTTCTATTATGTGGACTAAAATTAATATCATGTGGGCCATGCCTAACTAGTATGTGGGTCCCACTAGAGTCAAACTACCCCCGGGTCCCCGTTTTAAGTCGGATTGCGTTGAAATTCGAACCCGACTCAAATAATCCCAAAACAATATCATAAATAATAAAATAAATTTCAAAAATATTTCAAAAATACAAAATAACAAAAATACTCCTGTTCCTGAAAACTAGGGGTGACAAATTCCTCGAAATTAAAACCAAACAATAGTAAAATGTCAAAATCACAAGTCATAATTTTAAATAGTTTAAAAATGATTAAAAATCATAAAAAATCATAATATGAAATAATTATCAATAAATAATAATTATAATTACAAAATTTCAAAACTACCCTCATCTGGAAAATTGGGTGTTACAGCTAGTCCTTGCATTTTGTACGACTAGCTTCATGATCAGCTGATATGTAATATTTGGGACGCCTTTTATTGTATATTTGGTGAACAAACATCTTGTAACTATATTACTTGCTTGAGATTGAGACAATAGGCTTGATCTTAAGAGACTGTTGGCTTGTAGTAAACCCTCATATCTAGACAGCCGTGACCGTATAGTTGAGATGTATTCTATTTCAATATACGTAGCTGGCTATGTCCGCTCCCCAGTATTTTGGTTCTGGGGTATGACAAGCCTCCTACCATGTACGACAACCCTGTTTTCCAATCTGACGAGGCATAATACAACACGGATGTCTCCATCGGCACAGCCAATCACCAGACCGGGGTAGCCAGCCTCCTACCATACAGGACAACCCAGTGTTCTAATCTGACAAGGCACAATACGACACGGATGTCTCCATTGGCTCAGCCAGTCACCAGACCTGGGGTAGCAACCATACTGAGTCCGAAGAAGATCATAATCTTACGGTATATCCTCAGAATAGCGAGACTCAAGCATATGAGCCAGAAAGTGAAGGATCCACGGCTCCCTCGAGTCACCCTCACACTCGGTCTCTATTCATGGTCGAAGGCAATGAGAAAGACAACAACGAAGCTCTCGAACGTATCGAAGTCCTCGAGACGAAGTTGGATACGCTGACGGATACCAAAAAGACCCTGTCTTCTGTCATAATCGACCTCAAGAGTAGCATGGCCCCTACTGCCTCTACACCTGCACGTGATCTACCAACTAATGACTGTTCTAGTAGGTTCTCTACTGCCAATCAGGTAGGACCATCCTCGTCTACTCCATCAGCTACAGGCTCCACAATGTCGGCCGAGATACTGCAGGCCATCAAGAAGATATATGCTCGTCATGATGCCAAGGAGAAGCAAGCAACGCTCCAGAAGATGGGGATCCGACATCCATACCCTGTCGCGTGGGACAACGTCATCTATCCTCCCAAATACAATCCGTAGACGCTTATACCTTATGAAGGGAAGGAGCCCTGCAGGGGGTAGCCTATGTGTGGTTCTTTAGTCTTCTGGACGACTGTATCTCGTCATTTGAAGACCTGAAGGCTCGGTTCGTGGACCGATTCTACGACGGTGGCATGGCTATGACCATGTTGACCCTCATGGAAATTTTCCAGAGGGAGAAAGAGCATGTCCGCACATACATCGAGCGCTTCTGCTAGGCAGCTCTCAGATTATCACTCGTCATGCCCGAGCCTATGTTTATCGACTCCTGCCGTAAGAACATATTGTCCGCTATAAAAATATGGCATAGTGCTCCCTACAAGGAGTGGACGCTTATCATTACAGATGCGGATGTCGTACAAAGGAAAGCCCAGGACGTGCAGCTCCTAGAGCTACACCTTTTTGCGTCCGAAGATAAGAGAAGACGCTCGTACAGTAACAACCCTAAAGACGAAAAAGGCAAGCAAGCCACGATCGTTAACATCTCCAAAGGTTCAGCAGCCACGAACCCCAAGCCTGCGGAAGTGCAAAGGCCGAGGGAGACTTACTCCTTCAATGAATAGGATACGTTGGAGCTCTTCGAGAGGCTTATGAAGAGCGAAAAACTATCCATCCCGCCACCCAGGCGTCCTGATGAAGTGGAAAAGGTGAACCATCCCAAGTACTGCCATTATCACCAGTACGTCCATTACTCAATATGGGACTGTTATATTTTGAAGGGGCAAATTCAGCGCCTCATTAATGCCAACATTATATCGTTGGATTACAAGGAGAAGACCGTCACAGCCAATATGGTTACTCTCCAGTTCGGGAGTTCTTCAGCCACAGAGGCACAAGATGGCATCATCCCTACTCCAAAGGCGACGATGGAAGTAGTTAACCTTCTGCTAGCATGGGACAATGCTCAAGGGCTCATCCCATTTTCTACGCCTCGAGACGGAGTTATTAGGGTCTATCCGGACCAGGCTCCTGACATGATGAACCAGTAATCATCATGAATCTCTCAAAAAACATTTTATGACCTCGCTTCTGAAATGTTATCCTAAGATGTGTCTACCATGTACTATCTACCTCTGAGTAGTCACCTCCTCCACAATAGCTATAAGCTGTCATAATCCTTAGAAAATACTTTACGTCCATATTACCTCTGAAGTGTTATTTACATCGTGTCTACTATGTCCATATTACCTCTGAGTAGTCACCCCGTTATGATAACCCCAAAGTTGTCATAGCTCCCTAAGAAAAAATATTCATGTCCATATTACCTCTGAACTATTATTTTAGGAAGAATTATGCTTGCCATGTCCATATAACCTCTGAGCAATACCCCTTTTCCCTGATGATTGTCCACAATCATCATCCATAGAACCCTTCATATCCATATTACCTCTGAGTCATTCTATACCCCAAGAGAGTCTATCCTTACCATATCCATATTACCTCTGAGTAAGGAAAGTGTCTCTACAAAAACTTCCATGTTTGCCATGTCCACATAACCTCTGAGTAAACACCCCATCCCCAATAAAGCTATCCCCTCTGAGGGAATTCTTATCTCTGTACAGGGTTCACAACCATAAAGTGAGACATAACAGAAAAGAAAAATAGAAGCTTCAGATACAAAGAAGGTAATATTTTCTATTATAAAATATGCATATGATCCCCCATAAGTTGAAGGACAAAAAGAAGCAGAAAATTAAAACTGGGAAGACTGGTCCTAAAGGTCTTCCAGCCAGCTCATTAGATGAGCCTCCGCTGTGCGATCCATGTATGGGCCCTCCTGTCGGCTTTCTAGCGTCTGGCAGTCTCGTCTTCGACAGGGGTCCAAGCATGACGCACACAAGCCAATTCGGCCAGATGGACGCCGATATCTGCCCTCTCTTGAGTTAAAGCCTCCGAACGTTGGTGAAGGACTTCTTCCAGGTCATCTGATTTCTTTAGGTTACCCTCAGCAAGGGCCAGGGCATCTGTCAGCTTTCGGATCTGTTCATGAAGGTCTCTACAGTGCTCCTTCGTGGTTCCACAAGTCGATCAGAAAAAGCCTTGTGCATCTGCTCTTGGCAGAATTCTACGGAGGCTATCTTCTCTATTTCTGTCTTGGCTAAGATCGGCAGATTGTCATCAAGGCCTTGAAGTTCCAAAGTAATGGCGTCCAGATCATCTTGTAATCCTCTCGCGATCACAACCTGAGCACCATACTTGGAATGGACATACAGTAGCGCCAACTGGCCTTCTACTAAGTTTTGTACCCACCCGGCCAGGAGTTGACCATGCAAAGTGCTCTCTATACCATGACTCAAAGCGTCAAGGAGGGTGCTCAATAAGAGTTTGGCACAATATTCTTTATTGGCCTGACTCACAACGGTCATCGGAGAAGCCGTAGTAAAAGATTCTGGAGCAGAGAGAACAACCTGCTCAGGGCCAGGAGGTGCAGCCGAAGCATAGGGCACAATCATAAGTATCGAAGAGAGGGATAGCGCAAGAATAGAACCCGACAGCGGCTGGTGTTTGGTGTGCTCCTTGACAGACCCCTTAGCTATGCCGATCAGAGCCTGCCCAATCGCAAGGATCACCGGTTCATCAGTCCCTATAACTGGCCCCTCTGTAGAGGCCGCAATGACTGATTCTCGCATAAACCCTCAATAGGGATCTTAGAAGAAACTCTATCAGTAAGCCTAAATAAAGTCCCAAGAATGAACTCCTCCACTAAAATAGGCGCCACCCCCTCACCTGATTCAATTCTTTCCCCGGAGTACTCCGAGGTCCCATTGGCTAGCTGACCGATGCTGCTGCCAGAAGTAAACAGATCGATCAGAGCAGCCACAAGGGGCCTGTCAAAGATCGTATCGCCTCGACTGGCAGACTCATCAACTGTATCCGCTGCTGAGCCCTCGACGGCCTTTTCTTACTTCTCTTTATTCTGCCGGCACAGGTGCAAGGGATACTCGAGCAACTGGAGGAACCTTTTTTTCCAAGAAAAGGGTCATACCTCTGGGTCAGATGAGACCCCTTTTTCAGCTTCCCGTGATGATCCAGCCTCTGGAAGTACTTGTAAAAAACAAAAGGTAGTCACTTATAGCTACAAGGGTCTCTGGTCTGTCGTTGGTTACGTTCCTTTTTCAGCTTCCCATTACGATCCAGCCTCTGGGATTACTCATGAAAAACAAAAGGCAGTCACTTGTAACTACAAGGGACTCTGATCTGTCATCGACCTTCGAAATATTTACACCCTACGATGGCCTTGTAGCCATTCAAAGCTGGAGGAATGGATATCGTGGGGCTAGTCAGTCCACCATCCTCTAAAGGACATCGGTTCATCCTCGCCATTACGGATTATTTCTCCAAATGGGTAGAAGCAGTACCATTGGTAGAGGTAAAGAAATCCAACGTGATAAGTTTTATCAAATATTACGTTATTTACCACTTCGGAGTTCCCAGAAGGATCGTTCATGATAATAGTCTTCAGTTCGTAAGCCATGCATTCCACTAGTTCTGTAACAAAAGTCAAATTCAGAATATGGCGTCAACATCTTACAACTCGGCAACTAATGGATTGGCTGAGGCATTCAACAAAACCATTATCAAACTCCTCAAAAGGTCGTCTTCTCCAACAAATGCGACTGGAATGAGAAGTTAGGCGTGTAAACCCCCTAAATTCTACTATGATTTTTTATTTATTTTGTATATATTTTGTACTTCGCATACGAGTTCGCATGGTAGCATTGTTGTAGAGTACGAGATTTGCATTTCTTAATTGCTCGTCGAATGCGAATATGTGCGAGTTACATATTTTTGTGAAACATTTTATTAGAAATTTTATATATAGAAGAATTTAATTTTCAAAATAATAGGTGGTAAATATTTTTATTTCTAAAAGGAGCTACTTTGTTCTTCATTTAAAAATAAATAGTGATTTAAAAAATTGTGCTTTATATAAAAAGTGTTCCAAATATTTTGCAAAAATTGAAAGTTGATATTTAAAATGTTTTATTATTTATAAAAGCTATTTTATAAATTAATATTTAAGTATTTATCCTGATTTTCGAAATTAATTATTTCTATATTTATTTAATTATGAAAATGATACTTGAGATTTTGTTGATTTTAATATTTGATTAAATATGCTAATTTAAATTAGACATGATTTCATTGGTATTTGAATTAAATGAGTGGAGGTTTTATGTTTGAATTGGGATTTGAACAATTTAAAGTTTAAATAAAATTTTTAATTTAAATATGATAATATCTATGGCGGATTTAAACTCTCCCAATGCCTACCCAACTGGGTATTCCCACCTCCTATAAAAGGAGAGGTACTCCTCCAGCGTTTTTTCATCCACAACCAAACCGTGCATCGTGTCGGTGTCTCATCCACTATATTTCTATTACAATTACAGTTGTTTTCTCCATGTCCGATAACCCCGGACACCGACCCCCGTGCCTCGTAGGACACAAATACTATCCGTGTCGGGCATCCCCAACACAACACAACTTCTAATCCTAATTCTGAACTCCTATTCTGCCATTATCACCGTCCCTGTCGCCGTCTCTCCTGGCGTTACCGTCGCCATCTTCACCACCATCTCTGCACACCCGACCAACACACCGACCACCAACACCAACCACCATTACCACCACCAACAACACGCAAGAAGTGGAAGGAAAACGAAACCCTCACCTCGACGGAGTCCTCCGCACCACCGCACTGGGCCGTGCCACCACTGACAGGGCACCGCCGCCGAGGCTCAGATCCGTGTGCCCACCACCGCAGATCCACACCCCGCCTGGGCCCGACGCCGCCGTGTCCCTCCACCGCATGGGTTTCCGACCGGAACCGCCGTCTTCCCACCGACGTATGGACTGCACCGTCTCTCAGGCGTGAACCCCCATCCCTGCGCCGGATCCGTACGAAGTACCCAGCGACCCACCGCGTCCTCCATCGGAGCGCCGCCCTCGGCGCCCAACTACTCCGCCTCGACGACCGGGCTCCGCCCCCTCTCTCCTCTCCGACCACCAAAACCTCCGCCCGCGCAAGCGCCGACCATCGCGCCGTGCGCCACCCGCCGTGATTTCCCCCCTCTCCAGGCTGCACGCCGCTCGGGGACGAGCTCCTCCGCCTGCGAACGCCGCTCCCCGGCGTCCGCCTCCGTCGTCTGATCGACCGCAGCGCCCAAACCCGGCACCCAGCCGCCGGACGAGCCGCCGATGCCTTCCCGAGTACCAGTCGCCGCCACGGACGCTTTCCTCCGCCGCTTCACGCAGCCGACCCCGGCGCTTGGCCGCCCGACCGCCGGCCACCGGCGCCATCCGCTGGTAAGAATCCTTCCGAATCCCCTTTCTCAGTTCCTCTCTCTCTCTCTGTCATCAGTTGAAAAAAAAATGAGGAACGAATTTTTTTTGTAAAGTTTTATTATTATTATTATTAATATATTTATCATTTCTGTATTTATTATTATTATTATTCTTAATACAGTTATTATTATTATTATTAGTTCTATTATTTATTATTATTAGTATTTATTATTATTATTATCATTATTATTAAAGTATTATTTTCAGAAATTTTGTATTATTATTATTTTTTTACTACATGTATAGAATAAATGATAGAGTTATATAGGTAATTTCAATATTCGACATTTCCCCAAGATATTTATCTAGATTTATTATATTCATGGAAATAATTTTTGTCTAAGAAAACATAGATGTCTACCTAAAATTCTACTTTTACGAACTTATATCTAAATACGATTTTGATTTATCAAAGTATTTAATAAAAATATTTCAAAAATTAAATTAATATATATAACTAATTTCAAGTATTTACGTAAAATTATTTAACTCATAAATTGTACTTTTCAAACATTATCAATATTTTTTAGAATAATATAAGTATTTACTCCCCGTAAATTCTCCCAATTATCCTCATTTCTCATGACTAATGATATCCCTAATTTTCTCGTGACTCTCGAACCATTCCACATGCGACATGGCTACTGGACAGACATGACTTGTCGGATTGTCACACCACAACAGGCGACACACCAAGCAAGATACCTTGCCATTATACTGTTTATTTTTAGTTTGCATTTTATTACATATCTCTGTTCATTTATTTCTAGTTCTTGATTTACTGCCTGCTCAGTGATATTAGATGTACTTTGTTATTTATCCTTTGATTGCATATGGACCTAGAGTTAAGGGACTACCGTCTGTAGTGTATTGCATATGCCTTGACACAGTTGTACCACGAGGATGTGTGAGATGAGTAGCATATAGAGATTCTTGCGTGTGGGCTGATCCCCCATGTGCATGCGTTAGGACTAACTGCTAATAGAGGCAAGTTAAGAGACTTAGCAGTTAGTAGAGAAACATGGTCGTGGATGAAACTTGGTAGGGACATATGGGTGGGGAGGACAATACCTGACGTATGGGCTTCGATTGCACCTCCCTTGTAACCCGGAAGCTCCGATGGAGATACGGGTATGAGCCTCTCAGGTTGGCCACTGTTTTTTTTGTAGGTCATGCGCTTAGGTCACTGGTGCCCAAGTGGGGACTATACCAGATCCTATTTACAGCCAGGGCTCATGCGTTGAAGGATTGTTTCTCAACTGCATGTTCACTTTAGTATGGTTAGTTTACCTTATTTGTGTCTTATCACTTTCCTTGATTGTGGCATATTTTATATTCAGTATTTATATGGCATGTTTATTGTATCTTGTTACGTCCCTCTAAGGACCTGGTTATCTCGCCAGGTGTGTGTTCTTGTGTTTCGTAGGTGTTCTAGCCGTGGCCATGATCGTCACTATCTCTTCGAGGATGATTGCACTTTGATCGTCTTCGCTTCGCCCGCCAAACTCATTATATTTTTCATGTACTTTTTCTTACTTGTTGGTAGTGGATTTGTCTCCGCCCAACGATTGTATACATGACAAATTCAAAGTTGCTTTTATATCATATTTATCTTTGTGGATGAGATTTAGTACCTTGGTTACTGTATTTTACAGCTTATGTATATATATAGGAGGGTCCATATACTTCGTATGTATACAGCTTGCATGATTACGTTCTAGTCTTACGTATTTTGGGACTGGGGCGTTACATGTTTTTGTGGTGGCCCATGCAGGTCAAGTTTGTCGTTTCAGTTATATAACTGTACCGAACGGGCCTGCAATATAGGATTAGAGTTTAGAATCTCATCCACCTACTTGACTTCCTTTCTTGACTTCAAAATTTGAACTCTTGTTCGACCTCTTGCATCTTGCTTGACTCCTTCTACCGTAAATTCTTAGTTTCGTGTTTAGTAAACTACACTAGTATATGCCATAGGTTAAACACATGGCTAGATGGATTGCATTGACAATTAATATGCATGGAGATTTTTTTGAGCTATAAAGGCATTTATTTTCCTAAAAATATGATTTTTAGGATTAGTTAATTTTAAGTTGGGTAGTAGCGTATTACCGCCTCCAAAGGATAGTTGAGATTTTATTTTGCTATTACATGGTGGTATACACAAGAGAATAGCTAGATCGAGAAAACAAATTATGATTTATGATTTTTGAAAATTGTGAAATAGTTTATGATTTATTGGGATATAAAACCGATTTGGAAAATATCTTTAAATTGTTACACATAATTTACGATTAAGTTCAAGTTTGGATTGAATATGTTATAATTTATCTCGAATTTATTAAAGTGTTTTAAATTATAAGTTATGATTTTGTAACGACTAGAGAATATGAAGGGTTTATGATTTACGGTTTATTAGAGAGCTTGAGGTTTTTAAATTGATTCTACGATTTACGAATTATAAGTATTTAATTTTGAGCTTGAAGAGATAATGGTAAAAATTTGTTTGAAATATTTTTGGAAGATATGAAATCGACTTTGAAGGAAAAAATTTAAATATTTAAAATTTGCTCATATGATCTAAGATATAAAGTTGTTTAGATTTCGAGTTTAAGGCCTTGATTATTGATATTTAAATTTTGGTGGAAAAAAATCACTTTTGTAGAGTAGTTGTGACTTATTGGAAGCTAGATATACACATTTGAAGGATATAGAATTAAAATTTGGGAGTTATTTAAACGTTCCATTTTGTAGTATGAATTTCGACGGATAAACTTATTAAATGTTGAGTTTAAGATTTGGAAAAAAAATAAAGAAAAAAAAGAAAAAAAAAGAAAAAAAAGAAAAAAAAGAAAAAAAAAGGTTATTATTCAAGTTGCGATATACAAGGGTTGTTTCAAGATTGACTAGAGATTTAAAATTGTAATTAAAGATTGACAGTCCAAGATAATTGAAATTTTGGCGAAGTATCTTAGAAATTTTATTGAGAAATTTCGAGGAACTTAAATTTTAGATTAGATCATATACTGATGAAGGACCAAGAAACAAGTAAGGTCACCCTAGTTAGATTGCCATACCACCTATGATTATGATATTGCATATACACAAGTATAGTTTGTCATCGACTAAACCGATGAACATATCTTTGACTCACTCGACCTTCCCTCCAAGGTAGATCTTTATTCGTGACCATCTAATTGTTTGAAACTTAGAAATGATTAGAATTATTCCTTTGACCATACCCTTGTCCATGAGACTATCTTCCCTCTAGATATTGTACCTCTAGTTTATCTTAACTTGATCCACGAGATTCATAATTATCTTTGTTTCGTGCTTTAACCTTTTATTTTTGGTGCATTAATTAGTACCTTATGAAAAACCCACTTTCTATTTTGATCATTTGGCGTTCCCTATCGTGACTTTGATATTTGCAGCACAACACTAGACTTTTTCTTCCCACAAATTTCACATGCAAAACTTAGACGAGCTCACATTCATGTAGGTATATCATGTCCCACTAAGACACGTCCCCTTGTACTCTATTTTTATGGTACAAATTTCGGGCCATAAAGACTAACTATACCATGGTGCCGATATACTTTTGACTATATATTTGGACTTAATCACGACTCAAATCTTTGGCCCGATTGCGATCTACTAAATCCGTTAAATGCTTAACCTTGTGTTTTTATCTTGACTGCTTAACCCTTGTCATTTTATTTTCTTGTATTATCTTGATTTACTTAGACCCATAACACCTTTTACTCTTCATGCAATATTAGCAACACTTACTTTTCTCCCTTCCAATTAAATTGCTTTCTCATACTTCGCTATGATTTCTCCATTGTTTACGCCACCTTGTTCCTTGTATGATTCCCTTATACGAAATGAAATTTGATCATGACAATCTTGAGTTAGTAGAAGCTAGATTGGAGAACCTCACAGCATGGATAAATAATATAGTTGGTTAAGATAATTACGAGATTATGAGCTATAGGTGGGAAATAAATGGAAATATGCAATAAATCCGAATCAATGAAGTAAGGAATGATATATTATGTTTTGACGAAACACTCAAGGATAGATAGACTTCTCGAATTTCAAACTTTGTTTAAGGTAACTAAATATCGAATGAAGAATCGTCTAAAGTGTTGGTGGTTTAAGAACCAAATTTATATACTAAATTTATGGATGAAATTTTTTTTGATAAAGACAAATGTTGACATTGCCTTCGATGACATATAGTGTTATGATGATATTTTCAAGGATAACCAATTGTTGAAGAAAGAAACCTTTACATTTTTGTTGCATGGAGAATTAAGTTGTAAGATGACTATGAATAAGAGGTTAAGATGAGTTTCATTTCTACCATCAAGAAGATGAGATTGTTGAATTCAAAATTTCGCGAGAGAGACTAATAACTATTTGAGGAAGTTTTCAATTATGATGATAGAAGATTGAGTTATGAAGGTATACCATTAGTTTTCGAGATTTATCGAACATTGAAGATGGACTTTTATTTTGGTACCTATGGATGAAGTATACATTGACCAATAAATACAAATTTGTAGAAACTAGACTTTAACTTTTACTTGGACCAAACTGGTTGAAAGTTTTGGAATTTTAATTTTAGAGGAAATTATGGCTTGGAAAGATATGTATAAGTGAGCTAGTATAATGGAGATTATTGGATTCAAAATTTGAGACTATTTGAAATTCTATGACGAGATAGAGGAAGTTGGAGTACAATTATAATCGTATTTGTTTTGTTTAATTTTTAAGGGGGCGTAGTACGAAAGTAATTCTTGGGAAGAACGATTTATGATAAGTGAATATTGATGATATCAAAGGATTAAGGAGTTTATTACCTACTTATGAGGTTGTCCCTTTTTAAGGTTAATGTTAAGGTTGATTGAGCTTAGTCATTGATCGATTGTCATGTGCATGATTGTAATCTAAAACCATCAAAAATTTTGTTCTAGTCGATCGAATGACTCATTGCCATTGAAATGTCACTGGCCTCCTCGGCGAATATTTCGGTTGCATTCTCGTGATCCCGTACATCTATTCGAATAAACTCTTTCCATCCCCTTCGCCTTACCTACCATAATTTTTCCTAAATTTCGACGACGAAATTCTTTTAAGTTGGTTAGGATGTAAACCCCCTAAATTCTACTATGATTTTTTATTTATTTTGTATATATTTTGTACTTCGCATACGAGTTCGCATGGTGGCATTGTTGTAGCGTGCGAGATTTGCATTTCTTAATTGCTCGTCGAATGCGAATATGTGCGAGTTACATATTTTTGTGAAACATTTTATTAGAAATTTTATATATAGAAGAATTTAATTTTCAAAATAATAGGTGGTAAATATTTTTATTTCTAAAAAGAACTACTTTGTTCTTCATTTAAAAATAAATAGTGATTTGAAAAATTGTGCTTTATATAAAAAGTGTTCCAAATATTTTGCAAAAATAGAAAGTTGATATTTAAAATGTTTTGTTATTTATAAAAGCTATTTTATAAATTAATATTTAAGTATTTATCGTAATTTTTGAAATTAATTATTTCTATATTTATTTAATTATGAAAATGATACTTGAGATTTTGTTGATTTTAATATTTGATTAAATATGCTAATTTAAATTAGAAAAGATTTCATTGGTATTTGAATTGAATGAGTGGAGGTTTTATGTTTTAATTGGGATTTGAACGATTTAAAGTTTAAATAAAATTTTTAATTTAAATATGAGAATATCTATGGGGGATTTAAACTCTCCCAATGCCTACCCAACTGGGTATTCCCACCTCCTATAAAAGGAGAGGTACTCCTCCAGCGTTTTTTCATCCACAACCAAACCGTGCATCGTGTCGGTATCTCATCCACTATATTTCCATTACAATTACAGTTGTTTTCTCCATGTCCGATAACCCCGGACACCGACCCCCGTGCCTCGCAGGATACGAATACTATCCGTGTCAGGCATCCCCGACACAACACAACTTCTAATCCAAATTATGAACTCCTATTCTGCCATCATCCCCGTCCCCGTCGCCGCCTCTCCTGGCGTTACCGTCGCCATCTTCCCCACCATCTTCGCACACCCGACCAACACCCCGACCACCAACACCAACCACCGTTACCACCACTAACAAACGTAAGAAGAGAAAGGAAAACGAAACCCTCACCTCGACGGAGTCCTTCGCACCACCGCACTGGGCCGTGCCACCACTGACAGGGCATCGCCGTCGAGGCTCAGATCTGCACGCCCACCACCGCAGATCCATACCCCGCCTGGGCCCAGCTCCGCCTTGTCCCGCCACGGCATGGGTTCCCAACCGGAACCGTCGTCTCCCCACCGACGCGTGGACTGCGCCGTCTCTCAGGCGAAAACCCCCATCCCAGCGCCGGATCCGCAAGAAGTACCCCGCGACCCACCGCGTCCTCCATCAGTGCGCCGCCCTCGGTGCCCAACTACTCCGCCTCGACGACCGGGCTCCGCCCCCTCTCTCCTCTCCGACAACCAAAACCTCCGCCCGCGCAAGCGCCGACCATCGCTCCGTGCGCCACCCACCACGATTTTCCCCCACGCCAGGCCGCACGCCGCTCGGGACGAGCTCCTCCGCCTGCGAATGCCTCTCCCCGGCGTCCGCCTCCGTCGTCGGATCGACCGCAGCGCCCAAACCCGGCACCCAGCCGCCGGACGAGCCGCCGACGCCTTCCCGAGTACCAGTCGCCGCCACGGGCGCTTTCCTCCGCCGCTTTCCGCAGCCAACCCCGGCACTTTGCCGCCCGGCCGCCGGCCACCGGCGCCATCTGCTGGTAAGAATCCTCCCGAATCCCCTTTCTCAGTTCCTCTCTCTCTCTCTCTCTCTGTCATCAGTTGAAAAAAAAATAAGGAATGGATTTTTTTAGTAAATTTATTATTATTATTAACATTCTTATTATTATTATTAATATATTTATCATTTCTATTATTATTATTATTCTTATTCATAATACAATTATTATTATTATTAGTTCTATTATTTATTATTGTTATTAGTATTTATTATTATTATTATTATTATTATTATTATTATTAAAGTATTATTTTCAGAAATTTTGTATTATTATTATTTTTTTACTACATGTATAGAATAAATGATAGAGTTATATAAGTAATTTCAATATTCGATATTTCCCCAAGATATTTATCTAGATTTATTATATTCATGGAAATAATTTTTGACTAATAAAACATAGATGTCTACCTAAAATTCTACTTTTACGAACTTTCATCTAAATACGATTTTGATTTATCAAAGTATTTAATAAAAATATTTCAAAAATTAAATTAATATATATAACTAATTTCAAGTATTTACGTAAAATTATTTAACTCATAAATTATACGTTTCAAACATTATAAATATTTCTAGAATAATATAAGTATTTACTTCCCGTAAATTCTCCCAATTATCCTCATTTCTCATGACTAATGATATCCCTAATTTTCTCGTGACTCTCGGACCATTCCACATGCGACATGGCTACTGGACAGACATGACTTGTCGGATTGTCACACCACAACAGGCGACACACCAGGCAAGATACCTTGCCATTATACTGTTTATTTTTAGTTTGCATTTTATTACATATCACTGTTCATTTATTTCTAGTTCTTGATTTACTGCCTGCTCAGTGATATTAGATGTACTTTGTTATTTATCCTTTGATTGCATATGGACCTAGAGTTAAGGGACTACCGTCTGTAGTGTATTGCATATCCCTTGACACAGTTGTACCACGAGGATGTGTGAGATGAGTAGCATATAGAGGTTCTTACGTGTGGGCTGATCCCCCATGTGCATGAGTTAGGACTAACTGCTAATAGAGGCAAGTTAGGAGACTTAGCAGTTAGTAGAGAAACATGGTCGTGGATGCGACTTGGTAGGGACATATGGGTGGGGAGGACAATACCTGACGTATGGGCTTCGATTGTACTTCCCTTGTAACCCAGAAGCTCCGCTGGAGATACGGGTATGAGCCTCTCAGGTTGGCCACTGTCGTTTTTGAACGTCATGCGCTTAGGTCACTGGTGCCCAAGTGGGGACTATACCAGATCCTATTTACACTCAGGGCTCATGCGTCGAAGGATTGTTTCTCAACTGCATGTTCACTTTAGTATGGTTAGTTTACCTTATTTGTGTCTTGTCACTTTCCTTGATTGTGGCATATTTTATATTCAGTATTTATATGGCATGTTTATTGTATCTTGTTACGTCCCTCTGAGGACCTGGTTATCTCGCCAGGTGTGTGTTCTTGTGTTTCGTAGGTGTTCTAGCCGTGACCATGATCGTCACTATCTCTCCGAGGATGATTGCACTTTGATCGTCTTCGCTTCGCCCGCCAAACTCATTATATTTTTCATGTACTTTTTCTTACTTGTTGGTAGTGGATTTGTCTCCGCCGAACGATTGTATACATGACAAATTCAAAGTTGCTTTTATATCATATTTATCTTTGTGGATGAGATTTAGTACCTTGGTTACTGCATTTTACAGCTTATGTATATATATACGAGGGTCCATATACTTCGTATGTATACAGTTGGCATGATTACGTTCTAGTCCTACGTATTTTGGGACTGGGGCGTTAGAAGGCGAATGTCTATGGGGCCTACCATACTACCATTCGTACACCTACAGGAAGTACACCATTCTCCTTAGTCTATGGGAGTGAGGCTGTCCTCTCCTTAGAGATTCAAATCCCGTCTTTACGAGTAGCCATCACTAATCAGTTAATCGTCGAAGATAATCAGTACAGGCGGTTACAAAAGCTAGAAGCGTTGGATGAAAAGCGCTTGCTTGTGCAGCAAAGGATTGAGATTTACCAAGCTCGCATCTCTGGGGCCTTTAACAAAAAGGTCCACGAAAAATTATACCAGGTGGGCGACCTCGCCTTGGTAGTACGGAGACCGATAGTGATGACCCACAAGACGGCTGGGAAGTTCAAGCCCAAGTGGGAAGGACCGTTCGTCATAAAAACGGTGTACTCCAATGGTGCTTATCGGCTAGCTAAGCCTAAAGGGGACTTGCTAATTGTAGAAGCATAAATTTTTTTCAGCAAATACAGCTCCATGCGTCCAAGTCAGTGTACCTCCATGCGCCCAAGTCAGTGTAGCTCCATGCGCCCAGTCTGTGTAGCTCCATGCGCCCTCTCAATGAAGCTCCATGCGCCCAGTCAAGTGTAGCTTCATACGCCCAGTCAGTGAAGCTTCATGCGCCCAAGACTAGCTCCCCCGAAAGAAGGACGCATAGCCCGAGACATGGCTTTGCGCCCAAGCCTGACTCAGTCAAAGCCATGATCAAAACGTGCACCGAAGCGCATGGCCACGTTAGTCTCTACGAGCAGTCGTACATCGAAGTATACGACATCAACACCATAACCAACCCACGATCTTGCAGCCTGTATGCGCCTACATCCTATGCGCCCAAAGCAGGACTATGCACCCACATAAGAACCAGTGTGTTTCCTCATGAGGGCGCATAACATCATTCCAGCTCAAGAATGACTATAAAGGGGGGCCTCATCCCTCTTCAAAACACAGAACGGAGAGCATTTTCATGAGCCTAATTGCTGCACTTCTTGCTAGTGAGCCGAGAGTTAGCAGTTTTTTTAGGTTTTCTTCCACGTTTGTAATCGGAGTGTCAACGGAATAAAGGAACAACTGTCGCTCGATCTCCATCGTCCTATTCTCCAGAATTCTTTTTTTGTACTCGGAGATCTTGAGCGCAGGATCTCTCAGGCGTACTTGATTTGTGGTGCCTTGCGCCAATAAAAGAAAAGACAGCATTTTCTTCTTCTTTTTTGTGTGTGTCCACAAAAATGGAGACTCTACTAGGGACTACCTTTTTATCTGACGAGAAGGTGGTAACGCAATCTGATACTGACAAAGTAGAGAGTGCTCAGAAGATGCTGATCATAAAGTTAGATCAGCAGGCATTCGAAGAGATTCTCTCGAGGGACGGCTCTACTCCCTCAAAATCAGCAAAGCCAAACAAGTCTCGCAAGACTTGGCTTCCGAAGGCTCGCTGTACATATCCTGCTAGTGTTATAGCAGATATGCAGCTGGAGGACTCTGTCACATAGGCGCATGACTCTGCCACAGAAGTTTCAAACAGAGAAGGCTCATACCGGTCCGGGCTCTACTAGTCCAGTGATTTCTTTCTTGCATAACCAACAACAGGGTGTTCAACACCCGAGACTTGGCAAAGAAAAATACTACGATGCCAAGAATTGGGGTATGCGACACTCTGGCCAAACCCGGCGAGGCTCACAAACGAAGGAGGCTAAACTGGAAGAAAATAGCGCTGCTCCACCAGGCATGGCCCAAGGCATACGCCCAAGGGAGTGTTTGGGCGCATAGACCCAACTAGAACACTTCTATCTTCAGCAGTCTGGGAATCCAAAGCCATGCGCCCAAGCCTATGCGCCCAGTATCTCTGGATCCATACTATGCGACCACATCAAGGAGGCTCAGACATGCTGTCAAGGAGCATGCGCCCAAGGCCAGTCTCCAAGGCCTATGTGCCCACAACAAAAAGATAGGCCCCAATTTGTATTGCACGGGACTATCTTCAAGGATATCACAGAACTTAGGTGTGGGGGTTGCCTCTGCACATGAACTAAGTCTGGATGTGCCTACTCTCCTTACGAACCCGTATGCAAAGCTCGGTGATGCATGCAACATGGGTTGTAAGGTAAAACTCCCTTCCGCTGACTTGTGCGACATGATAAATCATAAGCGTAAAGCGAGGGAGAACAAATAATTCATAGTGTACTTTCGTGCACCAGTATTGTTATCAACTGTTGCTCCAAAGCAACAAGAGTGCCTCAGAGAAAGTTCGTGTTTCGATGGCTGCACTTCTCTGACGATGAGAAGCCACTATGTGTTTCATCCAACATAGTTTTATGGGGTCCCTATTACGGAAGCCCCAATCAAAGACGGTGGACTAAGAACCCAACTTTCTCTCTTAGCTCCGCGAAAAGAAGAAGGAGAAGTCTACCAACTGATGGCCAACAGCCTGTCATATCCGAAGGAGTCTATATGGGCACTCGATCAAAGGCAAGATTCTGTATGGACGATGAAGATTCCCAAGCCGGGGGTAGCATTCCCTCAGAATCTGAAGCAGATGACCCCCACACTGGGGGTAGCATTCCAGAGGACGATGATCCCTCCGAATTGGATGGCGACTATCTACCTTCTCTACTTGAAGATAAAGGACTTATCTACTCGAAGACAGACAATATCAGCACCAGTTGCACTGCTTCCTCTGTTCATCCTCGTATGCTATCTACATACATAACAGATGGAGAAAGACCTAAAGAAGCCAGTTATCAGACTAGCAAAAGACTAGAGGGTCATGAAATAACATTCGCCAAGATCACTAATATGCTTACCAGCATCATGGCAGTTCAAGCTGTTGGGGCTGTTCCTCTACCTCAGTAAAATGTCTCGGCCCATGCTAGTCCCGCTCACAGCAATAACCCTCCTTCACTATAAAAGAAGTATCATTTAGTTGCACCTCCTCCATATCTTGTGAATACCGGGGGTGGTCCTTCGCCAATAACGCCTGACAACCGTTCAGCAGCCGTTTTCCAACACCTGCTCAATCAACCGAATGCAATTGATTCCTTGGTCGCTCGCCTAGATACCATCTTGCACAAAGATGAGCTTCAGAAGATGGGGATATCTCAACCGTATCCCTCTGAGTGGAAGAATGCTACTTGCCCTCCTAACTATAAGCCGCTGACGGTGAACTCATTTGACGGGTTGACTTCTCCTCGTCAGCACATGACGTACTTCAACACGCAGACTCTGCACTTGCCCAGAGACGATCCGTTCCTGTCGAAGCTGTTTATTAGCACCTTGCAGGGGGTAGCCTTCGAATGGTTCTGCAGTTTGCCTGACCGGTGTATCTATTCATTCATAGACTTGGAGAGGTTGTTCGTCAACAGGTTTTACGAAAGCGACTTGCATGTTAGCATGTCCACACTCATTGAGACTAAGCAAAGGAGGACTGAGTCTGTCATCGCCTTCATCGAATGCTTCAGGCGGCTAGCACTGAAGATGCCCTTCGGCATACCAGACTCAGAACTTATGGATACTTGTCAACATAACTTCCTTCCTACAGTGAAGTTCTATCTGGGTATACATAAGTATGATACATGGCCAACTTTTATTGGGGCTGCTGATGCTGCTGAAAACAATGTTCCTAACTAGGAAATACTGGAGAAGTTCTATCTGGGTATACATAAGTATGATACAAGGGCAAATGGCAAGCATCCTCAAACTATCTGGGTATAAATAAGTATGATAGAAGTTCTATCTGGGTATACATAAGTATGAAAATAATATAACTTGCTTCCTATAGTGAAGTTCTATCTTGGTATACATAAGTATGATACAAGGGCAAGCATCCTCAAACTATCCATGTTCGTGGGGGTAAAGGAAAAGAAGTCCTGAAAGTCGACACATCCAAAGGAGCTTCCAATTCTCAGGGAGCCTCCGACAAGCCTAAGGAGACCTTCTCCTTCGACGAAGACGATGTCATTACCATTTTCCACATATTGACGAAGGGTAATAAGTTGACATTGCCCCCACCACGACGTCCTGCAGAGGCGAGCCAACTCAATGATCCCAAGTACTATCTTTATCATTAGTATGTGCATCACTCCACCAATGACTGCATCGTCCTGAAGAAGAATATACAACAGCTTATTGACAGCCAAGTGATCAACCTCGAAGCTGAAGACAATGTCGTATCTGCTAACATGATCTCTCTTCAGTTTGGCGACTTTTCTCCTACAGAAGTCCCAGACGGCGTGGTCCTGATCCCCAAGGCGATGATGGAAGTCGTCAACCTACCACCAGCTCGCAACTCGACATTGGTCCTACACACAACTGAATATGGTGAGATCATGTGGGTCCACCAGGACCTTATCCAAGAAGTGACGCAGGGGGTAGCACCTCCCAAAGCAAGAAAGGGCAAGAAATTTAAGCCATGCCATATGGTATCCTCCTTCATCTACGAGGTTCTATCTGGCAAGATGCGATCGGGGAAGACTTATCTTCGGACGTACAATCTCGCACAAGAAGAAGCAGTACCTCCTCAATCTCCTGCTGCACCCACAAGCTCAGAAGCCTGCCCGTCCAAGCCTCAAACCACGAACAAATCCAAGCAGAAGGAGACGCGGTTTGACAAATCTCTAAAGGCGCCAGCTCCCGAAGGCATGGATTGGCCCTACAACTTTGACATACTGGCTCAATTAGCCAATACACCTACCAGGTTGTCTCTGTTCGATCTATTACGACTCTCCAAAGAAATACAGAAGGCCTTAAGTGAGGCATTACTACATGCCGACTCTTACCTCGCTGAAGTCAAAGCCCTGCTGAAGATCCTGTCTCCTGTCCCCACTGCCACAGTACCATGGAAGTAGTGCCCAACATCACCTTCTCACAGAAGGACATGCTACTAAAAAATAATTGTCATGATAGACCCCTATACTATACAGGGTATATCGGGGCGATCAAGGTGGACCGCATGCGCGTATCGATTCAGGATCCTCCCTCAGCATCATTTCTAGAAGTTTGCTTCAAATTCTAGAAATCCCCCTGCATAAGCTATCCGCAACCAACACAACTATCATGGCTTTCAATGCTGGTCTAAGCCATCCGCTGGGCAAGATCTGTCTCAAATGACAGATAGGTGATATCCGAACGGAGGTTTCCTGCTATGTGATCGATGCCAACGTATCCTACAACATCTTGTTGGGATGTCCATGGATACACGAGAACATGATTGTTCCTTCCATACTTTACCAGTACTTCAAGTACGTCAACAACGAAGGTATTGTGAAGATGGAGTTTGCCGATGTCGATCCTTTCAAGGGCATCGAAGCTTACTATGGAGATTCGATACTTTACCAGTCTCAACCCCCAAGGATGACGGCAATGAAGCTGACAATGAAGCTGAAGCAAGTCCATCCTCCAATGATAGTCCCCTGATTATCCGAGTCAAAGGACGTACTACTCCAAAAAGTAGTCCGAAGCCTCTCACAATCTGACCGAAAAAGAAGAACCCTGACAAGGTCAAACCACTGACCAACACTCTCAGGAAGACACCCTGGAAGGAACCTACTGATGCCTGTCCCACCAATCTTGAAGAATTACCCTACGTGGTGAACTCGGCCAAGACTGTGGCTCCTCTTCTAGATGATGATCCTCTCAATGAGTATATCAATACTCATAATAATGTACCTTCAGCGGATGATGTTATCCCTGAAGAGAACTTGTATATTTTCTTAGTAAAGGTTTATCTTTGAATTACTCCGATGTCTATCAATCTATAAACCACTACATAGATACGACATACGCCCTAGAGAATGGCATAGGACCATACCTCTGTATGCCGGTCACAACACCTCATCTGCGAGAAAACGTATATCCTGAAGATATCCTCTACTTCATCGTTCCAGCCAGAAAGAAAGATGAAGAGCTAATCATCTTCGGTCGTATAATTAGAGAGAGAAAGTTCGTTCCAGACTCTACTTCTCCCAAGCACAACACAGAAGCTGAATATAACTCTGGAAAAATATAACTTTTTCGGTATAGTTGGCAGGCCAAGAATATCATCCAGAATATGGGATATGACATCAAAAGCGACAAAGGGCTAAATTACGGCCGAGGGCGACGGTTGCCAATACGACACTTTGCCCCCCCGGCAAACTCGAGAATTACTATCAACGAAGCAGTGTTGGTTTGGGCTATGTCTCTCCTCCAATAACTCCCAAAAGATTAGATGATGAAGCAGATCGTTGTTCTCATTCTTCTGATTCTTTCCTCTGGGACTCAGACTCTAGCATCGGCGACATGTTCAAAGAAATTCTGTCCGTCAATATGCTTTTTGTCGACCAAATTGTAGACGATGTCCAATCAATCAAACTCGAATAATGGGCTCAAAAGATAGACACTAGGTGGGATCTGTGCTTCGAACAACGGGAACCACCAACCTGTTTGCTATTGATTATCAAAGTACAGAACAGTTTTATGGGAGGACTGAACATTAATTCACAATTACAAACTCGCTCGTACAAAGAAAGCCTAGGAACAAAACCTAGGAAAAGCAATCTAAGTACAATTATTTAATTTGGATTCTGGGGGGTGACGGTAGAGGCTCAAGAAAGTGTTATCAACTTTGCCTTACTTCTTGGACGATCGAACGTAACTTCAGCTCCGGGAAAGAAATGCTCTCTCTTTCTGTGTGTCTCCGTCTCTGTGTTGCTCTGTGTCTGTGTGTGTGTGTGTGTACAAAGGAATAATCCTATGCTATTTATAGGAGTTTTTGATGAGTGGGGTGTACTGTCACGTGGCCACATCCTTGTAACTGCACCTTAAGAAGTGGGCAGTTGGAGATTGGTTAAGATTAAGCTTGATCTATTTGTTATAATAAATTTGGACTGTTATGTTGGTTGAGATAAATCTGAACTGCTATGATCTATTGGTTGCAATAAATCTGAGTTGTTAGGACTTAGTCAACTTCTGCCACGTGTCCCAACTGCCACTAGGTTGCAAGCCGCATGAAGGACTGTCCCCCTGTCTGAGCTGCATGAGGGTGGCCTCATAACCGAGCCGCATGAGAGTGGCCTCATAACCGAGCCGCATGAGTGTGGCCTCATAACCGAGCCGTATGAGGATGGCATCATAACCGAGCCACATGAGGGTCACACAGGCGATCCACATAAAGAACTTTCTTGGAATTTGTGAACTGTGCCAGCTATCATAAAGATTTTCTCATCTTTTCATGAGCATGTTGCGTCTCTTCTTTATGTCAGTGCCATCATTTCTGTCAGAGCTGTCGCCTTCATGTCAGAGTAATTATGGCCAGCTGTATAGGTAGATTTTGAACCGCATAAGGCCGTATGAAGCTTCCTGAGCCGCATGAAGCTTTCAGGGATTTTGAGCCGCATGAAAACTCTCCAGTTTTTGAGCCACATGAAACTCTCCAATTTTTTAAGCTGCATGAAACTCTCCAGTTTTTGAGCTGTATGAAGTTTTATGTTGATTTTGGGCCACATAAGGCCCCCCCGCTGCTTTTGGACCGCATGAAGCTTTCTGAGCAGCATAAAGCTTTCTGGGTTTTGAGCTACATGAAGCTTCCTGAGCCGCATGAAGCTCCATGTTGATTTCAAGCGGCATTGAGAATCCCCTTCTTTCCTTGCGCTTGTGAAGGATCATATCTCGTAAGTCAAGAACCTCTCGGTCAACTTTTCTACTCGTTTTGTGGGCCCGGGTATCCCGAGCACACGAGTGCGTAGGTATCATATTTGCTTCCTGATGTGGGGCTAGTAAAAGTACTTGCCTTTGATCATTATTGGGAGACTCTTGAGAACCACCATGTTCGTTGGCCGTCGGGGGCTGGACACGGGTAGTTTTGTACAACTTTCCATCAGAGGCCCGTATAACAGTTAGCGGGATGCTCTGATGGTCAGAGGTTGGGACAACTGACTGAGCTCGACGAGCCCGCGCTGTCCTAGACTTTTTTGCTCTAGCACCCGAGGGTGCGTAGTAGGAAGAGTCCAAGTTGGAAGGAGGGAAGAGAAGTTGGTGCCCTTTTCAAAGGAGAAAAGGAGGCTCTATTTATAGAATGGAGTGAGCCCTTTCTTCTTCTCCTTTCTGATGTGGGACTAAAAGAAATATTTTCCATGCTTCTACAAGACCCCCTTCAAAGTTTCCAAATTGTAAATTTGGAATACTTTGAATAAGAAGCATGGAAAGTAGAGTTGTTTAGGTGTGGAAATCCTATCATAGGTAACATGGACGTGATAGATTTGGGTACTTCTGTTGGGGATTTTATGTGGACTTATCATCCTTGGCGTACCTTGGTTTTAGGTACGAATAATAAGTTGAGAGAGGGAACCATCATATTTACTCAGAGGTAATGAGGACATGGTAAATATGGGTCTAAAGTAGAGCCTTTCTACTCAGAGGTAATGAGGACGTGGTAGGAGTGAACTCGAATGAGGATACATAGAATGACTCAGAGGTAATATGGACGTGGAAGTTCTATGTAACGGGTAATGAATGCCACGGAACAACTGGGTTCCAGAAGCATATAATTATAAAGAAGGGGTGTATGTACTAGAGGACCTAATACATCATCTGTGGTCAACAGAGCACATTTGTGGACCTATTATCCTTTTTGTGTACTGGAGGTGCGAGTACGGATAATAAGTGGAGAGAAAACCAACATATTTACTCAGAGGTAATGAGGACATGGTAAATATGGGTCTAAAGTAGAGCCTTCCTACTCAGAGGTAATAAGGACGTGGTAGGAGTGGGCCTAATGAGGATACACATAACAACTCAGAGGTGCAATCAACGTGGAAGTTCTATGTATTGGGTGGTTTGTTTGTGATGGACGGGAAAATAACTCAGAGGTAATATGGACGTGGTTATTTTTCTCGTTGGGGAATTTTGTGGACCTATTACCCTTTTTGTGCACTAGTAGTATGAGTAATAGATTCGAATGATATTTTGTGGATCTACTACTCATTGGTACACCGGTGGTGCGAGCAATAGATTAGGATAATTTTTATGGACTTATTACCATTTTTGTGTACTGGCGATGCGAGTACTAATAATAAGTGGGGAGAAAACCAACATATTTACTCAGAGGTAATGAGGACGTGATAAATATGGGTCAAAATAAAGCCTTCCTACTCAGAGGTAGTGAGGACATGGTAGGAGTAGGCCAAATGGGGATACACAGAACAACTCAGAGGTGTTATCAACGTGGAAGTTCTATGTATTGGGTGATTTGTTTGTGATGGATGGAAAAACAACTCAGAGGTAATATGGACATGGTTGTTTTTTTCGTTAGAATTTATTTTGGACTTATTGCCCTTTTGTGCACATGGAAATACGAGCAAATAGATTCGAGTAATATTTTATGGACCTACTACTCTTTGGTACACCGATGGTGCGAGTAATAGATTAGGATAACTTTCATGGACCTATTATCCTTCTGCGCACTGGTGGTGCGGGTAATAGATTAGGATAAGTTTTGTGGATCTATCACCCTTTTGCGTACTGGTGGTACGGATAATAGATTTTGAGGCAAACTTTGGAGGAGAAAAGCATTTAATATGGAGGTTCCTAGTTTATGTCTAGGAGATGAGATGGAGCAGTCAGAGAGTAAGTTCAGTGGTACCTGAGGGTACATAACTCAACAATCTGGAAGATTGCTAGAAGATGTCGTCTAGACATAATTTTTCTTATGGAACTTGCCGTTGCTGTTGTTGGTATTAGGGCGTTTGTCCTTATCTTCTCCATCCGATATATGCAGTCCCAGTTGGCAAGCCTTCTTCAACTTGGCTTCTGTGCTAGTGGCGCTGATGATGAAGGTCTTCCAGTCCTTAAATTGACTTTCGCCCATCCAGAGGCTGATTGTGGGGAGCAGCCTCTTTTGGCAAATTTCAATTAAGGAAGAGTCCGGATTATCGGAGGGCAACTTCATCGCGGTTTGGCGAAACCGCTCAATGTAGTTTCTTGTCAGGTCCTTCTCTCCTTGAACGACGTCCATAAGGGTTAACATGGTTACATCTTGTCTAACTCATAGAACCTCTCTAAGAATATATGTTTGAAGTCGGCGAAGAAATGGATGCAGTTGTCCGATAAGTTGCGGTACCAGTCGAATGTGACTCCCTCTAATGTCCCGACGAACAATTGTATAAGGATGGCATCGTCATGCAGAAGATGATCTGTTGTGACCTCAAAGTAAGTCACGTATCGGCTTGCAGATGTCTTCCCGTCATAAGGGTTGATGTTGAATGGTTTGTATCGAGGAGGGAAGGGGACATCTCTCCATGCAACGGGATATGGCTGTCGTATCCTGAGGTCCTGAGAGTTTTCTCGGGCGTAAAATATTGCTCGGAGCTCCTGGACTTCTCTTCTCGCCTTTCTGGCCTCTTCTGCAGCAGTGGGAGCCGACATTCCGGGTGGATTCTTGCCCAGGGTTGGTGCAGTTGTGCTTGAGTCCGCATTGACGGCGGGAACCAAGCTTGTTTAGCCAGACATCCTTCTTTGGAGAGCCGGTAGAGCCGCCTTGATCTCGTCTACTGACTTAACCATGGTATAAAGTATGGCCTCAAGAGTGTCGAGGCTCTGTCGATCACTAGGACCGTCTTAATCATTTTCAGTCATGAATACTGTTCTCACATGAGGAGCAGTAGAAGGAACTGTAGAAGGTGTGCTCTCCGAATTATACCCCCGAATAGAGAAGTCATCGGGGTATGTGGGAATGTTCTCATCCGGTTCGGACTCAGAGGAAGTGCCACCCCCTGCATAGGAGGTCGCCTCATCTTGGCACTTGTGGACGTCTTCAAGGACGTCAGAATCTGCTGCATCTGTTGGGGGATTGCCTCCCAGGTTGATCTTCTTGGAACACCGGATTGTTGTGGATGTTCCCGGGAGTGCTACCCCAGCTTCGGCTACCCCTAGGGATGTAGATGACGAATCTCCAAGTGTTGAAGATTTCGTCTTCGAGCGGGTGCCTTGATAAACTCCTCTTGTGGTGGTTATGGACAACCGCTTGGATGAGAGTTTCCTAGTCCCGCTAGTTGAGATCATCGGGCTGGAGACATTTACTTTTTTCCCTCCCTTGCCGGTAGGGATTTTTCCGGAAGAATTGTAAGAGGCGAAAGGAAGCACCTCGTCTCCCGAGCTTTGTTCTAGGACCGGTCCTGGCTGCTGCAGTCATTGGAAGATAGACTGCCGGTCCTCTTGTACTGCTGTCTTATTGCAGCAGCAGTTGATAATGACTTGAGTGCAGTAATGTCCATGGAAGGACTCTCTGCACACCAAGGTTCTTCTGTTTCCTTGCGCTTGTGAAGGATCACATAACGCAAGTCAAGTACATCTCGAGCAACCTTTACACTTATTTTGTAGGCCCGGGAGTCCCGAACACACGAGTGTGTTGGTATCATGTTTGCTCCCTGACGTGAGGCTAGTAAAAGTACTTGCCCCTGATCATTGTTGGGAGACTTTTGAGTACAAACCTGTCCGTTGGCCGCCGGGGGTTGGACACGGGTAGTTTTGTACAACTTTCCATCAGAGGCCCATGTAACAGTTAGCCGTACTCCTTGATGGTCAGAAGTTGGAACAGCTGACTGAGCTCGACAAGCCCGTACTGTACTAGACTTCTTCGATCTAGCACCCAAGGACGCGTAGTAGGAAGAGTCCAAGCTGTGCCGCACAGAGTCTAGCACATCCTCATGGGAGCTTCTGAGGTCAGGACCACATGAGAGGCGGTCGAAGACTGAACCCGAGCCACATAGGGCGGATGGTCTGCGGCTGGGATTAGATGCCGCATGAGCCATCTCCCTGCGGCTGGGCTTGGCGGCCGCATAAACGTGTTGCATGTTATGCGGCTGGGATAGGTGGCCGCATGAGCGGTCTGTATGCGACTGAGATTGGAGGCCGCATGAGCTTTCTGTATGCGGCTGGAGCTTGTGGCCGCATGAGCCTTCTCCATGCGGCTAAGATTGGTGGCTGCATGGGCCTTCATGCGGCTGATGCCCTTATGCAGCTTCCGCACAGAGTTCCCTTTTGCTCCCACAAGTCCAGCATCGTAGTGCTTTTCTTTGCCAGACTTGGGGACAGCAGGGTCCTCTGTGGCCTGAAGTGGGGCCGCATGTGAGTCTTCTCCGCCGTCTTGGTTAGTAGAGAATACTTCTTCCAGAGCTTGGGAATGAGCAACAGTTTTGGGCCTCCATTCCCTGCGGGCCTTCTTCGTGCCGGCTCGCTTCCGGATCGGGCTAGTGCTTCCCTCGGAGAGCATCTCTTCAAACACTTGCTGGTCGAAGCGAACAACCAGCATATATTGCGTGGAGCCATGTTTGGCTGCGTCCGATTGCGTCACCAACTTTTCAGTAGTGGAGAAGTTAGTCCCAGCAGATTTGCCATCGTATTTGCCATTGATTATCAAAAATAGAATGGTTTTATGGGTGTACTGAACTTTAATTCATAATTACAAACTCGCTCGTACAAAGAGAGCCTAGGAAGAAAATCTAGGAAAAGCAATCTAAGTACAATTGTTTAATTTGGATTCTGGGGGGTGACGGTAGTGGCTCGGGAAAGTGTTATCAACTCTGCCTTACTCCTTGGACGATCGAACGCAATTTTGGCTCCGGCCAAGAAATGCTCTCTCTCTGTGTGTCTCTGTCTCTGTGTTGCTCTGTGTATCTCTGTATGTGTGTGCAAAGGAATAATCCCATGCTATTTATAGGAGTTTATGATGAGTGGGGTGTACAACCACGTGGCCACATCCTTGTAACTGCGCCTTAAGAAGTGGGCAATTGGGGATTGGTTAAGATTAATCTTGATCTGTTTGTTGCAATAAATCTGGACTGTTATGTTGGTTGAAATAAATCTGAACTGCTATGATCTGTTGGTTGCAATAAATCTGAGTTGTTAGGACTTAGTCAACTTCTGCCACGTGTTCCAACTGCCACTAGGTTGCGAGCCGCATGAAGGACTGTCCCCCTATCTGAGCTGCATAAGGGGGGCCTCATAACCGAGCTGCATGAGGGTGGCCTCATAACCGAGCCGTATGAGGGTGGCCTCATAACCGAGCCGCATGAGGGTGGCCTCATAACCGAGCCGCATGAGGGTGGCCTCATAACCGAACCGCATGAGGGTGGCCTCATAACCGAGCCGCATGAGGGTCACACAGGCGATCCGCATAAAGAACTTTCTTGCAATTTATGAGCTGTGCCAGCTATCATAAAGATTTTCTCATCTTTTTATGAGCATATCGCGTCTCTTCTTTATGTCAGAGCCATCATTTTTGTCAGAGCTGTCGCCTTCATGTCGGAGCAATTATTGCTAGCTATATAGGTAGATTTTGAACCACATAAGGCCGCATGAAGCTTCCTGAGCCACATTAAGCTTTCAGGGATTTTGAGCCGCATGAAACCTTCCCAATTTTTGAGCTGTATGAAACTCCCCAGTTTTTTGAGCTGCATGAAACTTCTCAGTTTTTTAGCTGCATGAAGTTTCATGTTGATTTTGGCCGCATAAGGCCCCCTGCTGCTTTTGGGCCGCATGAAGCTTTCTGAGCCGCATGAAGCTTTCTAGGTTTTGAGCCGCATGAAGCTCCATGTTGATTTCGAGCGGCATAGAGAATCCTCTTTTTCCTTGCACTTGTGAAGGATCACATCTCGCAAGTCAAGGACCTCTCGGTCAACTTTGTACTCGTTTTGTGGGCCCGGGTATCCTGAGCACACGAGTGCGTAGGTATCATGTTTGCTCCCTGATGCGGGGCTAGTAAAAGTACTCGCCCTAGATCATTGTTGGAGACTCTTGAGAACCACCCTGTCTGTTGGCCGTCGGGGGCTGGACACGGGCGGTTTTGTACAACTTTCCATCAGAGGGCCGCATAACAGTTAGCGGGATGCTCTGATGGTCAGAGGTTGGGATAGCTGACTGAGCTCGACGAGCCTGCGCTGTCCTAGACTTCTTCGCTCTAGCACCCGAGGGTGCGTAGTAGGAGGAGTCCAAGTTGGAAGGAGGGAAGAGAAGTTGGTGCCATTTTCAATGGAGGAAAGGGGGCTCTATTTATAGAATGGAGTGAGCCCTTTCTTCTTCTCCTTTCTGATGTGGGACTAAAAACAATATTTTCCATGCTTCTATACTACCGAAGACGAAGTCATCCAAGTCAATCTAGGAGATGAAGTATCCTTTAAACCAATCTTCATCAGCAAAAGCCTATCTGGCAATGAACGCTAATCTCTTATACAGCTTATAAGAGAGTACATCGACGTCTTCGCATGGAGATATGAAGACATGACAGGCTTGGACCCTAAAGTCGCCATGCACCGCCTGAACATTTCGTCTAAAGCTAAGCCAGTGAAGCAGCAACAACGACGATTCTGACCAGACGTCATGGAAGCTATCGAGAATGAAGTCAAGAAGATCATTGCCAGTGGATTCATTCGCGAGGAACAACACCCAGACTGGGTTGCCAATATCGTTCCAGTCATAAAAAAGAACGGTAAAGCTCGAATCTGTATCGACTACCGTGATTTGAACTCTGCATGTCCGAAAGACGAGTTCCCTCTACCGATCACTGACGTAATGATCGACAATACTTGCGGCTTCCAGCGGATGTCCTTCATGGATGGGTTCTCAGGCTACAACCAGATTAAGATGTTCCTTAACGACGAGAAGCACACATCTTTTCGAACACCGTTGGGGGTATACTGCTATACGGTGATGCCCTTCGGATTGAAAAATGCTGGAGAAACATACCAGTGAGCCATGAACACAATTTTTTGCGATCATTTGCACAAAATTGTGGAGTGCTACATAGACAATATCGCAGTCAAAATTTGTCTCAGGGGCAACCACCTCCAAGACTTGAGAACGATGTTCGAACTAATACGTGCACACCAACTCAAGATGAATCTAACCAAGTCTTTTCTGGGAGCCTCCAGCGGCAAGTTCCTTGGTTTCGTCATCACTTCAAAGGGTATACATATGGACCCGAAGAAAGTGAAGGCTATTCTCGATATGCATCCTCCAAGAAACCTCAAAAAGCTACACGGACTACAAGGAAGGCTAGCCTACATCAGATGATTCATTTTGAACCTCTATGGAAGGTGTCAACCATTCACTCAGCTCATGAAGAAAGGCGTATCTTTCATCTGGACTTAACAATGTCAACACGCATTCGATGACATCAAGTCATATCTTACAAGCCCTCCAGTATTGGTAGCTCCAATAATGGGGAAGCCCTTCTTACTATATGTCCACGCTATGGATCATTCTTTTGGCGCCCTCTTAGCTCAGAAGAACGAAGGCGACCATGAATAGGCATTCTACTACCTCAGCCTCACAATGGTGGGTGTCGAGCACAGATACATACCTGTGGAGAAGAAATGTCTTGTAGTAGTATTTGCCATCCAGAAGATACGCCACTATGTGTCTGGACAGACTATCCACATTATATCTACAGTCAACCCTCTCAGAATACTCATGACCAAACCGGGCTCTCTCAATTCCCGTTTAGCTATATGGGCAATACTGTTGACTCTGTATGATATGATCTTCGTTCCTCAGAAGGTAGTAAAAGGCCAAGCATTAGCTAATTTCCTAGCAGCTCATCCGGTGCCAGAATCGTCCAAACTCTACGACAAAATCCCCGACGAAGTGGTGGAGTCTAACACTGCAACTGAAGAAATCCCCATTTGACGAATGTTCTTTGACGACACATCAAGAGCATGATCTAAAGAAAATATCATGGCTGGAGTAGGTGTCGTGCTCGTGTCACCTGCTCATCTGGTTATACACCATGCATATTCTCTCGTAGAACCATGTACCAACAACGTGGCAGATTATAATACCCTATTAATCGGCCTACAACTGGCAAAGCAACTGGGAGTTGACTATCTAGAGGCTTACGACGATTCCAAGCTAATAGTTAGTCAAGTCCGAGGGGATTATGAAGTTTGCCACAAAGATCTCATCCCCTACCACAGAGCAACAATCGAGCTGGCGTCTACTTTCGCTGGATTCTTCATCGAGCACGTGTCTCGACTACAGAATATAGAAGCAGATGCTTAGCCGATCTCACTGCTTCCTTGACCATTCCTACCAATACTCAGCAGTCGATCACAGTGTCTGGTCGAGAACTATTCTGTGTGAAAAATGCCTTACATATTTATCACAGTTACGCAGCAAAAACAAACGTCGATGTCAAAGACTGAAGATTTTCCTTCATAGACTTTGCTGTCTATGGAATCCTCCCCGAGGAACCGAAGGAAGCAGTATCCATCCAAAGGCGATCCCTCAGATTTTACTACGACCCAGCTACCAAGATGCTGTATCGATGCTCTTATGACGGGCTACTGTTACGATGCTTATCAGACACAGAAGCCAAACATGCACTTCGAGAGGCTAACGATAGAGTTTATGGGGCACATCAACCAGGCCCCAAATTATAAGATCGCCTCAAATGAATGGGTTATTACTGGCCCACAATGATAGCTGATGCTGTTGAATATGCAAAAAAGTGTAGAGCTTGCCAGTTCCATGCCGATTTCATTCATCAACCTTCGAAGTTTCTACACCCGACGGCAGCATCTTGGCCGTTTGAAGCCTGGGGCATGAACGTTATAGGACCAATCAGCCCATCATCCTTCAAAGGACATCGGTTCATCCTAGCTATAACCGATTACTTCTCCAAACGGGCGGAAACCATACCGCTTACCGAAGTGAAGGCATCAAACGTGATCAGTTTCATCAAACATCACGTCATCTACCGCTTCGGCCTACCTCGCAGGATCATCCATGATAATGGTCCACAGTTCACAAGCTATGTTTATTTTATCCATTCTGCGATAAGAATCGAATCCAGAACGTAGCCTCTATTGCCTACAATCCAGCAGCTAACAGGCTAGCAGAAGCCTTCAACAAAACCATCATAAAACTTCTCAAGAAGTTTGTGTCTTCAAACAAGCGCGATTGGAACGAGAAGCTCGGTGAATGTCTATGGGCATATCGCACAACGGTCCGAACTCTAACAGGTAGTACGCCATTCTCTCTGGTTTATGGGAGCGAAGCAGTTCTTCCCCTAGAAATCCATATTCCTTTCCTTCGGGTAGCCCTAGCCAGCGAGCTGACTACTGAAGAGAGCTACCGTTTGCGACTACAAGAGCACGAAGCACTAGACGAAAAATGCTTGTTAGCTCAACAACGCATTGAGCTATACCAAGCACACCTTTCCAGAGCTTTCAACAAAAAGGTGAAGGAAAGGGTCTTCCAAGTCGGCGATCTGGTCCTAGCAGTGAGAAGACCGATGGTCATGACATTCAAAATAAAAAGGAAATTCCAGCCTAAATGGGAAGGTCCTTTTGTCAGAGAATCGGTGTATTCTAACGGTACGTAGCCGCTGACCAAGCCTGATGGTGACTTGCTCATGATGCCTATCAACGGCAAGTTCCTAAAAAAATATTATGTGTAACCTCTTTTACATAATGTTCACATAAGTTCAGTCATGTAAATGTACAGTGCGATGTTTATATGATTCAAAAAAAACTATCTAACTATTATCCGTATTTCATAAGTCTTGAATACGCCCTGGATAATAGGTCCTCAAAATATTTCCCCAGTGGAATCATTTCTATTTTTGACTCTGTCCAAACTCGGTTTGACGAAAATAAATCATGTCCCTATTACCTCTGAATTGTTTTCTGATAATTATTTCCCCAGTGGAATGATCAAATGTTTTGCCACGTCCACATAACCTCTAAGCAAAGCATTCATCAAAGATAGTCATGTCCACACTACCTCTGAACCATCCACTCCTCCATAATGCTATATATCTTTCCATGTCCATATTAGCTCTGGTCAGATATAGAACATCCTCTGCTATTACGTCCATATTACCTCTACTAGCAGCTTCATTCAACTTATTATCTGTACTCGAATAATTCGAATATAAAATGGATAATAGGTCCACATAAAAATTCCCCAGCGGAATACCCACCAGAAATATCCTTGCTACGTCCACATTACCTCTAGCATCGATATTTCACAAAGCCACATTCATTTCCGAAAAGATTCTTTATTTTTATACTTAAACGTTTATCAAAAGACGGAAAAAAAGTACAAGAGCCGTGACGGCAAAAAAAAAGAAAGTACAAAAATCTACGGGATACACAGGCGGTTTATGCTGTCCCTCAGAGCAACAATCTCAGCATCAGATTTCACAACAGCTCGACGACGTGCCTCTTCTTAACGAGCGGCTTCATCTTCAAAGAGGATCAGACTTTGATGCTCCTCCTCCAACTTTGCCAGCTGCACTTCTAAACGGGCAAAGCAGTGGCAGTAATGGCAGCCTGGGACAGATAATCCTCTTGTTCAGATGTCACCACCCTCAAGTCGACTTCCAGCTAGGCAATCTTGTTCCTGATCTGCATAATGTGATTGTGCTTCTCATTGATTTGTGCAGCCAGCCTATTATTTGAAACAGTACGGGCCTCACTCGCAGCAATAAACTGGTTGTACTGATCAGCCAACTTGCCAATCTTCCGAGCGAGGGCGTCCTTTCTTACCTGGAAGGTAGCCTTCTCCTCTGCAAGAGCTGTCATCAAGGCCTTGTCCTCTGTACGGAACAGTGACGTCAGGCTCCGCTGTTTGGCATCCCGGAACCTGGCCACTTGACCCTCCAGGTCATTCAGGACCTTCCTCAGAGTGTTGGCCCGCTCCTCATATCCGACTATGCTCTCGAGGGCCACTACGTGACATTCGACGACAACCTTCACAGGGCCGAAGGCAGCATTTCGATTCAAGACTCCAGGAAGCTTCACCTTCAGCACCGAGTAGAAAACTCTGACGACTTCCTGAGCCATCTGCTCATCTTCGGTGGAGGTCGTCGGAGAAGAAGCTTGGAAAGTCTCTTCCATTTCAGGAAGGAACACCTGACAAGAAGCCGAACCTGACAGAGAAAACAATATATACATCAGTAACCGAAAAAAGAGAAGAAAGACGAAAGAGTTGTAATTTCGTACCTTCGGCTTGCTCAACCCCAGCTTGGACTGCGCCTTCAACGGCGGTTTCAGGGAAACCAGGAGCAGGCCTAGACTGTTCAAGGAGAACGATATCAAGGCCCTGAGTGCCATCGAGCCTGACGTCTTCCCAAGCTCAGCCGGAACAGGGGCCGATTCAACAACAGCTCCCTCAGTGGGCTGCTCAACTTCTCCTACTGTAGCCAGTACCGGCTCACCAATAGCTCCCTCCACAGCAGCGGATTTGAAGGAGCCGGGGAAAACTTCTATCCCTCTTCCAATGGCAGAGACTATCTTCGCGGGGGGTTCTTTCCTCTTGTCTATAAGGGAACATACAGTCGTGGTCAGCTTCACAAGGAGCATGCAAAATCGAAGTCAAAAAATCTCATTCGAAGAGAGGCACAAAGGCAACATACCCGCAGGAGGATGAACCGATTGGACTTGGTTCTCGTCCATCTCCTTCATCGCAGTTCCTATTGCAGACATATCCCCCACAGATATGTCATAGAAAAAGCTGATCTTCTGATAGCCGTCAAGGTCTGGGCCTCTGTTCCGATCTTCCCGCTCAACTCTTACAACCGAAGAAGATCCGCCCTCATCCATCGGCTGAGTACGGACAGGGGACACCATTGTCGCATCCACCTCCTCAAATAAAAAGGTACCAGCCTCAGCTTCAAATTCAGGGTCCTGGGCAAAGGACAAACGCAAGGGTGAGAAAGCTTCTAAAGGCTTGACCAGAATGGCTATGGAGTCAAAGAAGGGATCTACCTCTCGAATATTAACGGCCCGTGACGCCGTTCCTCCTCTTCCAGTTTGTCGGGAGGATCTCCTCAAGGGAGACGAACCAGCACTCATTTCCTTAGCTCTCCTCAGGACAACAGTTTTCTTCTTTCGCTTTAAGGTTGGCTCCTGGGCCAATTCAGTTGAAGCCTTTCTCTTCTGAGAAGGATTAAGAGGAAACGAATCGTCATCTTTCGTATCCTCATTCGGAGACACTGTTGGCTCCCTAAAGATAGCTTCTGGCTATGGCACTACGACTGGTTGCGAGGTAGAAACATTACTTTTCTTCTTACGACCCTTCGGTACCTTTTTCGTAGGAAGGGGGCCAAATCGAGTCCATAATATCAAGCTATGTTCATGATTATACTAAGGATGAAAAGTATTGATCTGAATATAAAATTTGGCGGCGACATAGCACAAATGGGTCTCAGGCTTGTCCAAGGGTAGAGTGAAAGTCACCCCCGTGCACCCAGCGTTGTAGTACATCCAAGCACGTGCCCCATCAATCAAGCTGCCTATCAAATCCAGATACGGGCTAGCATTTCTCAGAAGGAGCTGACTGTAGTCGAACTGCCGCACAAAACGACTCAGCAGATACGGCTCCAGATAGGCATAATTCCCGTCTCGGAGCACCAGATGTGATGGTCTAATAGACTGAAGCCAGCGAAACGCCCCAGCAGTCAAATTAGTGGCATGAACCCCCTCATCCACTAAGATATCTCCTGCATTTCTGCTGCCGGACAGTGGAGATACTCTGAAGAACTCATAGTTCTATAAGAAGCCTAAGGCCTTTCTGCAAGCAGGCACACCGGTGACGGTCTAATCTGTATCGTAAAATCTACGAAAAAAGGCGTCTCCCGCCAAAGAATCCTCCACCAATCCAGCATTCATTAAGGAAGGACAATGTAGTAGCAGCCACCCATCAGGAAATGATACGAAACCTCAATTTGGGCAAAGTGAGGCCTATCGTCGGGAGTCATTGCATTCCTGACAAAGTCCCGCAGACCTCGTCCAATGGCACAAACCATCGCAGGAAGTAATACAAGATGGTACCCGAACGCCAGCTTCACAGCCGGAAGTATCATAACCCGGTTTATTCTCTCAATGGACCTTGAACCTCCAGGGACTACGCAGTCACGAAGCCAGATCATTAAGAAAGCTACCAGCACAGCTTTCTTCGACAACGGATGTTCGGCCTGACGAAAGTAGTGGCCAATCGGAGACTCAGGATCATCACTGTTCTCAGTGTCCGATGTCTCATAATCTGCCATCCGGGCTTCTATATCGGACTTGGTCATGGGTTTTAAGATTGAAAAAGAGGCCGGATCTTCCCCTTCTCCTTGGACGAAGATATAGCCCGTCCAGGCTCTCGTGTGGGGATTGGCCCCCTCGGTTCTCCCTTTCTTATTAATCCTATGACGGATAAGAAGGTGGCAGAGAAATTCCTTGTATACATCAACCATCCCGTAGTTTTTACTCTCCAGATCTCAGAGTTCTTTATCACAAGGCACGTACTCTTCATAGGGCTTCGTACCCCAGGAAACTTCGATACTTCCTGTATTTCATGGAGAGCCAATCCCATCTCTCCAGCCGGAGTAAAGAAGGTACATATGTGAAGGTTATGTAACTCGGCCAAAGAGACAAACATTGGCCAGTTGACCCTTACACCATATTGAGTGGCCCTAATAGCATAGTAAAGGCCAGCAGTCTTCAGGGTGGCTTCATATGTAGAAAGTATCCAGCCAGTGAGATTGCTCCAGAATAAAGACGGATCCCTCCAGCCTTCCATCCGTATCTTTCCTGCAGGATATGACACATCCTCCGTCATCATCAAATGGCAAAGCGTGTCAGCAGCATAAGGATGAAAGTTAGTTGGAATGTCGTTCAATACAACACCAGGTTGCAGTCCCCTCGTAGAGTAAGATGCAGAGCCCTGGACACATTTGAAAGTGTCTTTCCTCCGATCGCCTGAGTCGAACTGTATTCTTCCAGAGATGACTCCGAGGAGCTCAGGAGTTAGTTTCCATTTCATCCGTCGTCGCACAGCTAAGGAAGTGAAAGCAGACAAAGGATAATAGCACTCCATCGACGGTAGCCATATCCTCTGATTTTTTGGATTCATCACCATGGGGATTCTCAAACGTATGGTCTCGCCATCTTTAAAACCCACACTGTCACCAAATAGGAAATACGGCTTCTTGAAGCGACGTGCCCCTCCACCCACGAACTTCTCGTCATTAATCATCATCCTCAAGAAGGACTTATCTTGCTCAAGTATGGCGAGGGTCCGCTTCGTAGGCTGATTTTGACCAATCTTGGCTTGAACCGCGCTGATCATATTTGTTATGGGACTGGTATCAAGGGCCTGGTAAGCATAGCCGAAAGGAATTTTGTCAAACTTTGGGACAAACATCTTCACTGCAAGGGGCAGAAAGACAGTCAGACTTAGAAAACTGCAGGAAAAACTATGTTCTGAAGGGCTTCTATGCACCCAAAACATGACATGTGGGCGCACAACACACGGACAGCACATAGGCGCATAACATGCCACAGCTTAACAACACATGGGCGCATAGCACACCACAGTGTTGGTGTATGACTTCTGTAGGCACATAGTAATGCTCACAGAAGTATGTCGCCTTAGACGCAAGCGTCCAGGCAGAAGAGAAGTCCGAGCGTCGCAAATTAATGCCCGAGACTTCATTTTTGAAGCATGTCCTCACCCAAAATCGGGTCCTGGACTTCCGAAGAATCTGCCGCAGGAGGAGAGCCACTCGACGCAGCCCCCTTGCCTTTCGTGGATCTCTTGGCGACCTTGGGAGACATGGTTCTCAAAGAAAGAAGACGAAGAGTTTTCTGAAAAATTCAAAGAAAAAGGAAGAATGAACTTTCTCTCTCCACCAGGGTCTATTTATAGGCACGGGCCACTTCCTATGAGCCCACCTGCTGTATGCGCCCATTGTGTTGTATGTGCCCACTACAGCCTATGTACCCACGTGAAGAATCAGCTCTCTGCATACTATACGATTGTCCCTTGCTGACGTGGATGACGTGTAAAGGATGGACCGCTTCAAATTCTGTTCCGATGAATCTGTCAGTTCAGATTTTGAAAAAAATCTCAACAGTCGTATCTCCCTGACAGGCTGGCCAAATACTATACGCCCAAGGAGAGAGTCGTGCTATGCGCCCATTGCCTCACTAGAAGATGATCCATGCTTCTTTCAAAGTATTTCGAACTTGTTCAAGTATCGAAAACTTTGAAGGGGGTTTTATAGAAGCATAAAAAAATTTCAGCAAATATAGCTCTATGCGCCCAAGTCAGTGTAACTCCATGCGCCCAAGTCAGTATAGCTCCATGCGCCCAGTCAGTGTAGCTCCATGCGCCCTCTCAGTGAAGCTCTATGCGCCCAGTCAAGTGTAGTTCCATGCGTCCAGTCAGTGAAGCTTCATGCGCCCAAGACTAGCTCCCCCGAAAGGAGGGTGCATAGCCTGAGAAATAGCTATAGGCCCAAGCCTGACTCAGTCAAAGCCATGATCAAAACGTGTACCAAAGCGCATGGCCACGTCAGTCTCCACGAGCAGTCGTGCACCAAAGCATGCGGCCACGTCAACACCACGACCAACCCACGATCTCGCAGCCTGTATGCGCCTACATCTTATGCGCCCAAAGCAGGACTATGCGCCCACATAAGAACCAGTGTGTTTCCTCATGAGGGCGCATAACATCATTCCAGCTCAAGAATGACTATAAAGGGGGGCCTCATCCCTCTTCAAAACACAGAACGAAGAGCATTTTTAAGAGCCAAATTGCTCCACTTCTTGCCAGTGAGCCGAGAGTTATCAATTTTCTTAGGTTTTCTCCCACTTTTGTAATCGGAGTATCAACGGAGTAAAGGAGCAATTGCCGCTCGATCTCCATCGTCCAATTCTTCAGAATTCTTTTTTTGTACTCGGGGATCCTCAGCGCAGGATCTCTCAGGCGTACTCGATTTGTGGTGCCTTTCGCCAATAAAAAAAAGATAACATTTTTTTCTTCTTTTTTGTGTGTGTCCACACTAATGATGTCCATCAATGGCAAGTTCCAAAAAAAATAATACGTAGGAAGACAGAACCAGCATAGGCACCCACATCCCCTGAAAAGGGTGCCCATAAGTTCTGGTAAGGGGATCTCTCGCTCTTTCTCCTTTATATTCTCTCAAGTAGATGAAGCACTTCACGTCCACATTACCTCTGGATTGCTCTTCTACACCTGGAAGACGCGACTACCATGTTCACACAATAATGCTAAGTCTACTACCAAATGCTTACAACCCACTTACAACCACTCACCCATTTGCTGACATGTGGACCATGGCCCATATGTCAACAATGGGCGAAGGTTGTAAGTAGGTTATAAGCATTTGGTTGTAACTGTAGCATTACTCATGTCCACAGTACCTCTGAGTAGTCATTTTTCTCGCATCAGCTCTATGATTATCCCGACGGTCTAGAAAATAGTTCACATCCATATTACCTCTAGATTGTTGTTCAATACCCCGGCAAAGATCAAGCCAACTACGTCCATATTACCTCTGGTCAGGCAAATCCATTATAAAGATTCCATTTTTATTCTGGAGACAAAAGCAAAGAGAATAAGAAAGCTTCTACATATAAAAACATGTGCTACAAAGACCTATTACAGACACTTCGTAGTTACACACACAGAAGCAAGTTGACTGAAATTTTGGTACAAGCTCTCAATAACGCGAGCAAGGCAGTGACAGAGCCAATCACTTCCTGGTAAAGGAAGCCACCGCCTGAAGCTACTACTGGCCCGAGCCGAGGATGAAGACCAGCACAGGACTCCCCTATCTCCCCAGCTGGCCGGCGAAAGCAACCACATCAGCAAGCCTTGCTATTCTTCGGTCAGAATGGCAAGTATTCTTAACCCAGGAAGCAGAGGTCCGAGACGCCATTGATGTCCCCGACATCCAGAATGCGGGATGTCTCGAGATCCAGTGGTAGTTCAACTATAGCTTCTTTTGGATAAAAATATTTGCCACCGACGGCCGCCTCAAACAAACTCTAGGGTCGTCAAAAGCAGAACATCGGGCAAGCAAGGACATTGTTGAAGCAGCTGAATCTTCTTTTGAAGGAGGACAGTCCATTATATAGGATGTTTGCATGGTCCAAGCACGAGCCAGACATCGGTCAAAAGGAAGCTTACAAGTTAAGCTAAATCTCTACTCCACAACAGATGGCAGTACTGCGAGTGAGCAAAAGAATGTGACTCTGAACCTCCTCTGCTAAAGAGATTCGCGATCCCTGCAAAGATGCAAGAGGCTCCAATATCAAGAAGTCATCAAAAGCCTATACTCTAAAATAATGACTCAGGACCATTAATGCTAAGTGCTAGGCGTGAAACCAGCCATCACCCAGCTCGTACAGTCCTGATGCGTGTTCATGCTTCTGTTCAAAGTATCCCGAGCTTGACTCAAGTTCGGGACACTTTGAAGGGGGTCTTGTAGAAGCATAAAAAATCTCAGCTGAAGATATCCCTTCGCCAAAGTACAGAAGAGGCAAAAGACTCAGGCTCAGTGCTAAAAAGATAAAATAGAAGATATGGAGAGAAGTCCTTTCATTGTCATGTCTACCAAAGTCTAGTACAGACACATCGGGATTATACATAAGGGACTAATTCTGTTCTTCTATAAAGGATCTAGTACAGATTCGAAAGAAGCCTAGAGGGATCTACAAGGGATGCAGTTTTCATCGAAGTGCAGCCTTCCTTCTTCTCGATATACACGCTGGAAGATTGACTTCCACCGAAGTATGTTCTGATATTCTTATGGACATAGCCTCTCAGAAGTATATCAGTAACTCAGCACATTGAAGCAGCCAGAGCCTTCGAGCCAGAGGGGCAGCCACCTGCATGCGCCAACTTCAGAAACAAGATGGTGGTAGGGCCCTCCTTCCCTTCTTTTATTCTAAAAGCCGGTGTCTTCACTCCAGAGGCGCAGCTATCTGCTTGTGCCAATCTCAGACGCGCAAGGGTGTCATACCCTTCCCTTCGCAGCCAACGCCTTCACTGTTCAGAGGCATGGCTACTTACCTGCGTCCACATAAGGCATAGGATGGTGATATGCCAACACCATCTCCATTCCCACGGTACAGTCATCTGCTCCGGATCAGAAGCTTAAGTCACTTCTCTATAAGTGACTTGGGAACTCCTATCACAACCAATACAAATCAACCTGTCGCTCCAAAAGCACAGTAACCTCGTCAACCTGAAGCACAAGCCAACTTGTCGTCTACAACATAGTGACTCTGGTAGCCCAAAATATAGCTTCATAAGTTGCTCTATATGCACAGAAGTTTCGTCGTCATCCGAAGCCAAGTCCACTCATAGCCTGAAAGCACAGAGGTTTCGTCATATCCAGAAGTATGGTTTACTCGTTGCCCCAGAAGTACAACAGCACTTAGTCCTCACCAGAGACGCAAGAAGCATGGGTCCACCCTAATTGGTTTGTTTAAACTGTCTCTTGCAGAGAAGATTGGGATTAAATCATGATTGATATCATATCAGATTGATTTGAATCTTAGACGGGGATCAATTAGACTCCAAATCTAAGATGAAATCCTAAGATTTACTTGGCTGTATCCGAGCAAGCAAACCGGCATACGCCACGTACCACCTCCTTCAGTTATGTTTATAACCTCCAGAGATCTCCTTTGAGGGAAATCTCAATGTTTGCCATGTGTCAGTGCCGTAGAAGCTCGCACCATGCAATGATGGCAGATTCTTTCATATCTTAGGAACCCTAATACACATCGCATATATGCTCGATTCTCTATAAATAGGAGTTCTTCTTCCATCGAAGAAGAAGAAAAAAGAAGAAGGAACATTGACAATCGACAATCTTCAAAGGAGCAGCGATCTCCATCCACGAAGAGTCGACCACCCTCATCCACCTATCAACCAAAGAACCAACCAACCAACCATCTTCAAGGTTCTTCTCATCCAGACAGCCTCTTGCTCGGTGACCCAGAGTCCAATCAAAGGTGCCAGAGAGCCATAGCAAGGTTGATTCGTCGTCAGATCGTCAATGGAGTAAAGGAGCCGCTGTAGTGCTCGATCTCCATCACCACACTTTTCTAAAAACTTCTTCTCCCTATACCTAGAATATCATGTTTAGGACTTCCTTCTTTATACACAGATACTTTATACGTTCAATAAAGCAAAAAGTTCGTTCAACCTTTGTTATGTCAAACAGCGATCAAGCCATCTCCTTGTCGATCAAGCATCCTAACTTCAGTAGGGAGTGCAGGTTATCTATTTTTCATGGTAGTAACCAAAAAAGTGAGCGCAAGGATCTTTGGGAACACCTTCTTCTTATCCAGAACTCGGGTTCAGGCCTTGGATGCGCGGTGGTGATTTCAATGCAATTGCTCGGGGCGGAGTAGCAAAAAGGTGGCTGGATATGGCTTCGATTCAGGACTTCAAGAACTTCCAAATCTCGGCAGGGGTAGAAGAGCTACCTTTCTCTGGAAGCTCATATATGTGGTTCAACTCGCAGTCGGGGAACAAATGCCAATGGTCCAGGTTGGACCGGATTCTTGTCGACCTTGATTGGATGGAGTCTGCAAACGCTTCCAAGGTCGAACACCTCAATCGGACGGAGTCAGATCACGCCCCTTTACTTGTTTCCATTGGATCAGAAGCGCCCTAGGTTTGTAAAGGATTTCCTTTTCTTTCACTGTGGGGCAAGCACCCTGATTTCATCTAAGTGGTCGAAGTGGCTTGGAACTCTGTTCATCACCCGGATAGCTTGGTCTAGTTCGGGAAATGCCTAAAGGCCACGAGGAGAGCACTGTCTACCTGGAGCTTCAAAGCATTCGAGAACATATTTGAAGAATCCAGGAAAGCGGAAGAAGCAGTTTCGAAGGCAGAAGCGGTCTTCTATGGTAACTCAGAGGGAGCGAATAGGGCTAAACTTCAGGAAGCGCAGGCCGTTCTGAAGCAAAAACTGAGGATCGAAACTAATTTTTGGCGTCAGAAAGACAGACTTAAATGGGACTCCGATGGTGATCGAAACTCCGCATTTTTCCACGATTGTGTCAATAACAAGAGGAAGAAAATGCGCATTCATAGCATCCGTACGGGAGACAACCGGATCACTACTGATTTGGAGAAGATCAAAGCGGAGTCGATCCAGTATTTTTTTTGACCTTTTTCTCAAAGGCAACATTCGTAAAGGCGACAACTTCTTCAGTGCTATTCCCGAGCTCATTACCCCCTCGACAACGAACGTCTTACCACTTTGCCTACTATAGAGGAGCTGGAAGGAGTCATCAAGGCGGAAGACAATGGAAGTTCGGCGGGCCGGACGGCTTCGACGGGGAGTTTTATATGTGCTGCTGGGAAATTATTAAAGGGGATTTATTACAGGCGATGGGTTTATACTTCTTTGTTGCCCCCTACACGCCGATAGCTTTCTCGAGCATACACATTTCTCTTATCCTGAAGAAGGATAATCCCAACTCCATCGCGGACTGTAGACCCATTAGTCTCTGCAACCATTGTAACAAGGTCATCTCTGAACTCCTTGCTAATTATCTTACAGATGTTCTTCCCAGGATCATTTCTCTGGAACAATATGGATTCGTTAGGGCAGGGAGATCATGACAACATTCTTCTCGCTTAAGAGCTCATGGCGGACTTGGGGAGTAAGAAGCGGGGAAGGAATATCGCCATCAAGCTAGATCTCGTTAAAGCCTACGACAAGCTCGATTGGCAATATCTGATTTGGACTTTAAGGAGTTTTGGATTTAGCAACCGGTGGGTGGAGCTCGTCTTTCATTCAATATGCAACGTCTGGTTTTCGACCATCATTAACGGCGAAGCTGCTGGTTTCTTCAAGTCTTCCAGAGGTCTGAGACAAGGTGACCCCCTATCACCGGCTCTTTACATTATCGCCGTGGAAGCTTTGAGTCACAATCTCCGGTATGTGGGATCCAAGGTGCATTGCCTACTACACACACAACGAGTGTCCGTTCATCACACATCTCGGGTACGCAGAGGATATCTTGGTTTTCTGTTTCGGGCACAAACATGCGGTTCGAAAGTCATGGGGGTGCTCAAAGACTTCGAACGGATTTCAGTGCTCGAGTTCAGCTTGCCTAAGAGCAACATCATTACCGCACCATCATTTCCAAGAGCGAGACAGAGAGGTCTGTCCCTATTAACTGGCTTCCCCATTATTCATCCTCCTTTCAACTATTTGGAGTTCTGATTAGGGATATGACGAGAAGCTAGTTTTGACCCTCTTGTCAAAAGGATTGCGGACAGGCTCCTGGGTGGCATAACAGAATTCTTTACCTGGAAGGGAAAATTATTCTTCTTTATACGTTCTCGCCTCTACCCTATCTTTACTTTGGTAGCTTGCTCTCCTCCAAAGATTGTGTTGGCCCGGATAGAGAGAATGTTTTCCATTTCCTGTGGGGTTCGAAGGACAGTATATTCAAGAGGGTCTGGACGAGCTGGGATACGGTAGCTCGACCTCAGAGCGAGGGTGGTTTGGGTGTTCACCGACTGCTGGACATCCAGAAAGCTTTCGAGGTTAAATTGTAGTGGAAGCTTAGAACGACAAACGCTCTCTGGTGCATCTATTTCAAAGGCAAATACTTTTTGAAAGTTCATCCTAGTATTGTTCAAGTCTCGTCCAGGGCTACGTGGTCTTGGAAGCGACTACTTGCTGCCAGGAAGAATGGTGAAAGTAACATAGGTGTTCTCCTTGGGGATGGAACTTCTGACCTACACAAAGAGGACTGGACCTTGTTAGGAAAGCTCGGTACTCGGCCGGCCGGGGCTATCCAGGACCTTTGGATCGATGGTGAATGGGATTGGGGACGGGTCCAACATGCACTTGGGGGACTTGGTACAGATCGCCTACGCAACGCTGGTCTGACATCTATGGGGGAGTCGGACAAGTTCATTTTGGAAGCCTATGGTTTTCGGTTCTTTCTCTCTGGCCTCGGCATGGGAGTTGGTGAAAAAACTTCTATTCCAATCGTTGTTCTCAAACATATATGGAGCAAAGGGATGCCTCTCAAATGGACCATTTTATTGTGGCGTTTGTTTTACGGTAAGTTGCCGACGGACGACAAACTACAAGGCATCGGATTTTCTTGGCATCTAAATGTCATTGATGTGCGAAGGCTTATCCGGAGACACTGGAACATATTTTGAGGAGGAAGCTCTGTGCAGGCAGTTTGGGCTCAGTTCAGAGATGGGGGCAGCTATAAAAGCGGGGTTGGTGGGGAATCGACCCTACTAATGAGAAAAAAGTGTTGATCGGCACGACGGTATGGGTACTTTGGAAAAATTGCAATAAGGCGAGATTCGAAGGGCATTCCTTACCGCTCATCGTTGAAGTGGCACGGCAGGCTTGTAAGGCCTCTGGGGTTGTGGCAACCCCACCCAGGATCAGAAGCGTCGGGTTACTGTGATTAGGGTGGTGCTCAGCACAGCGGGGGACGTTTCATTGTAACATCGCGGCTAAGAATGAAGGGAACTCTAAAGGAGGCAGATGATCAACCGGCCGAGGGACAAAAAATAATATTCATTGTAACATCCACCTCCTTTAGAGTTCCCTTCTGCAGATATAATGACATAAGACTTAGAAGACAACTCTAGGAGGATATCATTCGAGTATCTACAAACGTCGGAGATAAGTTGCCTCTCGTTTTGAGTGGCGACTTCAACGCTATTTTGGATGGATCGGAGAAGCAAGGCTGTGCCCAATTCCGACGAATATCCTCGCTGATTTCCAAAATTGTCTACTGAGCTCCGGATTGGTGTGTTTGGAAAGAACGGGGCACATATAGTCGTGGAACAATAGCTCGACTTGTCATTGCGTCAACTGCCAACTCGACAGAGCACTTGGAAACACCAAGTGGATCGAGTTATTCCCAGTCGTTCGAGCGGAGGGACTTCCCCGGGGTACAAGTGACCACTCTCCAATATTGATCCGCTTGGTCAATCACTTGAACTCGATGAGAAGTCCTTTCTGATATAGTAACTCTTAGGTGCTGATTGAAGGTTATAAAGAGGCGGTAGAGGGGGATTCTCGAAATGAATATGGGGAAATCCTCAATTCAACCTTACCAAAACTCTAAAGCTCATTAAACAGAAAATTAGAGAGTGAAACATTGGTCGGCCAACCCACATCTTAAGAGGAGGAGGAGAGAGGTTAAAAGATGTTCAAGACCAACTTCAAGTGGCACTCTTGGACACAGAACTGGCATTACAGGAGTCCGAACGTCAAGATAAAGTCAGGCAATTAAGATTCCAGGAAGAAGTCCAGTTGAAACAGAAAGCAAAGTATGATTGGCTTAAGGACGGTGATCGGTGTACGAAGTTCTTCTACGCTACTATCCGGGTTCGACAATACAGGAATAATATAGCTACTTTTATGGACTCTGGAGGTAACTCTATTGCTCAGACTTCGTTAATTCAAGAAGAGGCTGTCTCCTATTATACAAACTTATATAAGCAAGTCAATTATGCGAAGGTATATCCTAAACTTACGTGTAAGAACTTGTAACTGATAAAGGCAATGAGCTTTTTAGGCGCAAACGATGGAAGAAATCGAGCATATAGTGAAAAATACTGACCCTAACAAGTCACCAGGGCCCAACAGGTTTAACGCTTCATTCTTTAAAAATCATTGGGAGCAGCTAAAGGACTCGTTATTACATATGGTGGATGATTTCTTTACCACAGGACGGATCCTACGATAGATGAATCATGCGTTCCTTTCGCTGATCCCAAAGAAGGAAGGAGCAAATGCATTAGGTGACTTTAGACCAATAGCATGTTGCAATTTTACATAAAATAATAACGCATCTCATGTATAACAGAATGCAGGATATCATGCAGGGTTCATATCGACTAACCAGGCCACATTTGTGAAGGGAAGATATATCACAGATAACTGTCTCCTCGTCCATGAAATGGTAAGAGATTTCAACGAAGCAGGAGAAAAGAAGGGGTGTATAAAGCTCGATCTCAGAAAGGCGTATGATGCGATGAACAAAAAATTTGTATGCAAAGTCCTTGAGAGTATGGGGTTCGACAAATGGTGGGTGGATCGAATAGAGGAGTGGAGGAGTGCATCTCTACTCCTTCATTCTCGATCCTTAAAAGGCAGCCGTCTGGGTTTTTCAGTAGTAACAGAGGTCTACGACAGGGTGATCCTTTTTGCCGTATTTTTACAGTTGTCATGGAGTATTTCTCCTGTCTAATTGAAGTTGAAGTCCACAAGAAGCACATCACCCCACTATTTCGTCGAATGGTTCCAACTATCTCTCATCTTATTTATGCAGATGATATCTTGGTATTTCTTCAAACAAATGAGCAGGGTATTCACTCACTTCTGCGGATTCTAATGGAGTTCGAAAAGCTATCAGGACTTTCCCTTAATAAATATAAATCCCAAGTGTTTTATAGTAGGGACTGCCCCCAAAAGACTTAATGGTCTGCTTTACTAGGTATAGAGCAAGGTGAATTACCTGTTCGTTACCTCGGGCTCACGCTATCAGTAAATTACGCGGAAAGTATGGAGTGTATGGGTCTTATTAGTTACGTGCCAAGGCGATTGGAATGTTGGAAATCACAACTACTCTCTTTCGAAGGGCGAGTAGAGCTAATCCGATCTACTATCCTGGCGATCACAGCATACTAGATGCAGGCGATAATCATCCTGATGGGCACTATGAAGGAGATTGAAAAGCTGTGTGCAAACTTCGTATGGAAGGGAGGAATGCATACTATAGCTTGGAAAGAACTATACCAAATAAAATAGGGAGAAGGAATTAGAATACGATCGTTGTCGACACTAAGAGAAGTAGCATCTCTTAAACTAGCATGGCAGTTCGTAAATGATTCGCTTTGGGCGAATTGGATGACGGTACGGTACGTCGGTAGCAATAATTTTTGGACAACAGAAGGGAGTAATAATAACTCCGTCACCTTTAAGAAGATCCTTTCATCGCGGATGACTCTCAAGAACTTGATCAGTAGAGTGATCCGGAGTGGGTGGAATACAAATACGTGGAGAGATCCTTGGGTGAACAGAAGTAGCTTCATTGAGAGGCTCGGCTGGCCGACTTTCAAGCTTATTGTAGGGACTTCACCATCGATTCTCTGATGGATAATGGTCAATGGTAGATCAAAGATCGACATATAGAGCTGTGGTTTGGTGACAAAATTTGGAGGATTACTATAGAGGGCGGGGAAGGAAGTGACTAATGGGTGTGGGATGGGTCTTCGTCCGAGAAATTTATGCCGCGTTTGGCATACGAGAGTTTACGAATGGTGTTCCCGAAGGTGGCATGGGATGACATAGCTTGGGTGAAGGGCGCGACGACAAAATTAAAACTTTGTCTATATAAAGCAGTCCGTAATAGGCTTCTTACTAAGGCCAGATTATTACAATTTGGCGTGGCCCTTACGGAAGCGAGATGTGTACTGTGTGGCGGAGAGGAGGAATCGAGAGATCACCTATACTTCAAATGTCATTTCTTGGAGGTAGTATGGCACCATTTCAAGAGCCAGGTGGGTCTGAGGAACAGGAGAGATAAAGGCTTAATGAACACAGTCGAGGAAATTATGGATTGAGGAGCACAGACCAGAAGCTTTTCAGATAGATCAGACTTAGACTTCTTTCTGTAGTATGGCATGTGTGGGAAGAAAGGAATCAGAGAACTTTTGAAGGAAGAGGCACAAGTATTGGGGAATGTTGAATAACATTACTAGTGACTTGATAGTTATGGAGGCTCAGTAGACATGGCTAGCGATTATTGTAAAGTGCTGCTTTAAGAGTTGTATCCGTTTGTAGTATTTCAATAAATAATAGTACCTTTGCTTCAAAAAAAATTAAACCACCACGTCATATATTCATATCAAAGGCACAAAATGCTGAAGCCTTTACAAGTATGCTCAAGAACAGAAAATAACAGGAAACAAAATGAGCGGGAGGTAAGCTCCCACTCGGGGGCAAAATCTCGGACAAAATGACTAAATTAGCTATTTAGGGAGTTCTATAATCCCTTCCGAACGTGTTTGCAGTGTCTGCTAACCTTGTGTATCTGTCTGTGGACCTCGCAGATCAGTGATTAGAGGTGTACTAGTGCCCTTCATATATATTTGTTACGATTCTTCCAAATGACCCACGTGATGGCAGCTACGATGATCTGGTGGCCGTGCGAGGCTTCACCCCAGGTGGCAAAAAGATCGTTGAAGCCCCAACAGCTAGTCCAGGAGGTATAGTTAGAGAACCTGATCTATACATCCAAAGCCAGGTCTCCTAATGAGAGAATGTGCTCAACAGTTTCGGGTTGTCGCTCTGAGAAGCAATGGCACACGAAAGCTAAGCTGAAGCGTATAGTGGCGAGGGCATCGTCGGTGGGAAGTTTCTTGCGAAACGCTCTCCAGATCAGGACGGACCACTTTTGGGGATACAAGACTGCTAGAATGCCCCGATTATAGGGGTTAGAGTGCTGATGCCAGAACTGCTTGCCGTGCTGATGCCAGAGTGAAAGATTCGTTAGTCGTCATGGACCACTGCAGTGAATCTGGATCCTTCCTAAGCACCAAGCTGGAGTGGGCTAAAACTACTGCAGCCTCCTCTCTAATCCATGCCCTAACCCTCTTCCAATTCCACTCCCTAGTGCTGGTCCATAGATTTAATCATGTTAGTGATAGGGGCAACCGGATTAGGGGCTAGAAGGGAGTCGCTGGATCACCTTTCTGAAAAAAGGGACGATTCACCTGAGCCCAGCTGGAGACGAATCAATGGTTCAGCAAGTTGCCGTCCGTTCAGGATGTGTCGCCAAGAAGCATATGCTCTGCTGTTGGAGGAGGTGACAGTCCGATGTGTGTGCTTGAAATATCTGGCCTTTATGAAACGAGCCCACATGGAGCGGTTCTCATGAAGCATCCACCATGCCTTATCGAGCAAGCATCAATAACGTGAGCCAACCTACAGAATCCTAGGCCACCCTCGGACGTGGGTCGAGCCATAGAGTCCCAACTGACCCAATGATGCTTGTCCTTCGCATCGCAGTGACCCAAAAAGAAGTTGGTAAAAAGATTTTTAGTGTTGGTGAGGACCTTCTTAGGTGGGGAACAAGCGGCTAGGGTATAAATCGGGATGGAAGAAAGCACGTGCTGGATCATAATCATCTTACCCCAGGCGATAAGATCGCATTGTGCCATCCTTAATCTTTTTTTTTCTGACTTTGCCTACCAACCTATCAAAGAGGCCCGTATTAGTTCTGTCGTACACCAATGGGCACCCAAAGTAGGTGAAGGGGGTACGCAACAAAGAAGGCAGTTATATTAGTGAGCATGGTAGTGTGTTCTCTATCTTGTAAGTGGTGGACGTAGATAACACTCTTGTTAGGGTTGACACATTGACCAGAGCATCTGGAATATCTCTATAGCGTGTTGTTAACCACCTCGACGGACCCTGCATCGTCAAATGAGAAGATGAGGATGTCGTCACCGTAGGCCAGGTGGATGATGATCGGGTAGCCGCTAGCGGGATGGAAATGCTGGAAGCGGAGGGTGCCAAACATATGGTTCAGATTTCTGCTTAGCGCTTCGGTTGTGATGATGAAGATGGTGGATGATAAAGGATCTCCTTGTCTGACTCCACGACTCGATTTGAAAAGCCTTCTTCTTGACCGTTGACGACAGTGGAGAACCACTAATTATTGATCAATCTCCAAATGATGCCAATCTAAGTCTTCGAAAACTCAAAGGCCCTGAACACCCAGATCATAAATTGCCAATCGAGCCTATCATACATCTTTTCCATGTCTAGCTTAATAGCTACGTTCCCTCCCTTAGACGAGAATTTCATACAACTGATCATCTTTTGGGCTAGCATGATGTTGCCTAAGATATTACGACCATGGACAAATCCACTTTGCTCTTCGAAATAATCATAGGGAGTAGCCCAGTCATACGATTAGCTATAATCTTAAATATGATCTTGTTAGTGAAGGTGCACAGGCTCAGAGGGCAAAAATCTTTGAAGGTCTTTGGGTTATCCTTCTTGGGGATTAGGATCAAGTTGGCACTGGATATAGATTTGGGGTATCTGGCTCCCTGTAAGAAGGCTATTACCGCCTCGTGAATGTTATCTTGATGATGTCCCAACAAGAACTGAAGAAGATGCCAGTAAAATCGTCCGGTCCAGGAGCACTGTGCTTGTTCAGCGCCCACACAGCGCCTTTAACTTCTAGTTCGGAGGGATGGTGCTGCATCTGGGAGTTGTCTCTATCGTCTATCAAGCGAGCGATCGCCGCTAGAAAAGCCTCGTCCTTGTGGATGACTTCTTTGGTGAACAACTAGGTATAGAAAGCCCCGCCGCCAACTGAATATTACGTAAGTCGTTGAGAGTACGACCACTCTCGTCTGTGATTTGGTGGAGATTGAGTTATTGTCTGCGCCCCTTAACACAAGAGTAAAAGTAGCTTGTATTCTTATCGCCCTCGATATCCCAGGTCAACCTGGCTTTCTATTTCCAAATTCCTTCTTGATTTTAAGGCAGAACTTCAAGAGCGCTCTGGTGAGGTTGAGGGAAGCACGGGCTGAAGGAGAGCCATCGTGGGCGAACAGTATCTCAGCATGGCAAACGTCATCCTCTGCGATGCGAACTGCCTGAAATATGTCATCGTAGGCTTCTTTGCTCCAGGTAGTGAGGGCTTTTCTGGTAGCTTTGAGTTTTGTGGCCACATGAACAAGTAGGTCGAGAGTATCAGGACCTTTCCAGGCAACAGACACAGTGTCTCTAAACTGTGGGTGATGACACCACAGGTCGAGGAAACAAAAATTCTTCTTGGGCTGATTAGAAATTCTGTTGATCTTAATGAGGAGCAGGGAGTGGTCTGATTCAGTGGTGTTGAGGTGCATGAGTCTGGTATTAAGATCAAGGTCAGACCATTGTGAGTTATAGAGAGCACGGTCAAGGTGGGAGTATTGTCGCCGGGCTCCTTCCTGTATGTTGTACTACATGAAGGCGTTGCCAGAAAACTGAAGCGAAGACAGGTGGGCGTTGAAGATAAAGTTGGAAAAGTCGTACATTATAGACGTGGAAGTGGGCCGACCTCCCGACGTTTCCTCCATGCATGTGGATGCATTGAAATTGTCGACGCAGAGCCAAGGGAGGATGTTGTGTTGATGGTGGATGTCAATCAGAGAATGCCAAAGTTGTTTGTGCTCGAGATATCACAACTACCGTGAACTGCAGACATGAGAGATTGACACTGAAGCATGGGGTGTTCCACCCAATACGAGAGTGCCTGTCTCGTGTCATGGATGATGCCGAGCTTCACGTCTGCTGCGACAAGGATCTAGATGTTGTGACAGCCAACGATGGCCGAGAAGAATCCTAACTTCAACTGGATGGACTTGAGTTTCTTGGGAGGGATTTTGGGTTCAATAATCACAAGAATATCAATTATGTGGATTCTCTTGAGATATTTTAATCATCTCAAGGTGGGTCTGTTCGCGAAGCTCGAATATTCTAAGAAAGGATGCTAATCATTTAGGTGGCTGGGAGGGGGAGTTGGTGAGTTTAGCAGCGAATAGAGTGATCATGGCAGTGACCTCTTTAGCACTTCTTTTGTTGAAATTTTTAGTATTGGCTTCAGCCTTTTCGATCTCCGAAGCGTCTGCCCTTAATGGTGTCGACTGAATCAACTGCAGGGTGCAGATAAACCTCTCCTTCTATTTTGACCAAAGTTTAGTTATCTGGGCTCGCGAAGCCGGCGTCAATCGCTTGTTTCAACCTGGCCACTGGTTCAGGGCCTATGTTGGCTAGCATATCCACAAGTATGTATGCTTCATTGTGAGGGTTAGGGTGAGCATCCTGGACGAATTATTGAGAAACCTCTATGACAGGTTGCTCTCTTACTAAATTATCGTCGGGTGACTCATGTTGAACCTCATCCGCAACTGTTTGCATCCCGAGGCTACTCGAATCTGATGGGTGATCCTATTTTTGGGTTCTAGCCTTGATCTTGCTGGCCTCTACTGTATTGTTGACCTCAGCTCCATTACTATTATCATGCCCTGGTCCCGTAGGACCGATCGTCCTCGCTAAGGTGTGATCGTACGAGGCTAGGTTGCACTCGTGCAAGGAGGGTTCCATAATGGCCGATTACAGCTTGCGATAGGGTCATCGCAAAGAACTCCAAGCATAAATATTTAATGTACGAGGCAACATAAGCATTGAAACAAAATCAGTCTTTATTGATAATGAACATAGATTACAAAGGCGGCACGAAGCTGTAACACCCAGTTTCTGAAATGAGGGTATTTTTGAAATTTTGTATTTATAAATATTATTTGTTTGTATTTATTTCACATTATAATTTTTGGTGATTTTTAATTATTTTTTTTTACTATTTAAAACTGCCTTAAGTCATGGCTTCTGATTTTGAGGTCTTGCTAGTGTAACCTGAGAGACTGCATGACCTAGAGCCTAACCATGTCATTAGGATGATTTAATTATCATTTTTAGCCTAGGGGTATTTTGGTCATTTTGACTTATTTGAATTATTTGATAATTTAGTAAATTGGTGAATTCTAGGTTGAATTGACTTGTTGAGACCTAGTGAACTAGCCTAGAAGCTAATCCTAGCTATGGTGACCCTAGTCTAACTTAGGTTAACCTACTTTTAGTCATTAAAACTAATTTTGGATTAGGAGGATTAGTTTAAATGAAATTAAGTCATGGCTTATGGTTTAAGTGAAATGACTTTTGGCTTAATGATTGTTTGATTATGACTTAAGCCCATGGGCCATTTTAGTGAACCATAACCCTAATTCCTTCCTTTATGACCAGCCAAAGGGATCCCCACCCTATATAAACACTTATTCTCTAGGGCTTGCCTATTTCTTTTATTCATTTCAACGTTGGAAAAGAAAGGTATGTCCCCCTTCCAAAAATCCCCATAAATCTATTTTAATTCCTTTTTAGTCCTAGTTTCTTGCATTAGAATCTAATACTCCCCTATTTTCTAATTGTGGGGTTTAATCCCAGCTTTGGAGCAATTTGGAGCTTTTGCCATCAAGAGGAAGAATCTCCCATTTGAAGCTTTTCTAAGCTTTTTGCACATATAGGTAAAATGCTTTAAATTGATTCAAATTTTGATTTTCTTTGCATGTAGGGCTAGATCTAGGAGTCCCCTAGGTGTCCCCAAAATTTGGGTCAAATTTGTGTCCGTTTGGTGTCCGTATCGGACACGTGTTGTATTGTTGTGTAGGTGTTTGTAAAACCCCTATTTTTAAAAAATTATTTTATTATTATTTTATTTTACTTAAAAATGAATTTATACAATTTATTGTTTTGTTTTTTTTTTAAATGACCTTAGCCATTGTTGAATTTTGGAACACAAGGCGACCATGAATTTTGGCACAAAAGATGTAGTAGTGTGCTTTGACCAGTATATTAGCCATGTCGTGGGAGGCCTAGCCATAGTTCAGTCCGAACTAGGAAAACCAGGCCGAGTTGTGAACTAACACATTTAAAATATTTTATTTAGATATTACTTTATATATTGATTTTTAGATGATCCGGGTTGTCCAAACCAGTCCGAATTGGGCCCGAACCAATTTTAGCTCATGTAAGCAGGTAGTGTGACCAAATGTGGCCATGTAGACATATTTTATGTACTTAGAAATATTTCCTAAACTATTTTAGAATTTTATGTATAATTTCTAATTATTTAAATATTAGTACAATTAATGGTATTTTATTATTAAATATTTTACAATATTGTACATGTTCTTGGACCCGGATGAGGGTGTGTTGTAAAGTTCACACGTTGAAAACATTTTTATTATTTTATTATTATTAAACTTATTTTGTGAAAATTAAATAGACATTTTATTATTGTTAATATTATTTGATATTAATGTGATATTATTATTGTTGCCTTTTATGGCAATTTAAATTTGTGTATATGTGTAAAAATATATTTTTGATGCATCATATATATAGTTAGATAATATTAAACTTTATTTCAAATTGGTGGAGATTTAATAACATGTTTACCTATTTAAATATTATTATTATTTTTACTTGATTTATTAAGGATTGGATTTATATATATATATATATATATATATATATATAATATATATATATTTTATATATATATATATAATATATATATATATAGATATGCTCAAATATATTAAATAATTGGATAGTTGACTTTTAAATGGTATTTCGGATTTAAATAGATTTTTGGTGTATTTATGGATATGTACATATATATATATATATATATATATATATATATATATATATATATATAATATATATATATAATATATAGCAGATGACCTCTAGCCTAGTGGTTAAGAGAGATGCATGCGATCCGAGTGGTCAGGAGTTCGAATCCCAGTGGGAGCGATTCCAGAAACAATTTACCTGCTTCCAAAATATTATATATATATATATATATAATATATATATATATATTATATATATAATATATTATATATATATATATATATATATATATATATATTAAAGTTTGAAAAGAAAAAGAAAAAAAAGGAAAAGAAAAAGAGGAAAAAAAAAAAACAACACCCACCCATTAAGTGGGCGGGCCCCTCCCTATCCCATGCTTGCTACTTCAGCAGCAAGCTAACGCACAAACCCGTGGGGTTATTGGTAACGCATAAACCCAAATGGGGTTATATTAGTAATAGTAGTAGTATTAGGTTTTCATCCAAATTGTTTTATATATAACTTCCTCCACAAGTCTCAAAATCCTAATCTTCCAAAACGAAAGTTGAGGATGATCATACCCTCTTCGCCTACGAATTCATATCAGCAGCAACGGAGGTTTGTGCGCGACGAACGGAGCATCGGAAGTCAGCCCCGCGTCACTTACGGAGCAGTTTTCCCACTCAAGGTACCCTACTTCCCTATGACGTAACTTTTTGCTCGTAACTTCGATTTCCGATCCGTAAAATGTTCTGGAAAGTACACTTGACCCTCTTCGATATCCCCTAGGTAGATTTTGACATGGCCATCCAACTTGCTCGAAAAATCGAGGCGAAGTTGGAGAAAAACTACTTTTCTGAATATTAAAAACTGTCGTAAAACACCAACTTGTCGGCCACTTTTCTTGCTGTCCATTAAGCTTTCGTAAAAACTAATTGAAGACTGTCAAAGACAACCTAACCGAGATTGTAACGCACCTTTTGGATTCACTTTTCATCTAGTATGTAGAAAGTTACACGTTGTTAAAGTTTTCCGAAAAACTGTAAATTCTGTTTTCAAAAAGTAGAGAAACACCCCGATACGGCATCCATTCCGACAAACCGGGCGACGTGATCGCGTACTATATGCATCGAAAGCGCGCATAGATGTTGTTGACGTGTGGGAACTGACGGAACCCGATTTCGTTGCATATGCGCGACGAAATCAATGCGTATCCGTCGAGATACCCCGTATCGATCCTTTGCAAATTAAATCACAACTTTGTGCACACTCATCATATCACAATGAAACTTGCTCCATTGGACTCGAAATATTTTTCTGGTCCTGTGAGCCAAGTTTGGTCCAATTCTGAGACCGTTGATCAGGACGCTATTTTGGCGGGCCTACAATCCCACTCAACGGGCGATTTTGTGCACAACTCACCAGAATCCAAAATTAGACATACCGTTGGGTTCGTCTCATCAAAAATTTTTTGTAGACATGTAGTTTGACGACTTTAGAGACCGTAGACATTGGCACGCATTTCGGTGCAAATCGGTCCAACGGCAGACATCGTTTTGACCCGAAATTACGATTTTGCACCTGTTCCAGAATTTAACTTTTGGACAGGTGTTTCCTAGGTTTATCTTTTATTCCAAACTCGTTCGTGATGTTTGTTTCAGCATCCGGAGCTTCTTGTGGATTTTGACTTTCGTGTTGACAATTCTGATTGATTGGATTTTGCTGCTTCTCGTACCACCCTCAGGCAAGATACCTTGCCATTATACTGTTTATATTCACTTTGCATTTTATTACTATTACTGTTCATTTATTTCCATTGCTTACTGTTCTTGATTTACTGTCTGCTCAGTGATATTAGATATACTTTGTTATTATCCTTTGACTGCATATGGACTTAGAGTTAAGAGACTACCGTCTGTAGTGTATCGCATATACCTTGACACAGTTGTATCACGAGGATGTGTGAGATGAGTACATATAGAGGTTCTTGTGTGTGGGCTGATCCCCATGCGCATGCGATAGGGCTAACTGCTAATAGAGGCATGTTAGGAGACTTAGCAGTTAGTAGAGGTATGTGAGACATGGATGTGACTCTGTTAGGCATTGGGTGGGAAGAACAGTTCCTTGACGTATGGGCCAAGTATGCACTTCCCTATTGCCGGTTATCTCCGCGGGAGATACGGTCCTTGATCCTGATACTGATTTACTGCTGGCCTCTGATATTCGATGAATGTTATGCTTTGAGGTCCCTGGTATCCTGATGGGCCATACCTGAGATTACTGCTACTGAGCCAGAGTGCCCATGCGTTGGAGGTTTATTCTTAACTGCATAAACACTGTAGTACGGTTAGATTACCTTATTGTAGTCTTGTTACTTATTTCGGTTTATGACATATTATATATTCAGTTTATTATGGCATGTTCTTTATGTATCTTGTCACGTCCCTCTGAGGACCTGGTTATCTCTCCAGGTGTGTGCTTCTGTGAATTTGCAGGTGTTCTAGCCAAGGCCGTGATCTTCCCCTTTCTTTCGAAGACGATTGCGCTTGGTTCGTCTCGTTATTCTATCGATCACTTCTTGTATATTTTATTTGAGATAGTTGGTAGTGGACTTTGTCTCCATCCAACGATTGTACATGATAAATTTAAAGTTGCTTTTATATCATTTATTTATCTAGTGGATGAGATTTAGTTATTATAGTTCTACTGCATTTTACGGCTTATGTATACATACAAGGTTTCCATATATTGGAGTGTACTTTGTATGTATGCAGCTGGCATGGATATGTACATAGTCCTAAGTATTTTGGGACTGGGGTATTACTTTTGTGGTGGCCCATGCAGGTCGAGTTTGTCACTTCGGTTATGTTACTGAACCGATGTGAACCTGCAACATAGGAATAGAATTATAGGACTCTCATCCATACAGCTTGACCTCTTCCCTTGGTTCAAATTCTGAACTCTCGTTCGACTTCCTTGAATTGCATCTTGCTTGATTCCTTTCTACCGTTGATTCTTATTTTCATGCTTAGTGTCAACTAGGAAGATGACTACACTAGTATATGTTCATAGGTCAAACACATGGCTAAAATGGTTATATTGGCAATTGGAATACATTCAAGACTAATTGAGTTAAAAGGGGGCTTTTTGTGTGAATTAATGATTAGTAATTTGTAAAGTAGGATACTACCAAGGAAGGTTTTTATCTTGAAATTTCTAAATAGTAAACACCAGGATTTATAGAATTTCATACTTGGTTTAAGAAATTGATTGGCTTTTTGAGATTTGATATTTATGATTTATGGGTTATCGTTATACATCATTGCACAAGTATAAAATTGATTTGCTTTTCGAGTTGTTTTATGAGTTTTGGGTGTTAGATATACATCTTTGAACAAATATAAAATTTATTTGATTTTTGAGTTTTGTGTGTTATGATTTACTGTATTATAGTTATACACGTTTGATCAGTTATAAATTTGGTTTGAAAATGATCTGAGCTTTTAAAATGGCCATAGGGATTATTTAAATTTGCGTTGTACAACTTGCGATTTTCGTGTTTAGTAAATTTTGAATTTTAAGTAGAAGTAATGATGGTGAATTTTGGTTTAAATATTTGAAAGTTATGAAACGATTTTGAGAATTTTTATTTTAAATGGTGTCCTATGATTGAGGATTTACAAATCTGTTTAGATTTTTTGGTAAAAAAAAAAGAAAAAAAAGGGATTTTGACTAATGAGGGATTGCTAATATTAAAATTTTTGGAAGAATTTTGAAGGTTGTGATGGAAAGTTATTTTGATTGATTAAAGAAGTTACCATTTAAAAGTTATGATTTTGTGGGAATAACTTAGCATGAATAGAAGTTAAAATTGATGAGAGCATTGAGCTTAAATTTTTTTTGATTTAATATGCTAAGAGTTTTTATTGTGAGTTATTGGAAAATTTTAGAGTATTAAATTTTTGATTGATTGTAAAATTTTTAGGGATTCGTAAATTATGAACTCTTGAGTTAAATAGTTGAATTTAAACGTTAATTTTGGAAAAATATTAGTAGTAACGTGATAAAATTTTGCTTTAAGATTTATGAGAGTGATTTAAATTTTTATGATGAATTTGAACGGCTTGGAGTGAATACAAATTTTGGTGGTTTATTTTTGAAAGTTTAATTTTAATACTTTTTGGAAGATACTTGAGCTAAAATTTAATGATAGGCCCAGGATAACCCTACTGAGTATTTCACACTAATTGCCATATCCCTCATGACCATGATAGTAGTATATACACAAATGTTGAGTCATCTACCAAACTATATTGTATCTCAATCTTTACTTGCTCGATTTTCCCTCGAATCTCTATCTTTTATGGTAACCTTCTAACCCAGTTGTAATTTGAATAATGATTTAATTGTTCATTTATATTCATCTAGAAGACTACCTTCTCTCCGAATTGTGTTCCTAAATTATTTTGCTGGATTTTTAATTAATTTTACTGCATGCTTTAACTTGATCTCCTTTATTTTTGGGGCATTATTATCACCTCGTGAACTCCCACTTTTTATTTTAGATCTTTTTGCTTCCCTTACCGTGACATGGATATTTGGAGCACAATACTAGACTTTTTCTCCCAACAAATTTCATGTGTAAGACCCAGACAAGACCACCTTCATGTAGATATATCATGTCCCACTAAAACACGTCTCTTGTACACTATTTTATGATATGATCTTTAATCAAAATGGCTAAACTATAACCTTTACCATGATACCGATATATTTTTGACCACGGATAGGGATTCAATCTCGACTCAATTCTTTCGACCCGATATGTGATTTTGTTCTACTTAATTCTTTAAATGCTTAAAATTGTGTGTTATCTTGATTACTTGACCCATTGTCCCATCCATTATGAGTTTAATTCTTGTAAGTTGGGTAGAATACCTCACCACCTAACAAACCTTTTTCCTTGTGAACCACATTGGTAAGTTCACTTAGACTATAAATTCAGAAGACCCTACTTATCTAGTTTACCAAGCCATAAATGAAGAAACACTAGGATAACTGTATAGGCCCACACTTCGGGCAAGATCGATTTAAAAGATCATGGGCTATTTAAAATTTCCTTCAGTCGTACCTCCCTTGCTCATATTTTGACTATCTCATGCTGCTAATGTAGCTTCAGTTTTGCAAGCTTATTTCTTTACCAAGCTTGATCATGACAATTTTATTTGGGTGCATCCACTAACATATTGTCTAATAAGAACTGGTGTATGATGGTCTGATCAACCTATTGCACTTTGGTTCGCTTATATATTATACTACGTGGATGAAGACATAGTAAACTTGCCTTAGAGTCTCATCCGCAACAGCCTTGGCAATTCTCTTTTGAATTATTTTTGCCGCCTATGAACCCCGCAATTCGTACTCAATATATAACATGTCTTGAAACCTTTGTTGTTCTTGTCTTTTACTTATTTTGGAACGACAAGGCACTGTACTTGATAGATAGACTCAAAGTATCGCCTTTAGTTGTCCCACCATCTATTGCCAAGATAGTTAGCCATGGACCAACCAAGGTGACTATATCCTCGCTTTGAACTACACGTCGATTCCATACCTACTATCGCGACCTTTTAATCATTCTTGATACTTGAGGATGATTCAAATCGTTCTCTTCATCATGCCCGCAACCTGGACGACCAATATACAACTATTCTCAAGGAACCATCTCTCTTAAGTCTCTAAATTATTTTTCCCTTAATCTACTCGATTCTTTTCTATTCTTTAAACTCGTGTTTTATCTTGAACTACTTAAAACCCTTGATCATTTTATTCTTGCATTAATTAGCCATATCCATGATTATTTTGTATTTATCTAAATCACGATTTTCTAATTCATGTTTTATGAACGTTGTGATTTGAGGATTCCTCATCGATATACCCATGTGACCTTTTCAATCCCACCTTATTTTTAATTCGAGGACAAAATTTTGTAAGTTGGGTAGGATGTAAACCCCTGTCACGACCCGATCCCAAATAATTGGATCGAACCGGATCATGCCCAGCCTGCACGTTGTTGAGACGGCGGGCAGCAGTAAGGTTCAGTAGCAGATAACCATAAACAACACTATATTTGTCACAACTCAAAATTCGGAAATAAAACTTATTAAACTTTTACAATGAAATAAAAGATACAACTTAAACCATTTTTAACATACATCATGAATAAAAGAAAACTCTAGGCAAACAGCTCAGCAATCTCAATTCCTCGTCTTGGGATCGCGTAACAAAGCCTCATCAGTGATACCTAAAATGTTGGGTCTCCAGTCAGGAGGGAGCAAAGTACAATTCATGCTAATCTTGACAATTAATTTAACAATAAATCATGCACTTTTAAACAGTTTGAAGATGAACAGTTTTGAAACAATACAGTACAGTGATGTGAATAGGCAATGTATATGACCGGCTTGGGTTACAGTAGTATCTAGCGATACGGTATGGTGGTCCCCGTGTGAAGAGGGAAAAGCTAATACAGTCAGTTACAGTAATTGGGATGTGGTCATAAACATTACTCTACTCCCCCAGTCCCCAATAGTACAGTCAATACTCCCGAAGGAGTTCGTGTTGAACAGTGGTTTAAAATTGCAGTGAAGTGATTATTAAATAATTGTAATCAATATAAATGTACTTGCCTTTGTATTAGAATGACTGGAAAGACGAGTCGGTACCGAGGAGGAACGTCAGTTGTAACTTCGAGTTCCTACAGTTGAGAACTCGACTTAGATCCTTTGTAAACCAGGCTAAGTGTGCTAGTTGCAATCTCTAGTAGTAAGTCCTAGTCAGGTTTTAGTTGTATTAAGCTACAGCTATCGTTTACGTCGCCAACTATGTGCGTTGATTAAACGATTAATGATTATTTGGAAATAACAACGAGAACCGATATCTTTGGAAAACTTTGTATTTTGTAATATCTATAAAAATATAATTTCTTACAGTGATAAATCATGAACTAGTTATCTTACTATTATTTTATTCATTTATTTAAGTTCTTAATTAATCATATGATTACGTTCTAACTACGATATACGTCTAATCAAAAATACCACCCAAGATCAACATCCACCCAGAAAAATAAAGTAAAACCTACGCTAAACAATACATGGGCACAGCTAATCATCCTAGAGTTATGGGCTTATGTCCTGTACAATTTCTTTTACATAAAATAAGAGGAAACGATTAAGTTACTAAATAAAATGCAGTAATTAAATAACTATAATAATAGCTTAACTATTAAATAAAAATAATTATATAAGTTGAAGTCTCAGACTCGGTCCATCATCAAAATTCAGCTAATACCACAACGCACGGTCGGACGGTTGCGTTTGCATTTCGCCAGGGCCCACAGACCGGTACGGTCGTCGTCCGAAAAATCAGTTTTAAAATTCATTATTCCGAAACCAATTTTGAAATCAAATTAAATAAAGTTTTGTAAAAATTTGGACAGCATTTCCTCTATTTCGGGACAACCCAAAACTGGAAAATGCGCCACAAAACTGCAATTGTTCGAACCAAATAATAATCCCGAAAATATCCACCGAAATAATTTTCCAAACCACCAGAACCTTCCCGAAATACCCGGGAAATCCGAAAATCCACCAACCACATACAAAACCCAGCAAACAAAATCACAGCATATGCTAACGCAGCTAACCGAATTTCCCAAAGGGAAATCGGGGACCGATTCTCATCATAGACTCTACGGGAGGGACGAACTACTATGATTAACAGGGATTACAAATTCCGTTGGCGGGGAGCCGCAGAAAAAACTTGGGGAGAGCCGAAACGACGTTCGGACAATGCTAACGGGGGTCGTGGATC
>JANAVB010022999.1:642903-718234 GCA_029216955.1 Iris pallida | reverse complement strand
GACCTATTACCCTTTTTGTGCACTAGTAGTATGAGTAATAGATTCGAATGATATTTTGTGGATCTACTACTCATTGGTACACCGGTGGTGCGAGCAATAGATTAGGATAATTTTTATGGACTTATTACCATTTTTGTGTACTGGCGATGCGAGTACTAATAAGTGGGGAAAAACCAACATATTTACTCAGAGGTAATGAGGACGTGATAAATATGGGTCAAAATAAAGCCTTCCTACTCAGAGTAGTGAGGACATGGTAGGAGTAGGCCAAATGGGGATACACAGAACAACTCAGAGGTGTTATCAACGTGGAAGTTCTATGTATTGGGTGATTTGTTTGTGATGGATGGAAAAACAACTCAGAGGTAATATGGACATGGTTGTTTTTTTCGTTAGAATTTATTTTGGACTTATTGCCCTTTTGTGCACATGGAAATACGAGCAAATAGATTCGAGTAATATTTTATGGACCTACTACTCTTTGGTACACCGATGGTGCGAGTAATAGATTAGGATAACTTTCATGGACTATTATCCTTCTGCGCACTGGTGGTGCGGGTAATAGATTAGGATAAGTTTTGTGGATCTATCACCCTTTTGCGTACTGGTGGTACGGATAATAGATTTTGAGGCAAACTTTGGAGGAGAAAAGCATTTAATATGGAGGTTCCTAGTTTATGTCTAGGAGATGAGATGGAGCAGTCAGAGAGTAAGTTCAGTGGTACCTGAGGGTACATAACTCAACAATCTGGAAGATTGCTAGAAGATGTCGTCTAGACATAATTTTCTTATGGAACTTGCCGTTGCTGTTGTTGGTATTAGGGCGTTTGTCCTTATCTTCTCCATCCGATATGCAGTCCCAGTTGGCAAGCCTTCTTCAACTTGGCTTCTGTGCTAGTGGCGCTGATGATGAAGGTCTTCCAGTCCTTAAATTGACTTTCGCCCATCCAGAGGCTGATTGTGGGGAGCAGCCTCTTTTGGCAAATTTCAATTAAGGAAGAGTCCGATTATCGGAGGGCAACTTCATCGCGGTTTGGCGAAACCGCTCAATGTAGTTTCTTGTCAGGTCCTTCTCTCCTTGAACGACGTCCATAGGGTTACATGGTTACATCTTGTCTAACTCATAGAACCTCTCTAAGAATATATGTTTGAAGTCGGCGAAGAATGGATGCAGTTGTCCGATAAGTTGCGGTACCAGTCGAATGTGACTCCCTCTAATGTCCCGACGAACAATTGTATAAGGATGGCATCGTCATGCAGAAGATGATCTGTTGTGACCTCAAAGTAAGTCACGTATCGGCTTGCAGATGTCTTCCCGTCATAAGGGTTGATGTTGAATGGTTTGTATCGAGGAGGGAAGGGGACATCTCTCCATGCAACGGGATATGGCTGTCGTATCCTGAGGTCCTGAGAGTTTTTCGGGCGTAAAATATTGCTCGGAGCTCCTGGACTTCTCTTCTCGCCTTTCTGGCCTCTTCTGCAGCAGTGGAGCCGACATTCCGGGTGGATTCTTGCCAGGGTTGGTGCAGTTGTGCTTGAGTCCGCATTGACGGCGGGACCCAAGCTTGTTTAGCCAGACATCCTTCTTTGGAGAGCCGGTAGAGCCGCCTTGATCTCGTCTACTGACTTAACCATGGTATAAGTATGGCCTCAAGAGTGTCGAGGCTCTGTCGATCACTAGGACCGTCTTAATCATTTTCAGTCATGAATACTGTTCTCACATGAGGAGCAGTAGAAGGAACTGTAGAAGGTGTGCTCTCCGAATTATACCCCCGAATAGAGAAGTCATCGGGGTATGTGGGAATGTTCTCATCCGGTTCGGACTCAGAGGAAGTGCCACCCCCTGCATAGGAGGTCGCCTCATCTTGGCACTTGTGGACGTCTTCAAGGACGTCAGAATCTGCTGCATCTGTTGGGGGATTGCCTCCCAGGTTGATCTTCTTGAACACCGGATTGTTGTGGATGTTCCGGGAGTGCTACCCCAGCTTCGGCTACCCCTAGGGATGTAGATGACGAATCTCCAAGTGTTGAAGATTTCGTCTTCGAGCGGGTGCCTTGATAAACTCCTCTTGTGGTGGTTATGGACAACCGCTTGGATGAGAGTTTCCTAGTCCCGCTAGTTGAGATCATCGGGCTGGAGACATTTACTTTTTTCCCTCCCTTGCCGGTAGGGATTTTTCCGGAAGAATTGTAAGAGGCGAAAGGAAGCACCTCGTCTCCCGAGCTTTGTTCTAGGACCGGTCCTGGCTGCTGCAGTCATTGGAAGATAGACTGCCGGTCCTCTTGTACTGCTGTCTTATTGCAGCAGCAGTTGATAATGACTTGAGTGCAGTAATGTCCATGGAAGGACTCTCTGCACACCAAGGTTCTTCTGTTTCCTTGCGCTTGTGAAGGATCACATAACGCAAGTCAAGTACATCTCGAGCAACCTTTACACTTATTTTGTAGGCCCGGGAGTCCCGAACACACGAGTGTGTTGGTATCATGTTTGCTCCCTGACGTGAGGCTAGTAAAAGTACTTGCCCCTGATCATTGTTGGGAGACTTTTGAGTACAAACCTGTCCGTTGGCCGCCGGGGGTTGGACACGGGTAGTTTTGTACAACTTTCCATCAGAGGCCCATGTAACAGTTAGCCGTACTCCTTGATGGTCAGAAGTTGGAACAGCTGACTGAGCTCGACAAGCCCGTACTGTACTAGACTTCTTCGATCTAGCACCCAAGGACGCGTAGTAGGAAGAGTCCAAGCTGTGCCGCACAGAGTCTAGCACATCCTCATGGGAGCTTCTGAGGTCAGGACCACATGAGAGGCGGTCGAAGACTGAACCCGAGCCACATAGGGCGGATGGTCTGCGGCTGGGATTAGATGCCGCATGAGCCATCTCCCTGCGGCTGGGCTTGGCGGCCGCATAAACGTGTTGCATGTTATGCGGCTGGGATAGGTGGCCGCATGAGCGGTCTGTATGCGACTGAGATTGGAGGCCGCATGAGCTTTCTGTATGCGGCTGGAGCTTGTGGCCGCATGAGCCTTCTCCATGCGGCTAAGATTGGTGGCTGCATGGGCCTTCATGCGGCTGATGCCCTTATGCAGCTTCCGCACAGAGTTCCCTTTTGCTCCCACAAGTCCAGCATCGTAGTGCTTTTCTTTGCCAGACTTGGGGACAGCAGGGTCCTCTGTGGCCTGAAGTGGGGCCGCATGTGAGTCTTCTCCGCCGTCTTGGTTAGTAGAGAATACTTCTTCCAGAGCTTGGGAATGAGCAACAGTTTTGGGCCTCCATTCCCTGCGGGCCTTCTTCGTGCCGGCTCGCTTCCGGATCGGGCTAGTGCTTCCCTCGGAGAGCATCTCTTCAAACACTTGCTGGTCGAAGCGAACAACCAGCATATATTGCGTGGAGCCATGTTTGGCTGCGTCCGATTGCGTCACCAACTTTTCAGTAGTGGAGAAGTTAGTCCCAGCAGATTTGCCATCGTATTTGCCATTGATTATCAAAAATAGAATGGTTTTATGGGTGTACTGAACTTTAATTCATAATTACAAACTCGCTCGTACAAAGAGAGCCTAGGAAGAAAATCTAGGAAAAGCAATCTAAGTACAATTGTTTAATTTGGATTCTGGGGGGTGACGGTAGTGGCTCGGGAAAGTGTTATCAACTCTGCCTTACTCCTTGGACGATCGAACGCAATTTTGGCTCCGGCCAAGAAATGCTCTCTCTCTGTGTGTCTCTGTCTCTGTGTTGCTCTGTGTATCTCTGTATGTGTGTGCAAAGGAATAATCCCATGCTATTTATAGGAGTTTATGATGAGTGGGGTGTACAACCACGTGGCCACATCCTTGTAACTGCGCCTTAAGAAGTGGGCAATTGGGGATTGGTTAAGATTAATCTTGATCTGTTTGTTGCAATAAATCTGGACTGTTATGTTGGTTGAAATAAATCTGAACTGCTATGATCTGTTGGTTGCAATAAATCTGAGTTGTTAGGACTTAGTCAACTTCTGCCACGTGTTCCAACTGCCACTAGGTTGCGAGCCGCATGAAGGACTGTCCCCCTATCTGAGCTGCATAAGGGGGGCCTCATAACCGAGCTGCATGAGGGTGGCCTCATAACCGAGCCGTATGAGGGTGGCCTCATAACCGAGCCGCATGAGGGTGGCCTCATAACCGAGCCGCATGAGGGTGGCCTCATAACCGAACCGCATGAGGGTGGCCTCATAACCGAGCCGCATGAGGGTCACACAGGCGATCCGCATAAAGAACTTTCTTGCAATTTATGAGCTGTGCCAGCTATCATAAAGATTTTCTCATCTTTTTATGAGCATATCGCGTCTCTTCTTTATGTCAGAGCCATCATTTTTGTCAGAGCTGTCGCCTTCATGTCGGAGCAATTATTGCTAGCTATATAGGTAGATTTTGAACCACATAAGGCCGCATGAAGCTTCCTGAGCCACATTAAGCTTTCAGGGATTTTGAGCCGCATGAAACCTTCCCAATTTTTGAGCTGTATGAAACTCCCCAGTTTTTTGAGCTGCATGAAACTTCTCAGTTTTTTAGCTGCATGAAGTTTCATGTTGATTTTGGCCGCATAAGGCCCCCTGCTGCTTTTGGGCCGCATGAAGCTTTCTGAGCCGCATGAAGCTTTCTAGGTTTTGAGCCGCATGAAGCTCCATGTTGATTTCGAGCGGCATAGAGAATCCTCTTTTTCCTTGCACTTGTGAAGGATCACATCTCGCAAGTCAAGGACCTCTCGGTCAACTTTGTACTCGTTTTGTGGGCCCGGGTATCCTGAGCACACGAGTGCGTAGGTATCATGTTTGCTCCCTGATGCGGGGCTAGTAAAAGTACTCGCCCTAGATCATTGTTGGAGACTCTTGAGAACCACCCTGTCTGTTGGCCGTCGGGGGCTGGACACGGGCGGTTTTGTACAACTTTCCATCAGAGGGCCGCATAACAGTTAGCGGGATGCTCTGATGGTCAGAGGTTGGGATAGCTGACTGAGCTCGACGAGCCTGCGCTGTCCTAGACTTCTTCGCTCTAGCACCCGAGGGTGCGTAGTAGGAGGAGTCCAAGTTGGAAGGAGGGAAGAGAAGTTGGTGCCATTTTCAATGGAGGAAAGGGGGCTCTATTTATAGAATGGAGTGAGCCCTTTCTTCTTCTCCTTTCTGATGTGGGACTAAAAACAATATTTTCCATGCTTCTATACTACCGAAGACGAAGTCATCCAAGTCAATCTAGGAGATGAAGTATCCTTTAAACCAATCTTCATCAGCAAAAGCCTATCTGGCAATGAACGCTAATCTCTTATACAGCTTATAAGAGAGTACATCGACGTCTTCGCATGGAGATATGAAGACATGACAGGCTTGGACCCTAAAGTCGCCATGCACCGCCTGAACATTTCGTCTAAAGCTAAGCCAGTGAAGCAGCAACAACGACGATTCTGACCAGACGTCATGGAAGCTATCGAGAATGAAGTCAAGAAGATCATTGCCAGTGGATTCATTCGCGAGGAACAACACCCAGACTGGGTTGCCAATATCGTTCCAGTCATAAAAAAGAACGGTAAAGCTCGAATCTGTATCGACTACCGTGATTTGAACTCTGCATGTCCGAAAGACGAGTTCCCTCTACCGATCACTGACGTAATGATCGACAATACTTGCGGCTTCCAGCGGATGTCCTTCATGGATGGGTTCTCAGGCTACAACCAGATTAAGATGTTCCTTAACGACGAGAAGCACACATCTTTTCGAACACCGTTGGGGGTATACTGCTATACGGTGATGCCCTTCGGATTGAAAAATGCTGGAGAAACATACCAGTGAGCCATGAACACAATTTTTTGCGATCATTTGCACAAAATTGTGGAGTGCTACATAGACAATATCGCAGTCAAAATTTGTCTCAGGGGCAACCACCTCCAAGACTTGAGAACGATGTTCGAACTAATACGTGCACACCAACTCAAGATGAATCTAACCAAGTCTTTTCTGGGAGCCTCCAGCGGCAAGTTCCTTGGTTTCGTCATCACTTCAAAGGGTATACATATGGACCCGAAGAAAGTGAAGGCTATTCTCGATATGCATCCTCCAAGAAACCTCAAAAAGCTACACGGACTACAAGGAAGGCTAGCCTACATCAGATGATTCATTTTGAACCTCTATGGAAGGTGTCAACCATTCACTCAGCTCATGAAGAAAGGCGTATCTTTCATCTGGACTTAACAATGTCAACACGCATTCGATGACATCAAGTCATATCTTACAAGCCCTCCAGTATTGGTAGCTCCAATAATGGGGAAGCCCTTCTTACTATATGTCCACGCTATGGATCATTCTTTTGGCGCCCTCTTAGCTCAGAAGAACGAAGGCGACCATGAATAGGCATTCTACTACCTCAGCCTCACAATGGTGGGTGTCGAGCACAGATACATACCTGTGGAGAAGAAATGTCTTGTAGTAGTATTTGCCATCCAGAAGATACGCCACTATGTGTCTGGACAGACTATCCACATTATATCTACAGTCAACCCTCTCAGAATACTCATGACCAAACCGGGCTCTCTCAATTCCCGTTTAGCTATATGGGCAATACTGTTGACTCTGTATGATATGATCTTCGTTCCTCAGAAGGTAGTAAAAGGCCAAGCATTAGCTAATTTCCTAGCAGCTCATCCGGTGCCAGAATCGTCCAAACTCTACGACAAAATCCCCGACGAAGTGGTGGAGTCTAACACTGCAACTGAAGAAATCCCCATTTGACGAATGTTCTTTGACGACACATCAAGAGCATGATCTAAAGAAAATATCATGGCTGGAGTAGGTGTCGTGCTCGTGTCACCTGCTCATCTGGTTATACACCATGCATATTCTCTCGTAGAACCATGTACCAACAACGTGGCAGATTATAATACCCTATTAATCGGCCTACAACTGGCAAAGCAACTGGGAGTTGACTATCTAGAGGCTTACGACGATTCCAAGCTAATAGTTAGTCAAGTCCGAGGGGATTATGAAGTTTGCCACAAAGATCTCATCCCCTACCACAGAGCAACAATCGAGCTGGCGTCTACTTTCGCTGGATTCTTCATCGAGCACGTGTCTCGACTACAGAATATAGAAGCAGATGCTTAGCCGATCTCACTGCTTCCTTGACCATTCCTACCAATACTCAGCAGTCGATCACAGTGTCTGGTCGAGAACTATTCTGTGTGAAAAATGCCTTACATATTTATCACAGTTACGCAGCAAAAACAAACGTCGATGTCAAAGACTGAAGATTTTCCTTCATAGACTTTGCTGTCTATGGAATCCTCCCCGAGGAACCGAAGGAAGCAGTATCCATCCAAAGGCGATCCCTCAGATTTTACTACGACCCAGCTACCAAGATGCTGTATCGATGCTCTTATGACGGGCTACTGTTACGATGCTTATCAGACACAGAAGCCAAACATGCACTTCGAGAGGCTAACGATAGAGTTTATGGGGCACATCAACCAGGCCCCAAATTATAAGATCGCCTCAAATGAATGGGTTATTACTGGCCCACAATGATAGCTGATGCTGTTGAATATGCAAAAAAGTGTAGAGCTTGCCAGTTCCATGCCGATTTCATTCATCAACCTTCGAAGTTTCTACACCCGACGGCAGCATCTTGGCCGTTTGAAGCCTGGGGCATGAACGTTATAGGACCAATCAGCCCATCATCCTTCAAAGGACATCGGTTCATCCTAGCTATAACCGATTACTTCTCCAAACGGGCGGAAACCATACCGCTTACCGAAGTGAAGGCATCAAACGTGATCAGTTTCATCAAACATCACGTCATCTACCGCTTCGGCCTACCTCGCAGGATCATCCATGATAATGGTCCACAGTTCACAAGCTATGTTTATTTTATCCATTCTGCGATAAGAATCGAATCCAGAACGTAGCCTCTATTGCCTACAATCCAGCAGCTAACAGGCTAGCAGAAGCCTTCAACAAAACCATCATAAAACTTCTCAAGAAGTTTGTGTCTTCAAACAAGCGCGATTGGAACGAGAAGCTCGGTGAATGTCTATGGGCATATCGCACAACGGTCCGAACTCTAACAGGTAGTACGCCATTCTCTCTGGTTTATGGGAGCGAAGCAGTTCTTCCCCTAGAAATCCATATTCCTTTCCTTCGGGTAGCCCTAGCCAGCGAGCTGACTACTGAAGAGAGCTACCGTTTGCGACTACAAGAGCACGAAGCACTAGACGAAAAATGCTTGTTAGCTCAACAACGCATTGAGCTATACCAAGCACACCTTTCCAGAGCTTTCAACAAAAAGGTGAAGGAAAGGGTCTTCCAAGTCGGCGATCTGGTCCTAGCAGTGAGAAGACCGATGGTCATGACATTCAAAATAAAAAGGAAATTCCAGCCTAAATGGGAAGGTCCTTTTGTCAGAGAATCGGTGTATTCTAACGGTACGTAGCCGCTGACCAAGCCTGATGGTGACTTGCTCATGATGCCTATCAACGGCAAGTTCCTAAAAAAATATTATGTGTAACCTCTTTTACATAATGTTCACATAAGTTCAGTCATGTAAATGTACAGTGCGATGTTTATATGATTCAAAAAAAACTATCTAACTATTATCCGTATTTCATAAGTCTTGAATACGCCCTGGATAATAGGTCCTCAAAATATTTCCCCAGTGGAATCATTTCTATTTTTGACTCTGTCCAAACTCGGTTTGACGAAAATAAATCATGTCCCTATTACCTCTGAATTGTTTTCTGATAATTATTTCCCCAGTGGAATGATCAAATGTTTTGCCACGTCCACATAACCTCTAAGCAAAGCATTCATCAAAGATAGTCATGTCCACACTACCTCTGAACCATCCACTCCTCCATAATGCTATATATCTTTCCATGTCCATATTAGCTCTGGTCAGATATAGAACATCCTCTGCTATTACGTCCATATTACCTCTACTAGCAGCTTCATTCAACTTATTATCTGTACTCGAATAATTCGAATATAAAATGGATAATAGGTCCACATAAAAATTCCCCAGCGGAATACCCACCAGAAATATCCTTGCTACGTCCACATTACCTCTAGCATCGATATTTCACAAAGCCACATTCATTTCCGAAAAGATTCTTTATTTTTATACTTAAACGTTTATCAAAAGACGGAAAAAAAGTACAAGAGCCGTGACGGCAAAAAAAAAGAAAGTACAAAAATCTACGGGATACACAGGCGGTTTATGCTGTCCCTCAGAGCAACAATCTCAGCATCAGATTTCACAACAGCTCGACGACGTGCCTCTTCTTAACGAGCGGCTTCATCTTCAAAGAGGATCAGACTTTGATGCTCCTCCTCCAACTTTGCCAGCTGCACTTCTAAACGGGCAAAGCAGTGGCAGTAATGGCAGCCTGGGACAGATAATCCTCTTGTTCAGATGTCACCACCCTCAAGTCGACTTCCAGCTAGGCAATCTTGTTCCTGATCTGCATAATGTGATTGTGCTTCTCATTGATTTGTGCAGCCAGCCTATTATTTGAAACAGTACGGGCCTCACTCGCAGCAATAAACTGGTTGTACTGATCAGCCAACTTGCCAATCTTCCGAGCGAGGGCGTCCTTTCTTACCTGGAAGGTAGCCTTCTCCTCTGCAAGAGCTGTCATCAAGGCCTTGTCCTCTGTACGGAACAGTGACGTCAGGCTCCGCTGTTTGGCATCCCGGAACCTGGCCACTTGACCCTCCAGGTCATTCAGGACCTTCCTCAGAGTGTTGGCCCGCTCCTCATATCCGACTATGCTCTCGAGGGCCACTACGTGACATTCGACGACAACCTTCACAGGGCCGAAGGCAGCATTTCGATTCAAGACTCCAGGAAGCTTCACCTTCAGCACCGAGTAGAAAACTCTGACGACTTCCTGAGCCATCTGCTCATCTTCGGTGGAGGTCGTCGGAGAAGAAGCTTGGAAAGTCTCTTCCATTTCAGGAAGGAACACCTGACAAGAAGCCGAACCTGACAGAGAAAACAATATATACATCAGTAACCGAAAAAAGAGAAGAAAGACGAAAGAGTTGTAATTTCGTACCTTCGGCTTGCTCAACCCCAGCTTGGACTGCGCCTTCAACGGCGGTTTCAGGGAAACCAGGAGCAGGCCTAGACTGTTCAAGGAGAACGATATCAAGGCCCTGAGTGCCATCGAGCCTGACGTCTTCCCAAGCTCAGCCGGAACAGGGGCCGATTCAACAACAGCTCCCTCAGTGGGCTGCTCAACTTCTCCTACTGTAGCCAGTACCGGCTCACCAATAGCTCCCTCCACAGCAGCGGATTTGAAGGAGCCGGGGAAAACTTCTATCCCTCTTCCAATGGCAGAGACTATCTTCGCGGGGGGTTCTTTCCTCTTGTCTATAAGGGAACATACAGTCGTGGTCAGCTTCACAAGGAGCATGCAAAATCGAAGTCAAAAAATCTCATTCGAAGAGAGGCACAAAGGCAACATACCCGCAGGAGGATGAACCGATTGGACTTGGTTCTCGTCCATCTCCTTCATCGCAGTTCCTATTGCAGACATATCCCCCACAGATATGTCATAGAAAAAGCTGATCTTCTGATAGCCGTCAAGGTCTGGGCCTCTGTTCCGATCTTCCCGCTCAACTCTTACAACCGAAGAAGATCCGCCCTCATCCATCGGCTGAGTACGGACAGGGGACACCATTGTCGCATCCACCTCCTCAAATAAAAAGGTACCAGCCTCAGCTTCAAATTCAGGGTCCTGGGCAAAGGACAAACGCAAGGGTGAGAAAGCTTCTAAAGGCTTGACCAGAATGGCTATGGAGTCAAAGAAGGGATCTACCTCTCGAATATTAACGGCCCGTGACGCCGTTCCTCCTCTTCCAGTTTGTCGGGAGGATCTCCTCAAGGGAGACGAACCAGCACTCATTTCCTTAGCTCTCCTCAGGACAACAGTTTTCTTCTTTCGCTTTAAGGTTGGCTCCTGGGCCAATTCAGTTGAAGCCTTTCTCTTCTGAGAAGGATTAAGAGGAAACGAATCGTCATCTTTCGTATCCTCATTCGGAGACACTGTTGGCTCCCTAAAGATAGCTTCTGGCTATGGCACTACGACTGGTTGCGAGGTAGAAACATTACTTTTCTTCTTACGACCCTTCGGTACCTTTTTCGTAGGAAGGGGGCCAAATCGAGTCCATAATATCAAGCTATGTTCATGATTATACTAAGGATGAAAAGTATTGATCTGAATATAAAATTTGGCGGCGACATAGCACAAATGGGTCTCAGGCTTGTCCAAGGGTAGAGTGAAAGTCACCCCCGTGCACCCAGCGTTGTAGTACATCCAAGCACGTGCCCCATCAATCAAGCTGCCTATCAAATCCAGATACGGGCTAGCATTTCTCAGAAGGAGCTGACTGTAGTCGAACTGCCGCACAAAACGACTCAGCAGATACGGCTCCAGATAGGCATAATTCCCGTCTCGGAGCACCAGATGTGATGGTCTAATAGACTGAAGCCAGCGAAACGCCCCAGCAGTCAAATTAGTGGCATGAACCCCCTCATCCACTAAGATATCTCCTGCATTTCTGCTGCCGGACAGTGGAGATACTCTGAAGAACTCATAGTTCTATAAGAAGCCTAAGGCCTTTCTGCAAGCAGGCACACCGGTGACGGTCTAATCTGTATCGTAAAATCTACGAAAAAAGGCGTCTCCCGCCAAAGAATCCTCCACCAATCCAGCATTCATTAAGGAAGGACAATGTAGTAGCAGCCACCCATCAGGAAATGATACGAAACCTCAATTTGGGCAAAGTGAGGCCTATCGTCGGGAGTCATTGCATTCCTGACAAAGTCCCGCAGACCTCGTCCAATGGCACAAACCATCGCAGGAAGTAATACAAGATGGTACCCGAACGCCAGCTTCACAGCCGGAAGTATCATAACCCGGTTTATTCTCTCAATGGACCTTGAACCTCCAGGGACTACGCAGTCACGAAGCCAGATCATTAAGAAAGCTACCAGCACAGCTTTCTTCGACAACGGATGTTCGGCCTGACGAAAGTAGTGGCCAATCGGAGACTCAGGATCATCACTGTTCTCAGTGTCCGATGTCTCATAATCTGCCATCCGGGCTTCTATATCGGACTTGGTCATGGGTTTTAAGATTGAAAAAGAGGCCGGATCTTCCCCTTCTCCTTGGACGAAGATATAGCCCGTCCAGGCTCTCGTGTGGGGATTGGCCCCCTCGGTTCTCCCTTTCTTATTAATCCTATGACGGATAAGAAGGTGGCAGAGAAATTCCTTGTATACATCAACCATCCCGTAGTTTTTACTCTCCAGATCTCAGAGTTCTTTATCACAAGGCACGTACTCTTCATAGGGCTTCGTACCCCAGGAAACTTCGATACTTCCTGTATTTCATGGAGAGCCAATCCCATCTCTCCAGCCGGAGTAAAGAAGGTACATATGTGAAGGTTATGTAACTCGGCCAAAGAGACAAACATTGGCCAGTTGACCCTTACACCATATTGAGTGGCCCTAATAGCATAGTAAAGGCCAGCAGTCTTCAGGGTGGCTTCATATGTAGAAAGTATCCAGCCAGTGAGATTGCTCCAGAATAAAGACGGATCCCTCCAGCCTTCCATCCGTATCTTTCCTGCAGGATATGACACATCCTCCGTCATCATCAAATGGCAAAGCGTGTCAGCAGCATAAGGATGAAAGTTAGTTGGAATGTCGTTCAATACAACACCAGGTTGCAGTCCCCTCGTAGAGTAAGATGCAGAGCCCTGGACACATTTGAAAGTGTCTTTCCTCCGATCGCCTGAGTCGAACTGTATTCTTCCAGAGATGACTCCGAGGAGCTCAGGAGTTAGTTTCCATTTCATCCGTCGTCGCACAGCTAAGGAAGTGAAAGCAGACAAAGGATAATAGCACTCCATCGACGGTAGCCATATCCTCTGATTTTTTGGATTCATCACCATGGGGATTCTCAAACGTATGGTCTCGCCATCTTTAAAACCCACACTGTCACCAAATAGGAAATACGGCTTCTTGAAGCGACGTGCCCCTCCACCCACGAACTTCTCGTCATTAATCATCATCCTCAAGAAGGACTTATCTTGCTCAAGTATGGCGAGGGTCCGCTTCGTAGGCTGATTTTGACCAATCTTGGCTTGAACCGCGCTGATCATATTTGTTATGGGACTGGTATCAAGGGCCTGGTAAGCATAGCCGAAAGGAATTTTGTCAAACTTTGGGACAAACATCTTCACTGCAAGGGGCAGAAAGACAGTCAGACTTAGAAAACTGCAGGAAAAACTATGTTCTGAAGGGCTTCTATGCACCCAAAACATGACATGTGGGCGCACAACACACGGACAGCACATAGGCGCATAACATGCCACAGCTTAACAACACATGGGCGCATAGCACACCACAGTGTTGGTGTATGACTTCTGTAGGCACATAGTAATGCTCACAGAAGTATGTCGCCTTAGACGCAAGCGTCCAGGCAGAAGAGAAGTCCGAGCGTCGCAAATTAATGCCCGAGACTTCATTTTTGAAGCATGTCCTCACCCAAAATCGGGTCCTGGACTTCCGAAGAATCTGCCGCAGGAGGAGAGCCACTCGACGCAGCCCCCTTGCCTTTCGTGGATCTCTTGGCGACCTTGGGAGACATGGTTCTCAAAGAAAGAAGACGAAGAGTTTTCTGAAAAATTCAAAGAAAAAGGAAGAATGAACTTTCTCTCTCCACCAGGGTCTATTTATAGGCACGGGCCACTTCCTATGAGCCCACCTGCTGTATGCGCCCATTGTGTTGTATGTGCCCACTACAGCCTATGTACCCACGTGAAGAATCAGCTCTCTGCATACTATACGATTGTCCCTTGCTGACGTGGATGACGTGTAAAGGATGGACCGCTTCAAATTCTGTTCCGATGAATCTGTCAGTTCAGATTTTGAAAAAAATCTCAACAGTCGTATCTCCCTGACAGGCTGGCCAAATACTATACGCCCAAGGAGAGAGTCGTGCTATGCGCCCATTGCCTCACTAGAAGATGATCCATGCTTCTTTCAAAGTATTTCGAACTTGTTCAAGTATCGAAAACTTTGAAGGGGGTTTTATAGAAGCATAAAAAAATTTCAGCAAATATAGCTCTATGCGCCCAAGTCAGTGTAACTCCATGCGCCCAAGTCAGTATAGCTCCATGCGCCCAGTCAGTGTAGCTCCATGCGCCCTCTCAGTGAAGCTCTATGCGCCCAGTCAAGTGTAGTTCCATGCGTCCAGTCAGTGAAGCTTCATGCGCCCAAGACTAGCTCCCCCGAAAGGAGGGTGCATAGCCTGAGAAATAGCTATAGGCCCAAGCCTGACTCAGTCAAAGCCATGATCAAAACGTGTACCAAAGCGCATGGCCACGTCAGTCTCCACGAGCAGTCGTGCACCAAAGCATGCGGCCACGTCAACACCACGACCAACCCACGATCTCGCAGCCTGTATGCGCCTACATCTTATGCGCCCAAAGCAGGACTATGCGCCCACATAAGAACCAGTGTGTTTCCTCATGAGGGCGCATAACATCATTCCAGCTCAAGAATGACTATAAAGGGGGGCCTCATCCCTCTTCAAAACACAGAACGAAGAGCATTTTTAAGAGCCAAATTGCTCCACTTCTTGCCAGTGAGCCGAGAGTTATCAATTTTCTTAGGTTTTCTCCCACTTTTGTAATCGGAGTATCAACGGAGTAAAGGAGCAATTGCCGCTCGATCTCCATCGTCCAATTCTTCAGAATTCTTTTTTTGTACTCGGGGATCCTCAGCGCAGGATCTCTCAGGCGTACTCGATTTGTGGTGCCTTTCGCCAATAAAAAAAAGATAACATTTTTTTCTTCTTTTTTGTGTGTGTCCACACTAATGATGTCCATCAATGGCAAGTTCCAAAAAAAATAATACGTAGGAAGACAGAACCAGCATAGGCACCCACATCCCCTGAAAAGGGTGCCCATAAGTTCTGGTAAGGGGATCTCTCGCTCTTTCTCCTTTATATTCTCTCAAGTAGATGAAGCACTTCACGTCCACATTACCTCTGGATTGCTCTTCTACACCTGGAAGACGCGACTACCATGTTCACACAATAATGCTAAGTCTACTACCAAATGCTTACAACCCACTTACAACCACTCACCCATTTGCTGACATGTGGACCATGGCCCATATGTCAACAATGGGCGAAGGTTGTAAGTAGGTTATAAGCATTTGGTTGTAACTGTAGCATTACTCATGTCCACAGTACCTCTGAGTAGTCATTTTTCTCGCATCAGCTCTATGATTATCCCGACGGTCTAGAAAATAGTTCACATCCATATTACCTCTAGATTGTTGTTCAATACCCCGGCAAAGATCAAGCCAACTACGTCCATATTACCTCTGGTCAGGCAAATCCATTATAAAGATTCCATTTTTATTCTGGAGACAAAAGCAAAGAGAATAAGAAAGCTTCTACATATAAAAACATGTGCTACAAAGACCTATTACAGACACTTCGTAGTTACACACACAGAAGCAAGTTGACTGAAATTTTGGTACAAGCTCTCAATAACGCGAGCAAGGCAGTGACAGAGCCAATCACTTCCTGGTAAAGGAAGCCACCGCCTGAAGCTACTACTGGCCCGAGCCGAGGATGAAGACCAGCACAGGACTCCCCTATCTCCCCAGCTGGCCGGCGAAAGCAACCACATCAGCAAGCCTTGCTATTCTTCGGTCAGAATGGCAAGTATTCTTAACCCAGGAAGCAGAGGTCCGAGACGCCATTGATGTCCCCGACATCCAGAATGCGGGATGTCTCGAGATCCAGTGGTAGTTCAACTATAGCTTCTTTTGGATAAAAATATTTGCCACCGACGGCCGCCTCAAACAAACTCTAGGGTCGTCAAAAGCAGAACATCGGGCAAGCAAGGACATTGTTGAAGCAGCTGAATCTTCTTTTGAAGGAGGACAGTCCATTATATAGGATGTTTGCATGGTCCAAGCACGAGCCAGACATCGGTCAAAAGGAAGCTTACAAGTTAAGCTAAATCTCTACTCCACAACAGATGGCAGTACTGCGAGTGAGCAAAAGAATGTGACTCTGAACCTCCTCTGCTAAAGAGATTCGCGATCCCTGCAAAGATGCAAGAGGCTCCAATATCAAGAAGTCATCAAAAGCCTATACTCTAAAATAATGACTCAGGACCATTAATGCTAAGTGCTAGGCGTGAAACCAGCCATCACCCAGCTCGTACAGTCCTGATGCGTGTTCATGCTTCTGTTCAAAGTATCCCGAGCTTGACTCAAGTTCGGGACACTTTGAAGGGGGTCTTGTAGAAGCATAAAAAATCTCAGCTGAAGATATCCCTTCGCCAAAGTACAGAAGAGGCAAAAGACTCAGGCTCAGTGCTAAAAAGATAAAATAGAAGATATGGAGAGAAGTCCTTTCATTGTCATGTCTACCAAAGTCTAGTACAGACACATCGGGATTATACATAAGGGACTAATTCTGTTCTTCTATAAAGGATCTAGTACAGATTCGAAAGAAGCCTAGAGGGATCTACAAGGGATGCAGTTTTCATCGAAGTGCAGCCTTCCTTCTTCTCGATATACACGCTGGAAGATTGACTTCCACCGAAGTATGTTCTGATATTCTTATGGACATAGCCTCTCAGAAGTATATCAGTAACTCAGCACATTGAAGCAGCCAGAGCCTTCGAGCCAGAGGGGCAGCCACCTGCATGCGCCAACTTCAGAAACAAGATGGTGGTAGGGCCCTCCTTCCCTTCTTTTATTCTAAAAGCCGGTGTCTTCACTCCAGAGGCGCAGCTATCTGCTTGTGCCAATCTCAGACGCGCAAGGGTGTCATACCCTTCCCTTCGCAGCCAACGCCTTCACTGTTCAGAGGCATGGCTACTTACCTGCGTCCACATAAGGCATAGGATGGTGATATGCCAACACCATCTCCATTCCCACGGTACAGTCATCTGCTCCGGATCAGAAGCTTAAGTCACTTCTCTATAAGTGACTTGGGAACTCCTATCACAACCAATACAAATCAACCTGTCGCTCCAAAAGCACAGTAACCTCGTCAACCTGAAGCACAAGCCAACTTGTCGTCTACAACATAGTGACTCTGGTAGCCCAAAATATAGCTTCATAAGTTGCTCTATATGCACAGAAGTTTCGTCGTCATCCGAAGCCAAGTCCACTCATAGCCTGAAAGCACAGAGGTTTCGTCATATCCAGAAGTATGGTTTACTCGTTGCCCCAGAAGTACAACAGCACTTAGTCCTCACCAGAGACGCAAGAAGCATGGGTCCACCCTAATTGGTTTGTTTAAACTGTCTCTTGCAGAGAAGATTGGGATTAAATCATGATTGATATCATATCAGATTGATTTGAATCTTAGACGGGGATCAATTAGACTCCAAATCTAAGATGAAATCCTAAGATTTACTTGGCTGTATCCGAGCAAGCAAACCGGCATACGCCACGTACCACCTCCTTCAGTTATGTTTATAACCTCCAGAGATCTCCTTTGAGGGAAATCTCAATGTTTGCCATGTGTCAGTGCCGTAGAAGCTCGCACCATGCAATGATGGCAGATTCTTTCATATCTTAGGAACCCTAATACACATCGCATATATGCTCGATTCTCTATAAATAGGAGTTCTTCTTCCATCGAAGAAGAAGAAAAAAGAAGAAGGAACATTGACAATCGACAATCTTCAAAGGAGCAGCGATCTCCATCCACGAAGAGTCGACCACCCTCATCCACCTATCAACCAAAGAACCAACCAACCAACCATCTTCAAAGGTTCTTCTCATCCAGACAGCCTCTTGCTCGGTGACCCAGAGTCCAATCAAAGGTGCCAGAGAGCCATAGCAAGGTTGATTCGTCGTCAGATCGTCAATGGAGTAAAGGAGCCGCTGTAGTGCTCGATCTCCATCACCACACTTTTCTAAAAACTTCTTCTCCCTATACCTAGAATATCATGTTTAGGACTTCCTTCTTTATACACAGATACTTTATACGTTCAATAAAGCAAAAAGTTCGTTCAACCTTTTGTTATGTCAAACAGCGATCAAGCCATCTCCTTGTCGATCAAGCATCCTAACTTCAGTAGGGAGTGCAGGTTATCTATTTTTCATGGTAGTAACCAAAAAAGTGAGCGCAAGGATCTTTGGGAACACCTTCTTCTTATCCAGAACTCGGGTTCAGGCCCTTGGATGCGCGGTGGTGATTTCAATGCAATTGCTCGGGCGGAGTAGCAAAAAGGTGGCTGGATATGGCTTCGATTCAGGACTTCAAGAACTTCCAAATCTCGGCAGGGGTAGAAGAGCTACCTTTCTCTGGAAGCTCATATATGTGGTTCAACTCGCAGTCGGGGAACAAATGCCAATGGTCCAGGTTGGACCGGATTCTTGTCGACCTTGATTGGATGGAGTCTGCAAACGCTTCCAAGGTCGAACACCTCAATCGGACGGAGTCAGATCACGCCCCTTTACTTGTTTCCATTGGATCAGAAGCGCCCTAGGTTTGTAAAGGATTTCCTTTTCTTTCACTGTGGGGCAAGCACCCTGATTTCATCTAAGTGGTCGAAGTGGCTTGGAACTCTGTTCATCACCCGGATAGCTTGGTCTAGTTCGGGAAATGCCTAAAGGCCACGAGGAGAGCACTGTCTACCTGGAGCTTCAAAGCATTCGAGAACATATTTGAAGAATCCAGGAAAGCGGAAGAAGCAGTTTCGAAGGCAGAAGCGGTCTTCTATGGTAACTCAGAGGGAGCGAATAGGGCTAAACTTCAGGAAGCGCAGGCCGTTCTGAAGCAAAAACTGAGGATCGAAACTAATTTTTGGCGTCAGAAAGACAGACTTAAATGGGACTCCGATGGTGATCGAAACTCCGCATTTTTCCACGATTGTGTCAATAACAAGAGGAAGAAAATGCGCATTCATAGCATCCGTACGGGAGACAACCGGATCACTACTGATTTGGAGAAGATCAAAGCGGAGTCGATCCAGTATTTTTTTTGACCTTTTTCTCAAAGGCAACATTCGTAAAGGCGACAACTTCTTCAGTGCTATTCCCGAGCTCATTACCCCCTCGACAACGAACGTCTTACCACTTTGCCTACTATAGAGGAGCTGGAAGGAGTCATCAAGGCGGAAGACAATGGAAGTTCGGCGGGCCGGACGGCTTCGACGGGGAGTTTTATATGTGCTGCTGGGAAATTATTAAAGGGGATTTATTACAGGCGATGGGTTTATACTTCTTTGTTGCCCCCTACACGATAGCTTTCTCGAGCATACACATTTCTCTTATCCTGAAGAAGGATAATCCCAACTCCATCGCGGACTGTAGACCCATTAGTCTCTGCAACCATTGTAACAAGGTCATCTCTGAACTCCTTGCTAATTATCTTACAGATGTTCTTCCCAGGATCATTTCTCTGGAACAATATGGATTCGTTAGGGGCAGGGAGATCATTGACAACATTCTTCTCGCTTAAGAGCTCATGGCGGACTTGGGGAGTAAGAAGCGGGGAAGGAATATCGCCATCAAGCTAGATCTCGTTAAAGCCTACGACAAGCTCGATTGGCAATATCTGATTTGGACTTTAAGGAGTTTTGGATTTAGCAACCGGTGGGTGGAGCTCGTCTTTCATTCAATATGCAACGTCTGGTTTTCGACCATCATTAACGGCGAAGCTGCTGGTTTCTTCAAGTCTTCCAGAGGTCTGAGACAAGGTGACCCCCTATCACCGGCTCTTTACATTATCGCCGTGGAAGCTTTGAGTCACAATCTCCGGTATGTGGGATCCAAGGTGCATTGCCTACTACACACACAACGAGTGTCCGTTCATCACACATCTCGGGTACGCAGAGGATATCTTGGTTTTCTGTTTCGGGCACAAACATGCGGTTCGGAAAGTCATGGGGGTGCTCAAAGACTTCGAACGGATTTCAGTGCTCGAGTTCAGCTTGCCTAAGAGCAACATCATTACCGCACCATCATTTCCAAGAGCGAGACAGAGAGGTCTGTCCCTATTAACTGGCTTCCCCATTATTCATCCTCCTTTCAACTATTTTGGAGTTCTGATTAGGGATATGACGAGAAGCTAGTTTTGACCCTCTTGTCAAAAGGATTGCGGACAGGCTCCTGGGGTGGCATAACAGAATTCTTTACCTGGAAGGGAAAATTATTCTTCTTTATTACGTTCTCGCCTCTACCCTATCTTTACTTTGGTAGCTTGCTCTCCTCCAAAGATTGTGTTGGCCCGGATAGAGAGAATGTTTTTCCATTTCCTGTGGGGTTCGAAGGACAGTATATTCAAGAGGGTCTGGACGAGCTGGGATACGGTAGCTCGACCTCAGAGCGAGGGTGGTTTGGGTGTTCACCGACTGCTGGACATCCAGAAAGCTTTCGAGGTTAAATTGTAGTGGAAGCTTAGAACGACAAACGCTCTCTGGTGCATCTATTTCAAAGGCAAATACTTTTTGAAAGTTCATCCTAGTATTGTTCAAGTCTCGTCCAGGGCTACGTGGTCTTGGAAGCGACTACTTGCTGCCAGGAAGAATGGTGAAAGTAACATAGGTGTTCTCCTTGGGGATGGAACTTCTGACCTACACAAAGAGGACTGGACCTTGTTAGGAAAGCTCGGTACTCGGCCGGCCGGGGCTATCCAGGACCTTTGGATCGATGGTGAATGGGATTGGGGACGGGTCCAACATGCACTTGGGGGACTTGGTACAGATCGCCTACGCAACGCTGGTCTGACATCTATGGGGGAGTCGGACAAGTTCATTTTGGAAGCCTATGGTTTTCGGTTCTTTCTCTCTGGCCTCGGCATGGGAGTTGGTGAGAAAAACTTCTATTCCAATCGTTGTTCTCAAACATATATGGAGCAAAGGGATGCCTCTCAAATGGACCATTTTATTGTGGCGTTTGTTTTACGGTAAGTTGCCGACGGACGACAAACTACAAGGCATCGGATTTTCTTTGGCATCTAAATGTCATTGATGTGCGAAGGCTTATCCGGAGACACTGGAACATATTTTTGAGGAGGAAGATCTTGTGCAGGCAGTTTGGGCTCAGTTCAGAGATGGGGGCAGCTATAAAAGCGGTGGTTGGTGGGGAATCGACCCTACTAATGAGAAAAAAGTGTTGATCGGCACGACGGTATGGGTACTTTGGAAAAATTGCAATAAGGCGAGATTCGAAGGGCATTCCTTACCGCTCATCGTTGAAGTGGCACGGCAGGCTTGTAAGGCCTCTGGGGTTGTGGCCAACCCCACCCAGGATCAGAAGCGTCGGGTTACTGTGATTAGGGTGGTGCTCAGCACAGCGGGGGACGTTTCATTGTAACATCGCGGCTAAGAATGAAGGGAACTCTAAAGGAGGCAGATGATCAACCGGCCGAGGGACAAAAAATAATATTCATTGTAACATCCACCTCCTTTAGAGTTCCCTTCTGCAGATATAATGACATAAGACTTAGAAGACAACTCTAGGAGGATATCATTCGAGTATCTACAAACGTCGGAGATAAGTTGCCTCTCGTTTTGAGTGGCGACTTCAACGCTATTTTGGATGGATCGGAGAAGCAAGGCTGGTGCCCAATTCCGACGAATATCCTCGCTGATTTCCAAAATTGTCTACTGAGCTCCGGATTGGTGTGTTTGGAAAGAACGGGGCACATATAGTCGTGGAACAATAGCTCGACTTGTCATTGCGTCAACTGCCAACTCGACAGAGCACTTGGAAACACCAAGTGGATCGAGTTATTCCCAGTCGTTCGAGCGGAGGGACTTCCCCGGGGTACAAGTGACCACTCTCCAATATTGATCCGCTTGGTCAATCACTTGAACTCGATGAGAAGTCCTTTCTGATATAGTAACTCTTAGGTGCTGATTGAAGGTTATAAAGAGGCGGTAGAGAGGGGATTCTCGAAATGAATATGGGGAAATCCTCAATTCAACCTTACCAAAACTCTAAAGCTCATTAAACAGAAAATTAGAGAGTGAAACATTGGTCGGCCAACCCACATCTTAAGAGGAGGAGGAGAGAAGGTTAAAAGATGTTCAAGACCAACTTCAAGTGGCACTCTTGGACACAGAACTGGCATTACAGGAGTCCGAACGTCAAGATAAAGTCAGGCAATTAAGATTCCAGGAAGAAGTCCAGTTGAAACAGAAAGCAAAGTATGATTGGCTTAAGGACGGTGATCGGTGTACGAAGTTCTTCTACGCTACTATCCGGGTTCGACAATACAGGAATAATATAGCTACTTTTATGGACTCTGGAGGTAACTCTATTGCTCAGACTTCGTTAATTCAAGAAGAGGCTGTCTCCTATTATACAAACTTATATAAGCAAGTCAATTATGCGAAGGTATATCCTAAACTTACGTGTAAGAACTTGTAACTGATAAAGGCAATGAGCTTTTTAGGCGCAAACGATGGAAGAAATCGAGCATATAGTGAAAAATACTGACCCTAACAAGTCACCAGGGCCCAACAGGTTTAACGCTTCATTCTTTAAAAATCATTGGGAGCAGCTAAAGGACTCGTTATTACATATGGTGGATGATTTCTTTACCACAGGACGGATCCTACGATAGATGAATCATGCGTTCCTTTCGCTGATCCCAAAGAAGGAAGGAGCAAATGCATTAGGTGACTTTAGACCAATAGCATGTTGCAATTTTACATATAAAATAATAACGCATCTCATGTATAACAGAATGCAGGATATCATGCAGGGTTTCATATCGACTAACCAGGCCACATTTGTGAAGGGAAGATATATCACAGATAACTGTCTCCTCGTCCATGAAATGGTAAGAGATTTCAACGAAGCAGGAGAAAAGAAGGGGGTGTATAAAGCTCGATCTCAGAAAGGCGTATGATGCGATGAACAAAAAATTTGTATGCAAAGTCCTTGAGAGTATGGGGTTCGACAAATGGTGGGTGGATCGAATAGAGGAGTGGAGGAGTGCATCTCTACTCCTTCATTCTCGATCCTTATAAACAGGCAGCCGTCTGGGTTTTTCAGTAGTAACAGAGGTCTACGACAGGGTGATCCTCTTTTGCCGTATTTGTTTACAGTTGTCATGGAGTATTTCTCCTGTCTAATTGAAGTTGAAGTCCACAAGAAGCACATCACCCCACTATTTCGTCGAATGGTTCCAACTATCTCTCATCTTATTTATGCAGATGATATCTTGGTATTTCTTCAAACAAATGAGCAGGGTATTCACTCACTTCTGCGGATTCTAATGGAGTTCGAAAAGCTATCAGGACTTTCCCTTAATAAATATAAATCCCAAGTGTTTTATAGTAGGGACTGCCCCCAAAAGACTTAATGGTCTGCTTTACTAGGTATAGAGCAAGGTGAATTACCTGTTCGTTACCTCGGGCTCACGCTATCAGTAAATTACGCGGAAAGTATGGAGTGTATGGGTCTTATTAGTTACGTGCCAAGGCGATTGGAATGTTGGAAATCACAACTACTCTCTTTCGAAGGGCGAGTAGAGCTAATCCGATCTACTATCCTGGCGATCACAGCATACTAGATGCAGGCGATAATCATCCTGATGGGCACTATGAAGGAGATTGAAAAGCTGTGTGCAAACTTCGTATGGAAGGGAGGAATGCATACTATAGCTTGGAAAGAACTATACCAAATAAAATAGGGAGAAGGAATTAGAATACGATCGTTGTCGACACTAAGAGAAGTAGCATCTCTTAAACTAGCATGGCAGTTCGTAAATGATAATTCGCTTTGGGCGAATTGGATGACGGTACGGTACGTCGGTAGCAATAATTTTTGGACAACAGAAGGGAGTAATAATAACTCCGTCACCTTTAAGAAGATCCTTTCATCGCGGATGACTCTCAAGAACTTGATCAGTAGAGTGATCCGGAGTGGGTGGAATACAAATACGTGGAGAGATCCTTGGGTGAACAGAAGTAGCTTCATTGAGAGGCTCGGCTGGCCGACTTTCAAGCTTATTGGTAGGGACTTCACCATCGATTCTCTGATGGATAATGGTCAATGGTAGATCAAAGATCGACATATAGAGCTGTGGTTTGGTGACAAAATTTGGAGGATTACTATAGAGGGCGGGGAAGGAAGTGACTAATGGGTGTGGGATGGGTCTTCGTCCGAGAAATTTATGCCGCGTTTGGCATACGAGAGTTTACGAATGGTGTTCCCGAAGGTGGCATGGGATGACATAGCTTGGGTGAAGGGCGCGACGACAAAATTAAAACTTTGTCTATATAAAGCAGTCCGTAATAGGCTTCTTACTAAGGCCAGATTATTACAATTTGGCGTGGCCCTTACGGAAGCGAGATGTGTACTGTGTGGCGGAGAGGAGGAATCGAGAGATCACCTATACTTCAAATGTCATTTCTTGGAGGTAGTATGGCACCATTTCAAGAGCCAGGTGGGTCTGAGGAACAGGAGAGATAAAGGCTTAATGAACACAGTCGAGGAAATTATGGGATTGAGGAGCACAGACCAGAAGCTTTTCAGATAGATCAGACTTAGACTTCTTTCTGTAGTATGGCATGTGTGGGAAGAAAGGAATCAGAGAACTTTTGAAGGAAGAGGCACAAGTATTGGGGGAATGTTGAATAACATTACTAGTGACTTGATAGTTATGGAGGCTCAGTAGACATGGCTAGCGATTATTGTAAAGTGCTGCTTTAAGAGTTGTATCCGTTTGTAGTATTTCAATAAATAATAGTACCTTTGCTTCAAAAAAAATTTAAACCACCACGTCATATATTCATATCAAAGGCACAAAATGCTGAAGCCTTTACAAGTATGCTCAAGAACAGAAAATAACAGGAAACAAAATGAGCGGGAGGTAAGCTCCCACTCGGGGGCAAAATCCTCGGACAAAATGACTAAATTAGCTATTTAGGGAGTTCTATAATCCCTTCCGAACGTGTTTGCAGTGTCTGCTAACCTTGTGTATCTGTCTGTGGACCTCGCAGATCAGTTGATTAGAGGTGTACTAGTGCCCTTCATATATATATTTGTTACGATTCTTCCAAATGACCCACGTGATGGCAGCTACGATGATCTGGTGGCCGTGCGAGGCTTCACCCCAGGTGGCAAAAAGATCGTTGAAGCCCCCAACAGCTAGTCCAGGAGGTATAGTTAGAGAACCTGATCTATACATCCAAAGCCAGGTCTCCTAATGAGAGAATGTGCTCAACAGTTTCGGGTTGTCGCTCTGAGAAGCAATGGCACACGAAAGCTAAGCTGAAGCGTATAGTGGCGAGGGCATCGTCGGTGGGAAGTTTCTTGCGAAACGCTCTCCAGATCAGGACGGACCACTTTTTGGGGATACAAGACTGCTAGAATGCCCCGATTATAGGGGTTAGAGTGCTGATGCCAGAACTGCTTGCCGTGCTGATGCCAGAGTGAAAGATTCGTTAGTCGTCATGGACCACTGCAGTGAATCTGGATCCTTCCTAAGCACCAAGCTGGAGTGGGCTAAAACTACTGCAGCCTCCTCTCTAATCCATGCCCTAACCCTCTTCCAATTCCACTCCCTAGTGCTGGTCCATAGATTTATAATCATGTTAGTGATAGGGGCAACCGGATTAGGGGCTAGAAGGGAGTCGCTGGATCACCTTTCTGAAAAAAGGGACGATTCACCTGAGCCCAGCTGGAGACGAATCAATGGTTCAGCAAGTTGCCGTCCGTTCAGGATGTGTCGCCAAGAAGCATATGCTCTGCTGTTGGAGGAGGTGACAGTCCGATGTGTGTGCTTGAAATATCTGGCCTTTATGAAACGAGCCCACATGGAGCGGTTCTCATGAAGCATCCACCATGCCTTATCGAGCAAGCATCAATAACGTGAGCCAACCTACAGAATCCTAGGCCACCCTCGGACGTGGGTCGAGCCATAGAGTCCCAACTGACCCAATGATGCTTGTCCTTCGCATCGCAGTGACCCAAAAAGAAGTTGGTAAAAAGATTTTTAGTGTTGGTGAGGACCTTCTTAGGTGGGGAACAAGCGGCTAGGGTATAAATCGGGATGGAAGAAAGCACGTGCTGGATCATAATCATCTTACCCCAGGCGATAAGATCGCATTGTGCCATCCTTTAATCTTTTTTTTTCTGACTTTGCCTACCAACCTATCAAAGAGGCCCGTATTAGTTCTGTCGTACACCAATGGGCACCCAAAGTAGGTGAAGGGGGTACGCAACAAAGAAGGCAGTTATATTAGTGAGCATGGTAGTGTGTTCTCTATCTTGTAAGTGGTGGACGTAGATAACACTCTTGTTAGGGTTGACACATTGACCAGAGCATCTGGAATATCTCTATAGCGTGTTGTTAACCACCTCGACGGACCCTGCATCGTCAAATGAGAAGATGAGGATGTCGTCACCGTAGGCCAGGTGGATGATGATCGGGTAGCCGCTAGCGGGATGGAAATGCTGGAAGCGGAGGGTGCCAAACATATGGTTCAGATTTCTGCTTAGCGCTTCGGTTGTGATGATGAAGATGGTGGATGATAAAGGATCTCCTTGTCTGACTCCACGACTCGATTTGAAAAAGCCTTCTTCTTGACCGTTGACGACAGTGGAGAACCACTAATTATTGATCAATCTCCAAATGATGCCAATCTAAGTCTTCGAAAACTCAAAGGCCCTGAACACCCAGATCATAAATTGCCAATCGAGCCTATCATACATCTTTTCCATGTCTAGCTTAATAGCTACGTTCCCTCCCTTAGACGAGAATTTCATACAACTGATCATCTTTTGGGCTAGCATGATGTTGCCTAAGATATTACGACCATGGACAAATCCACTTTGCTCTTCGAAAATAATCATAGGGAGTAGCCCAGTCATACGATTAGCTATAATCTTAAATATGATCTTGTTAGTGAAGGTGCACAGGCTCAGAGGGCAAAAATCTTTGAAGGTCTTTGGGTTATCCTTCTTGGGGATTAGGATCAAGTTGGCACTGGATATAGATTTGGGGTATCTGGCTCCCTGTAAGAAGGCTATTACCGCCTCGTGAATGTTTATCTTGATGATGTCCCAACAAGAACTGAAGAAGATGCCAGTAAAATCGTCCGGTCCAGGAGCACTGTGCTTGTTCAGCGCCCACACAGCGCCTTTAACTTCTAGTTCGGAGGGATGGTGCTGCATCTGGGAGTTGTCTCTATCGTCTATCAAGCGAGCGATCGCCGCTAGAAAAGCCTCGTCCTTGTGGATGACTTCTTTGGTGAACAACTAGGTATAGAAAGCCACCGCCGCCAACTGAATATTACGTAAGTCGTTGAGAGTACGACCACTCTCGTCTGTGATTTGGTGGAGATTGAGTTATTGTCTGCGCCCCTTAACACAAGAGTAAAAGTAGCTTGTATTCTTATCGCCCTCGATATCCCAGGTCAACCTGGCTTTCTATTTCCAAAATTCCTTCTTGATTTTAAGGCAGAACTTCAAGAGCGCTCTGGTGAGGTTGAGGGAAGCACGGGCTGAAGGAGAGCCATCGTGGGCGAACAGTATCTCAGCATGGCAAACGTCATCCTCTGCGATGCGAACTGCCTGAAATATGTCATCGTAGGCTTCTTTGCTCCAGGTAGTGAGGGCTTTTCTGGTAGCTTTGAGTTTTGTGGCCACATGAACAAGTAGGTCGAGAGTATCAGGACCTTTCCAGGCAACAGACACAGTGTCTCTAAACTGTGGGTGATGACACCACAGGTCGAGGAAACAAAAATTCTTCTTGGGCTGATTAGAAATTCTGTTGATCTTAATGAGGAGCAGGGAGTGGTCTGATTCAGTGGTGTTGAGGTGCATGAGTCTGGTATTAAGATCAAGGTCAGACCATTGTGAGTTATAGAGAGCACGGTCAAGGTGGGAGTATTGTCGCCGGGCTCCTTCCTGTATGTTGTACTACATGAAGGCGTTGCCAGAAAACTGAAGCGAAGACAGGTGGGCGTTGAAGATAAAGTTGGAAAAGTCGTACATTATAGACGTGGAAGTGGGCCGACCTCCCGACGTTTCCTCCATGCATGTGGATGCATTGAAATTGTCGACGCAGAGCCAAGGGAGGATGTTGTGTTGATGGTGGATGTCAATCAGAGAATGCCAAAGTTGTTTGTGCTCGGAGATATCACAACTACCGTGAACTGCAGACATGAGAGATTGACACTGAAGCATGGGGTGTTCCACCCAATACGAGAGTGCCTGTCTCGTGTCATGGATGATGCCGAGCTTCACGTCTGCTGCGACAAGGATCTAGATGTTGTGACAGCCAACGATGGCCGAGAAGAATCCTAACTTCAACTGGATGGACTTGAGTTTCTTGGGAGGGATTTTGGGTTCAATAATCACAAGAATATCAATTATGTGGATTCTCTTGAGATATTTTAATCATCTCAAGGTGGGTCTGTTCGCGAAGCCTCGAATATTCTAAGAAAGGATGCTAATCATTTAGGTGGCTGGGGAGGGGGAGTTGGTGAGTTTAGCAGCGAATAGAGTGATCATGGCAGTGACCTCTTTAGCACTTCTTTTGTTGAAATTTTTAGTATTGGCTTCAGCCTTTTCGATCTCCTTGAAGCGTCTGCCCTTAATGGTGTCGACTGAATCAACTGCAGGGTGCAGATAAACCTCTCCTTCTATTTTGACCAAAGTTTAGTTATCTGGGCTCGCGAAGCCGGCGTCAATCGCTTGTTTCAACCTGGCCACTGGTTCAGGGCCTATGTTGGCTAGCATATCCACAAGTATGTATGCTTCATTGTGAGGGTTAGGGTGAGCATCCTGGACGAATTATTGAGAAACCTCTATGACAGGTTGCTCTCTTACTAAATTATCGTCGGGTGACTCATGTTGAACCTCATCCGCAACTGTTTGCATCCCGAGGCTACTCGAATCTGATGGGTGATCCTATTTTTGGGTTCTAGCCTTGATCTTGCTGGCCTCTACTGTATTGTTGACCTCAGCTCCATTACTATTATCATGCCCTGGTCCCGTAGGACCGATCGTCCTCGCTAAGGTGTGATATCGTACGAGGCTAGGTTGCACTCGTGCAAGGAGGGTTCCATAATGGCCGATTACAACAGCTTGCGATAGGGTCATCGCAAAGAACTCTCAAGCATAAATATTTAATGTACGAGGCAACATAAGCATTGAAACAAAATCAGTCTTTATTGATAATGAACATAGATTACAAAGGCGGCACGAAGCTGTAACACCCAGTTTCTGAAATGAGGGTATTTTTGAAATTTTGTATTTATAAATATTATTTGTTTGTATTTATTTCACATTATAATTTTTGGTGATTTTTAATTATATTTTTTTTACTATTTAAAACTGCCTTAAGTCATGGCTTCTGATTTTGAGGTCTTGCTAGTGTAACCTGAGAGACTGCATGACCTAGAGCCTAACCATGTCATTAGGATGATTTAATTATCATTTTTAGCCTAGGGGTATTTTGGTCATTTTGACTTATTTGAATTATTTGATAATTTAGTAAATTGGTGAATTCTAGGTTGAATTGACTTGTTGAGACCTAGTGAACTAGCCTAGAAGCTAATCCTAGCTATGGTGACCCTAGTCTAACTTAGGTTAACCTACTTTTAGTCATTAAAACTAATTTTGGATTAGGAGGATTAGTTTAAATGAAATTAAGTCATGGCTTATGGTTTAAGTGAAATGACTTTTGGCTTAATGATTGTTTGATTATGACTTAAGCCCATGGGCCATTTTAGTGAACCATAACCCTAATTCCTTCCTTTATGACCAGCCAAAGGGATCCCCACCCTATATAAACACTTATTCTCTAGGGCTTGCCTATTTCTTTTATTCATTTCAACGTTGGAAAAGAAAGGTATGTGTCCCCCTTCCAAAAATCCCCATAAATCTATTTTAATTCCTTTTTAGTCCTAGTTTCTTGCATTAGAATCTAATACTCCCCTATTTTCTAATTGTGGGGTTTAATCCCAGCTTTGGAGCAATTTGGAGCTTTTGCCATCAAGAGGAAGAATCTCCCATTTGAAGCTTTTCTAAGCTTTTTGCACATATAGGTAAAATGCTTTAAATTGATTCAAATTTTGATTTTCTTTGCATGTAGGGCTAGATCTAGGAGTCCCCTAGGTGTCCCCAAAATTTGGGTCAAATTTGTGTCCGTTTGGTGTCCGTATCGGACACGTGTTGTATTGTTGTGTAGGTGTTTGTAAAACCCCTATTTTTTAAAAAATTATTTTTTATTATTATTTTATTTTACTTAAAAATGAATTTATACAATTTATTGTTTTGTTTTATTTTTTTTAAATGACCTTAGCCATTGTTGAATTTTGGAACACAAGGCGACCATGAATTTTGGCACAAAAGATGTAGTAGTGTGCTTTGACCAGTATATTAGCCATGTCGTGGGAGGCCTAGCCATAGTTCAGTCCGAACTAGGAAAACCAGGCCGAGTTGTGAACTAACACATTTAAAATATTTTATTTAGATATTACTTTATATATTGATTTTTAGATGATCCGGGTTGTCCAAACCAGTCCGAATTGGGCCCGAACCAATTTTAGCTCATGTAAGCAGGTAGTGTGACCAAATGTGGCCATGTAGACATATTTTATGTACTTAGAAATATTTCCTAAACTATTTTAGAATTTTATGTATAATTTCTAATTATTTAAATATTAGTACAATTAATGGTATTTTATTATTAAATAATATTTTACAATATTGTACATGTTCTTGGACCCGGATGAGGGTGTGTTGTAAAGTTCACACGTTGAAAACATTTTTATTATTTTATTATTATTAAACTTATTTTGTGAAAATTAAATAGACATTTTATTATTGTTAATATTATTTGATATTAATGTGATATTATTATTGTTGCCTTTTATGGCAATTTAAATTTGTGTATATGTGTAAAAATATATTTTTGATGCATCATATATATAGTTAGATAATATTAAACTTTATTTCAAATTGGTGGAGATTTAATAAACATGTTTACCTATTTAAATATTATTATTATTTTTACTTGATTTATTAAGGATTGGATTTATATATATATATATATATATATATATATATATATATATATATATTTTATATATATATATATATATATATATATATATGTAGATATGCTCAAATATATTAAATAATTGGATAGTTGACTTTTAAATGGTATTTCGGATTTAAATAGATTTTTGGTGTATTTATGGATATGTACATATATATATATATATATATATATATATATATATATATATATATATATATATATATATATATATAGCAGATGACCTCTAGCCTAGTGGTTAAGAGAGATGCATGCGATCCGAGTGGTCAGGAGTTCGAATCCCAGTGGGAGCGATTCCAGAAACAATTTACCTGCTTCCAAAATATATATATATATATATATATATATATATATATATATATATATATATATATATATATATATATATATATATATATATATATATATATATATTAAAGTTTGAAAAGAAAAAGAAAAGAAAAAGGAAAAGAAAAAGAGGAAAAAAAAAACAACCACACCCACCCATTAAGTGGGCGGGCCCCTCCCTATCCCATGCTTGCTACTTCAGCAGCAAGCTAACGCACAAACCCGTGGGGTTATTGGTAACGCATAAACCCAAATGGGGTTATATTAGTAATAGTAGTAGTATTAGGTTTTCATCCAAATTGTTTTATATATAACTTCCTCCACAAGTCTCAAAATCCTAATCTTCCAAAACGAAAGTTGAGGATGATCATACCCTCTTCGCCTACGAATTCATATCAGCAGCAACGGAGGTTTGTGCGCGACGAACGGAGCATCGGAAGTCAGCCCCGCGTCACTTACGGAGCAGTTTTCCCACTCAAGGTACCCTACTTCCCTATGACGTAACTTTTTGCTCGTAACTTCGATTTCCGATCCGTAAAATGTTCTGGAAAGTACACTTGACCCTCTTCGATATCCCCTAGGTAGATTTTGACATGGCCATCCAACTTGCTCGAAAAATCGAGGCGAAGTTGGAGAAAAACTACTTTTCTGAATATTAAAAACTGTCGTAAAACACCAACTTGTCGGCCACTTTTCTTGCTGTCCATTAAGCTTTCGTAAAAACTAATTGAAGACTGTCAAAGACAACCTAACCGAGATTGTAACGCACCTTTTGGATTCACTTTTCATCTAGTATGTAGAAAGTTACACGTTGTTAAAGTTTTCCGAAAAACTGTAAATTCTGTTTTCAAAAAGTAGAGAAACACCCCGATACGGCATCCATTCCGACAAACCGGGCGACGTGATCGCGTACTATATGCATCGAAAAGCGCGCATAGATGTTGTTGACGTGTGGGAACTGACGGAACCCGATTTCGTTGCATATGCGCGACGAAATCAATGCGTATCCGTCGAGATACCCCGTATCGATCCTTTGCAAATTAAATCACAACTTTGTGCACACTCATCATATCACAATGAAACTTGCTCCATTGGACTCGAAATATTTTTCTGGTCCTGTGAGCCAAGTTTGGTCCAATTCTGAGACCGTTGATCAGGACGCTATTTTGGCGGGCCTACAATCCCACTCAACGGGCGATTTTGTGCACAACTCACCAGAATCCAAAATTAGACATACCGTTGGGTTCGTCTCATCAAAAATTTTTTGTAGACATGTAGTTTGACGACTTTAGAGACCGTAGACATTGGCACGCATTTCGGTGCAAATCGGGTCCAACGGCAGACATCGTTTTGACCCGAAATTACGATTTTGCACCTGTTCCAGAATTTAACTTTTGGACAGGTGTTTCCTAGGTTTATCTTTTATTCCAAACTCGTTCGTGATGTTTGTTTCAGCATCCGGAGCTTCTTGTGGATTTTGACTTTCGTGTTGACAATTCTGATTGATTGGATTTTGCTGCTTCTCGTACCACCCTCAGGCAAGATACCTTGCCATTATACTGTTTATATTCACTTTGCATTTTATTACATATTACTGTTCATTTATTTCCATTGCTTACTGTTCTTGATTTACTGTCTGCTCAGTGATATTAGATATACTTTGTTATTATCCTTTGACTGCATATGGACTTAGAGTTAAGAGACTACCGTCTGTAGTGTATCGCATATACCTTGACACAGTTGTATCACGAGGATGTGTGAGATGAGTACATATAGAGGTTCTTGTGTGTGGGCTGATCCCCATGCGCATGCGATAGGGCTAACTGCTAATAGAGGCATGTTAGGAGACTTAGCAGTTAGTAGAGGTATGTGAGACATGGATGTGACTCTGTTAGGCATTGGGTGGGAAGAACAGTTCCTTGACGTATGGGCCAAGTATGCACTTCCCTATTGCCGGTTATCTCCGCGGGAGATACGGTCCTTGATCCTGATACTGATTTACTGCTGGCCTCTGATATTCGATGAATGTTATGCTTTGAGGTCCCTGGTATCCTGATGGGCCATACCTGAGATTACTGCTACTGAGCCAGAGTGCCCATGCGTTGGAGGTTTATTCTTAACTGCATAAACACTGTAGTACGGTTAGATTACCTTATTGTAGTCTTGTTACTTATTTCGGTTTATGACATATTATATATTCAGTTTATTATGGCATGTTCTTTATGTATCTTGTCACGTCCCTCTGAGGACCTGGTTATCTCTCCAGGTGTGTGCTTCTGTGAATTTGCAGGTGTTCTAGCCAAGGCCGTGATCTTCCCCTTTCTTTCGAAGACGATTGCGCTTGGTTCGTCTCGTTATTCTATCGATCACTTCTTGTATATTTTATTTGAGATAGTTGGTAGTGGACTTTGTCTCCATCCAACGATTGTATACATGATAAATTTAAAGTTGCTTTTATATCATTTATTTATCTAGTGGATGAGATTTAGTTATTATAGTTCTACTGCATTTTACGGCTTATGTATACATACAAGGTTTCCATATATTGGAGTGTACTTTGTATGTATGCAGCTGGCATGGATATGTACATAGTCCTAAGTATTTTGGGACTGGGGTATTACATATTTTTGTGGTGGCCCATGCAGGTCGAGTTTGTCACTTCGGTTATGTTACTGAACCGATGTGAACCTGCAACATAGGAATAGAATTATAGGACTCTCATCCATACAGCTTGACCTCTTCCCTTGGGTTCAAATTCTGAACTCTCGTTCGACTTCCTTGAATTGCATCTTGCTTGATTCCTTTCTACCGTTGATTCTTATTTTCATGCTTAGTGTCAACTAGGAAGATGACTACACTAGTATATGTTCATAGGTCAAACACATGGCTAAAATGGTTATATTGGCAATTGGAATACATTCAAGACTAATTGAGTTAAAAGGGGGCTTTTTGTGTGAATTAATGATTAGTAATTTGTAAAGTAGGATACTACCAAGGAAGGTTTTTATCTTGAAATTTCTAAATAGTAAACACCAGAGGATTTATAGAATTTCATACTTGGTTTAAGAAATTGATTGGCTTTTTGAGATTTGATATTTATGATTTATTGGGTTATCGTTATACATCATTGCACAAGTATAAAAATTGATTTGCTTTTCGAGTTGTGATATTTATGAGTTTTGGGTGTTAGATATACATCTTTGAACAAATATAAAATTTATTTGATTTTTGAGTTTTGATGTTTATGATTTACTGTATTATAGTTATACACGTTTGATCAGTTATAAATTTGGTTTGAAAATGATCTGAGCTTTTAAAAATGGCCATAGGGATTATTTAAATTTGCGTTGTACAACTTGCGATTTTCGTGTTTAGTAAATTTTGAATTTTAAGTAGAAGTAATGATGGTGAATTTTGGTTTAAAATATTTGAAAGTTATGAAAACGATTTTGAGAAATTTTTATTTTAAATGGTGTCCTATGATTGAGGATTTACAAATCTGTTTAGATTTTTTGGTAAAAAAAAAAAGAAAAAAAAGAGGGATTTTGACTAATGAGGGATTGCTAATATTAAAATTTTTGGAAGAATTTTGAAGGTTGTGATGGAAAGTTATTTTGATTGATTAAAGAAAGTTACCATTTAAAAGTTATGATTTTGTGGGAATAACTTAGCATGAATAGAAGTTAAAATTGATGAGAGCATTGAGCTTAAATTTTTTTGATTGCTTTTAATATGCTAAGAGTTTTTATTCTGAGTTATTGGAAAATTTTAGAGTATTAAATTTTTGATTGATTGTAAAATTTTTAGGGATTCGTAAATTATGAACTCTTGAGTTAAATAGTTGAATTTAAACGTTAATTTTGGAAAAATGTTAGTAGTAACGTGATAAAATTTTATTTTAAGATTTATGAGAGTGATTTAAATTTTTATGATGAATTTGAACGGCTTGGAGTGAATACAAATTTTGGTGGTTTATTTTTGAAAGTTTAATTTTAATACTTTTTAGAAGATACTTGAGCTAAAATTTTAATGATAGGCCCAGGATAACCCTACTGAGTATTTCACACTAATTGCCATATCCCTCATGACCATGATAGTAGTATATACACAAATGTTGCTAGTCATCTACCAAACTATATTGTATCTCAATCTTTACTTGCTCGATTTTCCCTCGAATCTCGATCTTTTATGGTAACCTTCTAACCCAGTTGTAATTTGAATAATGATTTAATTGTTCATTGACTATATTCATCTAGAAGACTACCTTCTCTCCGGAATTATGTTCCTAAATTATTTTGCTGGATTTTTAATTAATTTTACTGCATGCTTTAACTTGATCTCCTTTATTTTTGGGGCATTATTATCACCTCGTGAACTCCCACTTTTTATTTTAGATCTTTTTGCGTCCCTTACCGTGACATGGATATTTGGAGCACAATACTAGACTTTTTCTCCCAACAAATTTCATGTGTAAGACCCAGACAAGACCACCTTCATGTAGATATATCATGTCCCACTAAAATACGTCTCCTTGTACACTATTTTCATGATATGATCTTTTAATCAAAATGGCTAAACTATAACCTTTACCATGATACCGATATATTTTTGACCACGGATAGGGATTCAATCTCGACTCAATTCTTTCGACCCGATATGTGATTTTGTTCTACTTAATTCTTTAAATGCTTAAAATTGTGTGTTATCTTGATTACTTGACCCACTGTCCCATCCCATTATGAGTTTAATTCTTGTAAGTTGGGTAGAATACCTCACCACCTAACAAACCTTTTTCCTTGTGAACCACATTGGTAAGTTCACTTAGACTATAAATTCAGAAGACCCTACTTATCTAGTTTACCAAGCCATAAATGAAGAAACACTAGGATAACTGTATAGGCCCACACTTCGGGCAAGACTCGATTTAAAAGATCATGGGCTATTTAAAATTTCCTTCAGTCGTACCTCCCTTGCTCATATTTTGACTATCTCATGCTGCTAATGTAGCTTCAGTTTTACAAGCTTATTTCTTTACCAAGCTTGATCATGACATATTTTATTTGGGTGCATCCACTAACATATTGTCTAATAAGAACTGGTGTATGATGGTCTGATCAACCTATTGCACTTTGGTTCGCTTATCATATATTATACTACGTGGATGAAGACATAGTAAACTTGCCTTAGAGTCTCATCCGCAACAGCCTTGGCAATTCTCTTTTGAATTATTTTTGCCGCCTATGAACCCCGCAATTCGTACTCAATATATAACACTGTCTTGAAACCTTTGTTGTTCTTGTCTTTTACTTATTTTGGAACGACAAGGCACTGTACTTGATAGATAGACTCAAAGTATCGCCTTTAGTTGTCCCACCATCTATTGCCAAGATAGTTAGCCATGGACCAACCAAGGTGACTATATCCTCGCTTTGAACTACACGTCGATTCCATACCTACTATCGCGACCTTTTAATCATTCTTGATACTTGAGGATGATTCAAATCGTTCTCTTAATCATGCCCGTAACCTGGACGACCAATATACAACTATTCTCAAGGAACCATCTCTCTTAAGTCTCTAAATTATTTTTCCCTTAATCTACTCGATTCTTTTCTATTCTTTAAACTCGTGTTTTATCTTGAACTACTTAAAACCCTTGATCATTTTTATTCTTGCATTAATTAGCCATATCCATGATTATTTTGTATTTATCTAAATCACGATTTTCTAATTCATGTTTTGTGAACGTTGTGATTTAAGGATTCCTCATCGATATACCCATGTGACCTTTTCAATCCCTACTTATTTTTAATTTCGAGGACAAAATTTTTGTAAGTTGGGTAGGATGTAAAACTCCTATTTTTAAAAAAATTATTTTTTATTATTATTTTATTTTACTTAAAAAATGAATTTATACAATTTATGGTTTTGTTTTATTTTTTTTAAATGACCATAGCCATTGTTGAATTTTGGAACACAAGGCGACCATGAATTTTGGCACGAAAGATGTAGTAGTGTGCTTTGACCAGTATATTAGCCATGTCGTGGGAGGCCTAGCCATAGTTCAGTCCGAACTAGAAAAACCAGGCCGAGTTGTGAAATAACGCATTTAAAATATTTTATTTAGATATTACTTTATATATTGATTTTTAGATGACCCGGGTTGTCCAAACCAGTCCGAATTGGGCCCGAACCAATTTTAGCTCATGTAAGCAGGTAGTGTGACCAAATGTGGCCATGTAGACATATTTTATGTACTTAGAAATATTTCCTAAACTATTTTAGAATTTTATGTACAATTTCTAATTATTTAAATATTAGTACAATTAATGGTATTTTATTATTAAATAATATTTTACAATATTGTACATGTTTCTGGACCCGGATGAGGGTGTGTGGTAAAGTTCACACGTTGGAACCATTTTTATTATTTTATTATTATTAAATTTATTTTGTGAAAATTAAATAGACATTTTATTATTGTTAATATTATTTGATATTAATGTGATATTATTATTGTTGCCTTTTATGGCAATTTAAATTTGTGTATATATGTAAAAATATATTTTTGATGCATCATATATATAGTTAGATAATATTAAACTTTATTTCAAATTGGTGGAGATTTAATAAACATGTTTACCTATTTAAATATTATTATTATTTTAGTTGATTTATTAAGGATTGGATATATATATATATATATATATATATATATATATATATATATATATATATATATATATATATATTTTTTTTTTTTGATGCATTATATATATATATATATATATATTTTTGATGCATCATATATATATATATATATATATATATATATATATATATATATATATATATATATATAAATATATATATATATATATATATATATATATATATGCTTAAATATATTAAATAATTGGATAGTTGACTTTTAAATGGTATTTGGGATTTAAATAGATTTTTGGTGCATTTATGGATATGTACATATATATATATATATATATATATATATATATATATATATATATATATATATATATATTAAATATATATATATATATATATATATATATATATATATATATATATATATATATATATATATATATATATTAAAGTTTGAAAAGAAAAAGAAAAGAAAAAGGAAAAGAAAAAGAGGAAAAAAACAACAACCACACCCACCCATTAAGTGGGCGGGCCCCTCCCTATCCCATGCTTGCTGCTTCAGCAGCAAGCTAACGCACAAACCCGTGGGGTTATTGGTAACGCAGAAACCCAAATGGGGTTATATTAGTAATAGTAGTAGTATTAGGTTTTCATCCAAATTGTTTTATATATAACTTCCTCCACAAGTCTCAAAATCCTAATCTTCCAAAACGAAAGTTGAGGATGATCATACCCTCTTCGCCTACGGATTCATTTTAGCAGCAACGGAGGATTGTGCGCGACGAACGGAGCATCGGAAGTCAGCCCCGCGTCACCCACGGAGCAGTTTTCTCACTCAAGGTACCCTACTTCCCTACGACGTAACTTTTTGCTCGTAACTTCGATTTCCGATCCGTAAAATATTCTGAAAAGTAAACTTGACCCTCTTCGAGATTCTCCAGATGGATTTTGACATGGCCGTCCAACTTGCTCGAAAAATCGAGACAAAGTTGAAGAAAAACCACTTTTCTGAATATTAAAAACTGTCGTAAAACACCAACTTGTCTGCCACTTTTCTTGCTGTCCATTAAGCTTTCATAAAAACTAATTAAAGACTGTCAAAGACAACCTAACCGAGATTCTAACGCATCTTTTGGATTCACTTTTCATCTAGTATGTAGAAAGTTACACGTTGTTAAAGTTTTCCGAAAAACTGTAAATTCTGTTTTCAAAAAGTAGAGAAACACCCCGATACGGCGTCCATCCCGACAAACCGAGCGACGTGGTCGCGCACTATACGCATCGAAAGGCGCATATGGATGTTGTTGACGTGTGGGAACTGAGGGAACTCGATTTCGTTGCATATGTGCGACGAAATCAATGCGTATCCGTCGAGATACCCCGTATCGACCCTTTGCAAATTAAATCACAACTTTGTGCTCACTCATCATATCACGATGAAACTTGCGCCATTGGACTCGAAATATTTTTCTGGTCCTGTGAGCCAAGTTTGGTCCAATTCTGATACCGTTGATCAGGACGCTATTTTGGCGGACCCACAATCTTACTCAACGGGCGATTTTGTGCACAACCCACCGGAATCCAAAATTAGACATACCGTTGGCTTCGTCTCATCAAAACAAATTTGTAGACATGTAGTTTGACGACTTTAGAGACCGTAGACATTGGCACGTATTTCGTTACAAATCGGATCCAACGGCGGACATCGTTTTGACCCGAAATTACGATTTTATACCTGTTCCAGAATTTAACTTTTGGACAGGCATTTTCTAGATATATCTTTTATTCCAAACTCGTTCGTGATGTTTGTTTCAGCATCCGGAGCTTCTTGTGGATTTTGACTTTCGTGTTGACAATTCTGATTGATTGGATTTTGCTGCTTCTCGCACCACCCTCAGGCAAGATACCTTGCCATTATACTGTTTATATTCAGTTTGCATTTTATTACATATCACTGTTCATTTATTTCCAGTTCTTACTGTTCTTGATTTACTGTCTGCTCAGTGATATTAGATATACTTTGTTATTATCCTTTGACTGTATATGGACTTAGAGTTAAGAGACTACCGTCTGTAGTGTATTGTATATACCTTGACACAGTTGTATTACGAGGATGTGTGAGATGAGTACATATAGAGGTTCTTGTGTGTGGGCTGATCCCCCATGCGCATGCGATAGGGCTAACTGCTAATAGAGGCATGTTAGGAGACTTAGCAGTTAGTAGAGGTATGTGAGACATGGATGTGACTCTGTTAGGCATTGGGTGGGAAGAACAGTTCCTTGACGTATGGGCCAAGTATGCACTTCCTTATTGCCGGTTATCTCCGCGGGAGATACGGTCCTGGATCCTGATACTGATTTACTGCTGGCCTCTGACATTCGATGAATGTTATGCTTTGAGGTCCCTGGTATCCTGATGGGCCATACCTGAGATTGCTACTACTGAGCCAGAGTGCCCATGCGTTGGAGGTTTGTTCTTAACTGCATAAACACTGTAGTACGGTTAGATTACCTTATTGTAGTCTTGTCACTTATTTCGGTTTGTGACATATTATATATTCAGTTTATTATGGCATGTTCTTTATGTATCTTGTTACGTCCCTCTGAGGACCTGGTTATCTCTCCAGGTGTGTGCTTCTGTAAATTTGCAGGTGTTCTAGCCAAGGCCGTGATCTTTCCCTTTCTATCGAAGACGATTGCGCTTGGTTCGTCTCGTTATTCTATCGATCACTTCTTGTACATTTTATTTGAGATAGTTCGTAGTGGACTTTGTCTCCGTCCAACGATTGTATACATGATAAATTCAAAGTTGCTTTTATATCATTTATTTATCTAGTGGATGAGATTTAGTTATTATGGTTCTACTGCATTTTACAGCTTATGTATACATACAAGGTTTCCATATACTGGAGTGTACTTTGTATGTATGCAGCTGGCATGGATACGTACCTAGTCCTAAGTATTTTGGGACTGAGACGTTACAGTATTTGATTAAATACCTCAATGGACTGAATGTTAATGTTTTTCAAAACAAATTACATATTTCGAAAGCTTATTATATGTAGATTATGTTTGTATATGACTGAACACGATTTGGGTTGGTTTTCGTGTCCAAATTTGGACACGAACGCGTGCACAAGGAAACCGTGCAGTGTCCTGCTGCTCGGACACTGTAGCGGATACGACACTACACGTCTTGACATAAAATTTTGTACACACCTAGGACACATGACTGACACAGCGCACACAAAATTTTAGGACATTTAGTCGAGCGGATTGGGAGAAATCCCATCCGCATCGAATTGGCACTGCACGACATGCGGGTTAAATCGCGTCTGATATGCGTTGTTTTCTCTGGACACGATTTGATTGGACACAATACAGACACTTCCTTATCTAGCCCTACTATGGGCGAACCCATATGCACGAGCTCGACCTACCCCGAGCTCTGTGTCGAGTACACAATGACTCAGCACGCGTGCACGAGGACTGAGATTCCTGTTTCCTGTCATTTTCGATTTTGGGATTTTAGACACCTCGTGTCCTAACTTTTGGACTCATGGGTGTCCCATTAGACACGTGTGACATGTCCCCATGCCTATACACTCTTGATACACCTTGAATTAGGTTTTGATTTGAATTTGGCCTTGGGTTATCGAGCTCAAACTCTGATACACTGATAATTAGTTACTATTTTTTTAAAGATGTTCTCAAAGATTCAATTTGATTTCAAAACAAGTTCATACATTTTCCAGAGTTGATGTTAATTTCAATTTGGTTCATATAGGGTTCCATATATTTTAGCTTTTCATTTGGTTGTTATATCTAAATATAGGTAGAAATGTCTATATGTAAGTGTATGGACTGATTTTCCTTCCCAGTTTTGACAGTTTCAAATAGGCTTTTTTTGTCTAATTGAAATTGTATTGAGAAATTGATTATTCTGAGGTTCAATGATTTGATGTTGTGTTTCAATAGGATATGTGGGTATTCGAACTTGAGGGAGGGGAAAGGCATGTACTGGCTTCAACAAATGATATGTTTTGATACTCAGTTTCAGAGTTGGGGTCGATTTTTATTTGTATATTGTTTAGTTTAGGAAACAGAAGACTTAGTAGCCAGGTTTTGAATGAATTGTTCACTGTCACACTTGCTTCCAACTATCTGTACACATACACATTACTATTTTACCTACTGTTTCCTGATTTACCCACTGTTTTTAGATTAACACAAGTGACACTTTACTAAAATTCTGTACACCAGTACACACACAGGACCTTTTACTTGCCAATTCTCTGTTTTGGTATGCACACCCCCTTCACTTAGACACCACTTGGATATCACTCGATCACCCTATGCTTTGACACTTGGCCATGGACCATAGGCATGCTATAGAATGGGTTATCGAATGCATTTCCATTATCTGACATTATTTCAGTTGGGTTAGCATCATGTAGTGTGAGTATACTTATGTAATCTAGCAAAGGGGTATTGGGGGCAACCATTTGTGCCATAGGCTTTTAGCCAAATGTTGAATCAGTGTAGTGAGCCCTCTTGTGGGTGAGTGAGTGTAGTGAGTGAGATATGTGTGTATTAGTGTGTGTACAGGAAAAGGGGGATTTTGTGGAACAGTAAGAAGAAGAGGGTAGCAGTGGCATTGCAGCAGCTAGTGCAATCAGTATTGCCTTGGCTTGCCCTGCCCTGGCTTTGCATTTGCAGGGCAGTAGAAAGCAGGCTGGGGCTTGGCCTTGCAGCAGCAGGCCATAGCAGCAGTAGGCAGCTACTGTTGGCTTGGCTTGACAGAATTATTTGATGAGAGTTCAGGATAGTAAAACCTGAGAAATAGGTTGGGTTGGTTTGGTTGAATATTAATTAGATTTTGTTGATTAGAAGTTAACTGAGATAAGTTTAGGTTGCTTCAAATTCTTCCAGAGATTAGTTGTCCAGTAGGTTTGACTGAGAGTTGGGGTTGAATGGCTAGGCCATTTCAATCTCAGATTTGGGGTTGATGTTGTGAGTCTAGTTCAGATTTTGGCTGAGGATAACAAGGATTGGATGTTCGAAATAAGTTTGGGACTAAATGTTGTAAACTGGATTTATATTGAAATAGTTTCAGGATTTGAACCTGAGAACTGGATTATCTACATGAGAACCTGAGAAGGATATGTGCTAATATGTTGGTTCAAGGAGGGGAGGTTCATGAGTGAAGGTAATGTGTATGCATGAACTGCATTCCCTATGTGTAGTCTAGTTTTAATGTTCAGTCTATACTCTACATGTTATACCTGGAATACTTTATGAGTGGGAGGCTAGTGCAGGCAATAGTGAAGATGTGTGTGCCTATATATGTAGCTGTATGTGTAAGGTTATACATATTGTATTAGCTATATAGGCCTTCTGTACCAGCCATATGTTTGGTTTAGTATCAGTTAAGAAGGGAGGAAACTTGGATACTATGTCAGTTGGATATGAGGAAAGGGTTCATGTGCAGGAGAGGAGGGGATGTATGTATGTGTGAGGTACCATTGGGTGTGGGTTGAGAGTCAAAATTGTGATGCCTATATGTATATGTAGATAGGTACATATATGATGTATGTGTGAGTGTGAGTGTCATAACTTTTAGATTATATCTGTACATTGAAGTGGTGAGGTTAGATATAGGTATATATATACATGTAATTATCATATGAAGTATAGATGCTTTGGGTATAGTTATACATATTGAAATACATATATTATGTAAATATTAGGATATATGGAATGTGGGTTGGACTTGGCATTTGGTATCTTAGTAAACCAAGAGCTTGGGGTACATAGAATCATGGGTACATATAGATAGCTATCTAGAGTCTTAACCTATATTGACTAGCCTTGAGATTAGTTTGAAATCCTTGACATAGAAATAGAAGCATAAGTTAGTATCTTAGAGTTGACCGAATAGTCCAGAGTTTGACCAAGATAGCCTTGTTGTTAACATAGTTGACCAGGTTTGACTTAGAGTTGACTTTGACCTAGTTTGACCTAGAAATCATATAGTTTGCATTGTAGCTTTTATTTTCCTTATATTGAACATGTCATAACCCATATTACTCTGTTTAGGACATTGTGACTCCGGTGCAAGCATCTAATATTATACTACTCTTTTTAAAGTAGCAGGCGAGTACATTCTCTGATAGTTCTCTCATTTACTTGTCAATTACTATACTTCAGTTCTAGTTAGTTGTATGCGATTCTCTGTTACAATACGTATGGATATTCTGGATTCATGTATATGACACACATTTATTTTCTGGCCTCTATTACTGGTATCATCATTTCTGGCTTCTATTACTGGAATCACCTATTGGAATCATTTACTGGAATTATTTACTGGTATCATTATATTTTGGATGGACTCATCTTGAATCATTGTGTCGGATTTCTGGATTCACTTGCTGGGAGGGGAAATACTAGAGTAAGATATGTAGACATACCCCATTTCTGGAATTACCCTTTGTTGGGATCAAACTGGAATGATAGCCATCTCACACCCGGCTAGGTGTGTGATGTACCGGATTACCTATAGCCGTTTACATGTCGATCTCGGTATTTTAAAACACACTGCTAGAGTATAGGCTGGACTCACCCTGGAATCATTGATCACTATGACTGGAATCATCCCTTACTGGATTCATCTTGTATTAGATTCACCTTGTACTGGACTTACATTGGAGTTACACTTGTCTACATTGCTGTCTGGACTTTATATCATATTACCCTGGTTCAGCTAGTTCTATTTTTACAGTCTTCATTGCTATGATTCTTCTCTTATTTAGTTATTTTCTTTCCTTGCACTTTATCTGTCTTTCTTACCATCACCTGAATATAAACTGCCATACTCATCAATACAACTGTCTACAACTGCTTTATAGTTCTCTGTCATTTACTTGGGTTTTCTAGATAAGATTGTGCTCATTCCTGTCCTGACTGGACCTGTTGTAAATTTTACAGATGATTGTCCTGAGGACACATGCCCTACATGTTACAGACTAGGAGATGGCTTAGCTACCTATGGCCCCGACACTCAGGAGTGATCGGGAGTTTAGCTAGTTTGTCTTGTTTTAGTTTTCATGTTTAGAACTGGAGTTGTATATATAGAATTGAGACTTGAGATGTATTTGAGATTGTTTGAGTTTGTTGTTATTATATCAGTAGTTATTGTTGTCTTCAATTTCTTAGTTATATTTCAGAGTTATCTTATCGTGCTTAGACTGTGATTGAGTTACACCATATCTTATACTTGTCCTCCGTTCGGACTTGATCATGATGAGTACACTATATACTGCATGAGTTGATGGTTAGTTAGAGACTTAGAACAGCGTTCTACCGCCGACACTGCGGCATAGGCTGGGCGCTGTTACGTACGTGTACCCTCACAGTGGGTGCGGGTCATGACACGTTTTTAGTGGTGGCCCATACAGGTCTAGAGTCGCGTTAGTGCGATATTGTGGTAGTACGACGACTTAGTTGTACTGCTGCGAGCCTGCGATAGGATTGAGAGATAGGCTTTAACGGAGAGGTTACTCAATCACAGTTAGGACTACTTGAGAGATTCCTGGACGACCCTTGAGAATCTTATTATGAACTTCAAATTGAAAATCCTTTTCCTCTTGTTTTGATTCACCCTCACTCCTTGATGTTTAAAGAATCTTAGTCTATTAACTTCCTTCATCGTATCCTTACTTATATTTTGTCTATCTTATGTTGCTAATTTAGCACAAGTTTGCGAGCTTATCTTATTCGAGCTTGATCATAACATATTTTATTGGGGGCTGGCACCCACTAACATATTGTTTAATCAGAACCGGTGCATGATGGTCTGATCAACCTTGCACTTTGGTTCACTTTTTATATGTTATTCTATGTGGAGGGAGACATAGTTAAATTTGCCTTAGAGTCTCATCCACGACAGCTTTGGCAATTCTCTTTTGAATTATTTCCATCGCCTATGAACCACGTATTATACTTAATAACATCGCCTTTGAACTCTTTATTGTTTTGCCTTTCACATATTTCAAAAAGAAAAGGCATTGTACTTGATAGATCAACCCAAGGTATTGTCACGCCCCGATCTGGGAAATCGCTCGTCCTTGCTAGATTTCACCCGAATCATCGTCCTCGCTGGGGCATGATGCCACACGAGCCTGGAGTTACGCTCGTGCAAGGCAAGATAACAGGTTCACATAGAACTATCTCAAATCGATAACATAAGCAGCGGAAGGAAACAAAGTATAACACAAGAATCTCTTTTATTCATATTGAACTGAAGGTTACAAAGGCTCTGAATAGCCCAACTTAAAATGCCAATTGGCTACAACGCTCATGATCTCTCTAGCTCACAAAGGATTTCATTTGTTCCATACATTATGCCTCTTTATAGCCACCAAGTAGTCTTCGGCCGAACATCTCCATGTCGCAAGTCCGAACGCATATGCGGAAGCTCCTCTTGAACGCCAAGGACTCCATACCTCGGCACGTCCAAGCCAAGCTCCGCCCTGAGCCGATCATAACCTGAGCCTGCACATAAACTAGTGGGAGATTAGTGCTTTCGTCCTCGCTTCGTACTGATCAAGACCCGCTCGCACCAAACCAAACACTTAATTCATTTAGTGAACATGCATCTTAATTTGTGATATTTCTATTTAGCCTTAGGATCGATTTCATGTCATATTTAACATAGCCACTTATCATAAATGTGTCCCATATCGTGTCCCTGCGGCAGACACAGTTAGCCATAATATGAATATAAATATAGTGCTTGTGCTCATTTTCTTCCCATATCGTCTAGCCTGCACGGGTTAGAACTTAACATAGAATCATATCATTTACGCGACAACCAATCATAAACTTAGACCAATCATAAATGTAAACATATACATAATGGGTAGCAGGTCCTGCGCCTGCACCCAGCTCTCATCTCAGCCCACCGGCCCTAACTATATAAAGGTCACGGTGTTTCGTACCGTAATGGACTTGGCATCTCTTATGTGTAAGCCTACAATCACTTCGATACGGGTTGCTAGCCCAGTATCCGAAGGATCCCAAACTTACGAATATCATAGCTTATCACAGCACTAGACGGTCGCAATCCGTCCGAATGTTGTGCACCATAAATACCATACATAATTCCCTCCTAGGCCGAACGGTCCCGGCGCCCCAGCGTAATCGTTCGAGCGAAGCCGTACCCGTGCACGGGCCATCCGAGTCCATTGACCATGCAATACGTACCATATCATACAATCCATAGCATACCAACCAATCTCGTATTCCATAAACATAGTCTCGCACATAAACGGTTTCCCATGCCATAAACATAATCCACCATTCATATGGGGAGCTCCGTCGGCGTTATGCCCCAACACATCCATATTGATGCACGACGCCCAACGGCTTAGTCATCTCATACTCGTATTCAACGCGTCCCATTCATAATGTTATTCGCATAGCCTACTTCCGTATTTACTTAGTTATTTCGTAGCTTAAGTACACAAAGGCACGCTCAGCACTATAATTAATGTTCTACGCCTAGAGTTCAATGTTCTCGGAGCCGTGCACATGATGCACACCTCGATATCATCTTTCAATGTTCTACCATCATTGCCCTACCGCGACCCGTACACTTGATGCACGTCGCTTCAATTGTTCGATTGTTCATTGTTCTATCTTAGTGTTCGACACATACTTAGGCACTTACTCGCCGAGCCACACTCGCTAACTCGATAACATATTACGCATACCATAACATATTTTATTAGACGTGAAGGAATAGGGAGAGAGAGTCAAGAACCCGCCCACCTTAAGCCGATACGCCTTGCCGTTTCGCCGATTGAAGCGTCTCGCTTCCATAACTTGATCGCATTGCTAACTCCCGGACTTAGCCATTCCTTTGCTCTACTCGGTTGATTTAGCCTTTCGTGCCCATGCCACAATCCGTTGCTAGGCCACGATTTGGTTTTGCGAACACTTCATTGCATAAGGCAAAATGCCGACCTCTTATCGTCCAGCGTAAAAGCATAGCCTGCACACCAGATCAACCAAAATCAGCACTTGCTCAAATGAGACTTATCCTTTGCATCGATTCGATTCATATATTCCAACCGACTCAAAGCTTACCTTTGGCCAACACAACACTTGCATCGATTCGCATCGATACCTCATCGGGTCAACGCAACTCTTCGAGTCAACGACTCATCATAATGCACCGATGCGGAGCGGGGTATTACATAATATACCACTCAAAATCAGGTTCGTCCTCGAACCGAAACCAACACTTAATCCAAGTGCCTCGCATAGATCGCTTCACGATCTCGTGCTACTATCGTTGAATCATACAACTCAGTCTGGATCATACACATATTTTAGGCGTCCCACCAATACATACATTTTAGCCAAGCTCAGTTGTAGGATATCGGGACAACTAACAAGTTCAACTTAAATCCTCAAGCACCAATCATTCCGTACACCTGGTCAAATCTTAGCGCCTATTCCCAATCTCGTACGCATCATCCCATAACATATGATCCTCTTCCAACATCTTATGCATAACTTAATTCAACCATAACTTCGATCTCATAAGTTTTTCGCCGGTTATCTAACACTCGCATTGCATCAAGTCATTGCGCATCCGATCGCAACAATTCTCCACAACGCCTATTCTTCCAACCGTTTTCTGTCTCCCGCATAACTCAAGTCTTTCATCCAATCATTCATAACATTTGGCCTTAACGACATGGACTAAGTCCACATGTCTCAAATTCCTTTACCTACAATCCGTACTAAGTCTCGCACAAAATTATTTCAACACGATCCACGCTCTCGAACTACCCGCGCATCGAGTCTGGGGCTACCCCCGCTAGGCAACTTATCCAGACATCATGCTCAATCTCTCCTGACCCAGAGGTCAACTTGAGTCTACGATGCTCAAAGGCAACAATTTTCTGACCCAAGGTCTCTTACGATACGCCTATCTTCGATACTCGACCGAGTACGAATCCTTTACTCAATCTTCGATTCAATCCCGACTAGTTCGTTTCGAAACATAAATCGTGCGCTCAACACCCATAGCCTAACCGTTACTCAATCGATCTACGACACGCTCTTAGGGTCTCCGTCGCTCTCGCATATTGCAGAATCCTTGCAATCGCCTTACCGCATCGCTATGCTAAGTACGTTCCTCAACATATACTCGATCATTCCTTATCCTCAACAATATTTATTATACGACTTCTTTAGGGTCATCCTATGGGACTTCACATTCACTTGATTTGGCGGTCAAGTCTTCTAGGGTCATCTGCCCCAAAACTACGCTCGATAATTGAAGATCATCAATGAGGGACAGTTACAACGAACCATGCTATATCCTATCGCGGAGCCAAATCAATTCTCGACATTTTTCTACGCGACTTTATCCAATCCAACATACCAATCCATAATTTATCTACCCCCGCGCAACTAATGCACCGTTACTACTCGAGTCACTTAGGCACTACCGTTGATAATATCGCACAATCCTCAATTTTACCTTCGCATCAAACCACAAGTCCATATCGAATTTGCCACACCTCGTAAGTTCGATCATCCCTGCTGGATGAATCACCATACCAGCGCTCACGCGGAATGATCGTTCTAATTTGACGTGACGCATGTGCGAGGCTGGAGTTGCACTCGCATAAGACAAGAATGTCAATATAGTGGTGATCAACGAAGCAATCCAGACCCTTTCGTTTTCCTCCGAGTAACATCCATCGACTCTCAAATTCTCCGAAGCATTCCTACCGACATCATCCGAACTACCTTCAACTTAACTTGCATCTTATTCGTCCAACAACAATGCTCAACATAATTTGCGTTCATTCGATCAGAGTATCCCCGAGTTATTGCATATCGTCTTTGATACGCCTCAATACCATCGTCGATATGCATAACTTGAACATCTTCCTCTCTCATAAGCTCAAATCCGTTGCCATCATTGTCATTATCCGAACTCGAATACGAATCAAGTCTTGCACACATCCATTCTCATATCCTTAACTCGTACCTCCAAATCGTGCTACCGACTCATAGCGCTAACCCAAATTCGTTCGCACGATTTTCACCTACCTACTCAATTCATTCCGAATGGTTTTCGTACCGACTTAACTCAACTCGACCGAGTCGACTATTTCCTCAACATAACATTCCTTCGCTATGCTCAGCTTATCGTTCGACTTACGCTTAACGAATCCTCGTCCGACGTATGCTCCGTAGGTACGACTCCGCATATAGTCATTCAACTTAATTCATCGAAACATACTAGCATCGACTCCTATCGAGTCATTCCCACTCGAGCCTCGGTACTACTCCGTCCGTTGCGGACAAACCTATCGTAACAACATAATCGTCTCGACGAAGTCTATCGCAAGTCACCAACCGGCTTAACATAGATATCGCTAAGTGGTATTCCATATACCACTCAGGATCGAGCCTATCGTTATCAACACAATACTTCGTTATACTTGCTCGCATAATTGGTATTGCATATACCACTCGGAATCGAGTCATTACTCGACATCACACTTCGCATAGGTCCGAATTCTATCTCAACTTAACCGTCCCGTATGGCGATCCTTCCGATCCCAGCTCTATCGTTAGCTCAAGTTTGACACACATTTAATCTAACCGTATCATGGCGATCATATCGATCGCGCACACGCAACATTTGCTTATTCAAAGCTCAACGCGACATATGGCCAACATAAATGTTCGCCTACTCGATCTCGACTTAGTGACCAACTCGACTCGTACAATCGCATCTGCGATCTTCCAATCCCACTTGTTGCAGCTCGTGCAACAACTCAGTCTCGATACTTAAGTTCTTTACTCAATCTCGCACAACATATCGCTATCCATCCGCATAGCCATATAACACGCATCATACCATATCGACTCGTTGCACCGATACAACGAACGATTCACGACTTGCTGCACTCCGTGCAACCAACGACACAACCATTCTCATAGCCACATAACACTCATCGCTTCACATATCGACCCGTTGCACTTTGTGCAACCAACAACACAAATTTTCTCGCACTTCGTACGACCAACAACACATAGCTCCTCGCACTTCGTGCGACCAACAACACATATCGTTGCACTTCATGCAACCAACAACACATATCGTTGCACTTCATGCAACCAACACTCTCCGATGGCACCCGGAAATAGCATGATAGTCACGACAAACTTGTAGCAGACGTACGCACTTAATATAGACTTATTGTATGGAACATCCAATGTAGCATCGAGCAGATCCATGAGCCATGCGATTGCAGAAACAACTTAGAGTCAACTGAATTCGATAGCGAAGCAACTGAGGGTCAAAGAGATTCACGCACTGTCCAAAGGATGGAACCGCTCTGATACAACTTGTCACGTCCCGATCCGGAAAATCGCTCGTCCTCGCTAGATTTCACCCAAATCATTGTCCTCGCTGGGGCATGATGTCGCACGAGCCTGGAGTTACGCTCGTGCAAGGTAAGATAACAGGTTCACATAGAACAATCTCAAATCGATAACATAAGCAGCGGAAGGAAACAAAGTATAACATAAGAATCTCTTTTATTTATATTGAACTGAAGGTTACAAAGGCTCTGAATAGCCCAACTTAAAATGCCAATTGGCTACAACGCTCATGATCTCTCTAGCTCACAAAGGATTTCATTTGTTCCATACATTATGCCTGTTTATAGCCACCAAGTAGTCTTCGGCCGAACATCTCCATGTCGCAAGTCCGAATGCATATGCAAAAGCTCCTCTTGAACGCCAAGGACTCTATACCTCGGCACGTCCAAGCCAAGCTCTGCCCCGAGCCGATCATAACCTGAGCCTGCACATAAACTAGTGGAGGATTAGTGCTTTCGTCCTCGCTTCGTACTGATCAAGACCCGCTCGCACCAAACCAAACACTTAATTCATTTAGTGAACATGCATCTTAATTTGTGATCTTTCTATTTTGCCTTAGGATCGATTTCATGTCATATTCAACATAGCCACTTATCATAAATGTGTTACATATCGTGTCCCTGTGGCACACATAGTTAGCCATAATATGAATATAAACATAGTGCTTGTGCTCATTTTCTTCCCATATCGCCTAGCCTGTACGGGTTAGAACTTAACATAGAATCATATCATTCATGCGACAACCAATCATAAACGTAAACATATTAATAATAGGTAGCAGGCCCTGCGCCTGCACCCAGCTCTCATCTCAGCCCACCGGCCCTAACTATATGAAGGTCACGGTGTTTCGCACGGTAATGGACTTGGCATCTCTTATGTGTAAGCCTACAATCACTTCGATACGGGTTGCTAGCCCAGTATCCGAAGGATCCCAAACTTACGGATATCATAGCTTATCGCAGCACTGGACGGTCGCAATCCGTCCGAATTTTGTGCACCATAAATACCACACATAAATCCCTCCTAGACCGTACGGTCCCGGCGCCCCGGCATATCCGTTCGAGGGAAGCCATACCCGTGCACGGGCCATCCGAGTCCATTGACCATGCAATACGTACCATATCATACAATCCATAGCATACCAACCAATCTCGTATTCCATAAACATAGTCTCGCACATAAACGGTTTCCCGTGCCATAAACATAATCCACCATTCATATGGGAAGCTCCGTCGGCGTTATGCCCCAACACATCCATATTGATGCACGATGCCCAACGGCTTAGTCATCTCATACTCGTATTCAACGCGTCCCGTTCATAATGTTATTCGCATAGCCTACTTCCGTATTTACTTAGTCATTTCGTTATTTACTTAGTCTTTTCGTAGCTTAAGTACACAAAGGCAGGCTCAGCACTATAATCAATGTTCTACGCCTAGAGTTCAATGTTCTCGGAGCCGTGCATATGATGCAAACCTCGATATCATCTTTCAATGTTCTACCATCATTGCCCTACTGCGACCCGTATACTTGATGCACGTCGCTTCAATTGTTCGATTGTTCAATGTTCTATCTTAGTGTTCGACACATACTTAGGCACTTACTCGCCGAGCCAACTCACTAACTCGATAACATATTACGCATACCATAACATATTTTATTAGACGTGAAGGAATAGGAAGAGAGAGTCAAGAACCCGTCCACCTTAAGCCGATACGCCTTGCCGTTTTGCCGATTGAAGTATCTCGCTTCCATAACTCGATCGCATAGCTAACTCCCGGACTTAGCCATTCCTTTGCTCTACTCGGTTGATTTAGCCTTTCATGCCCATGCCACAATCCATTGCTAGGCCACGATTTGGTTTTACGGACACTTCATTGCATAAGGCAAAATGCCGACCTCTTATCGTCCAGCGTAAAAACATAGCCTGCACACCAGATCAACCAAAATCAGCACTTGCTCAAATGAGACTTATCCTTTGCATCGATTCGATTCATATATTCTAACCGACTCAAAGCTTACCTTTGGCCAACGCAACACTTGTATCGATTCGCATCGATACCTCATCGGGTCAACGCAACTCTTCGAGTCAACGACTCATCATAATACACCGATACGGAGCGGGGCATTACAGGTATCATGTTTAGTTTCCCTATCCAAAGGAGGAAATTGACTTATTTTTATATCCTTGCATCATCCTTTAAATTCTAACTCCTTGATCGTGACTAGTCGACCGGGTCATCCTCCTTATCATCCAGTATTTGGGGTCTTATTCAATTGAATTAATTCAATCGTGGCATTGATATCAAATCTTGGATACTCGTGCTCAGACTTCAATGGCCTCGTTCTCCATCTTGCCCAAACTTCGATTATCCTGAAATTGATCAACTTAGATCGTGCCGGGACTAAATCTTCTTTTATATATTGTGTTATTGGATTTCAATGCTATTGACACTCGTGCCTTAAACTTTCGATTTTGATCAACTTGGAATGGTAACCCTTCATAATTAATTCCTAGTTGTCCTTACCAGTTTCATATAGGATGGTAGACTGTCCTACACCTTAATGATCTTTTGCTTCTTTATCTTTCCAGCAGAACACCCTATATTGCTTGCATGTTGATACCATGGGGCTGTTTTGATCTAATATGACTAGTCCATCTAGATGAAACCTTCAACTGCTATGGTTGACCATGACTCTATATATATTTCTTCAAATTGTATGAGTTAGGAATTGCTTAGAGACTTTGATTGTGGGTGGTTGACCTAAGAAGGAGTACGACCGACTTAAATTTCGAGGACAAAATTTTTTATAAAGGGGGTAGGATTGTAACACCCAGTTTCTGAAATGAGGGTATTTTTGAAATTTTGTATTTATAAATATTATTTGTTTGTATTTATTTCACATTATGATTTTTGGTAATTTTTAATTATATTTTTTTACTATTTAAAACTGCCTTAAGTCATGGCTTGTGATTTTGAGGTCTTGCTACTGTAAATTGAGAGACTGCATAACCTAGAGCCTAACCATGTCATTAGGATGATTTAATTATCATTTTTAGCCTAGGGATATTTTGGTCATTTTGACTTATTTGAATTATTTGATGATTTAGTAAATTGGTGAATTCTAGGTTGAGTTGACTTGTTGAGACCTAGTGAACTAGCCTAGAAGCTAACCCTAGCCATGGTGACTCTAGTCTAACTTAGGTTAACATACTTTTAGTCATTAGAACTAATTTTGGATTAGGAGGATTAGTTTAAGTGAAATTAAGTCATGGCTTATGGTTTAAGTGAAATGACTTATGGCTTAATGATTGTTTGATCATGACTTAAGCCCATAGGCCATTTTAGTGAACCCTAACCCTAATTCCTTCCTTTATGACCAGCCATAAGGATCCCCACCCTATATAAACACTTATTCTCTAGGGCTTGCCTCTTTATTTTATTCATTTCAACATTGGAAAAGAAAGGTATGTGTCCCCCTTCCAAAAATCTCCATAAATCTATTTTAATTCCTTTTTAATCCTAGTTTCTTGCATTAGAACCTAATAATCCCCTATTTTCTTATTGTGGGGTTTAATCCCAGCTTTGGACCAATTTGGAGCTTTTGCCATCAAGAGGAAGAATCCCTCATTTGAAGCTTTTCCAAGCTTTTTGCACATATAGGTAAAACCCTTTAAATTGATTCAAATTTCAGTTTTCTTTGCATGTAGGGCTAGATCTAGGAGTCCCCTAGGTGTCCCCGAAATTTGGGTCAAATTCGTGTCCGTTTGGTATCCGTATCGGACACGTGTCGTATTGTTGTGTAGGTGTTTGATTAAATGCCTCAATGGACTGAATGTTAATGTTTTTCAAAACAAATTACATATTTCGAAAGCTTATTATATGTAGATTATGTTTGTATATGACTGAACACGATTTGGGTTGGTTTTCGTGTCCAAATTTGGATACGAACGGGTGTACGAGGACACCGTGCAGTGTCCTGCTGCTCTGGCATCGTAGCGGACATGACACTACACGTCTTGACACGAAATTTTGTACACACCTAGGACACATGACTGACACAGCGCACACAAAATTTTAGGACATTTAATCAAGCGGATTGGAAGAAATCCCATCCGCATCGAATTGGCACTATACGACACGCGGGTTAAATTGCGTCTGATACGCGTTGTTTTCTCTGGACACGATTTGATTGGACACAATACAGATACTTCCTCATCTAGCCCTACTATGGGCGAACCCATATGCACGAGCTCGACCCACCCGAGCTCTGTTTCGAGTACACAATGACTCGATATGCGTGCACGAGGACTGAGATTCCTGTTTCCTGTCATTTTCGATTTTGGACACCTCATGTCCTAACTTTTGGACTCGTGGGTGTCCCATTAGACACGTGTGACATGTCCCCATGCCTATACACTCTTGACACACCTTGAATTAGGTTTTGATTTGAATTTGGCCTTGGGTTATCCAGCTAAAATTTTGATACACTGATAATTAGTTACTGTTTTTTTTAAAGATGTTCTCCAAGATTCAATTTGATTTCAAAACAAGTTCATACATTTTCCAGAGTTGATGTTAATTTCAATTTGGTTCATATAGGGTTCCATATATTTTAGCTTTTTATTTGGTTATTATATCTAAATATAGGTAGAAATGTCTATATGTAAGTGTATGCACTGATTTTCCTTCCCAATTTTGACAGTTTCAAATAGGCTTTGTTTGTCTAATTGAAATTGTATTGAGAAGTTGATTGTTCTAAGGTTCAATGATTTGATGTTGTGTTTCAATAGGATATGTGGGTATTCGAACTTGAGGGAGGGGAAAGGAATTTACTGGCTTCAACAAATGATATGTTTTGATACTCAGTTTCAGAGTTGGGGTCGATTTTTATATGTATATTGTTTAGTTTAGGAAACAGAAGACTTAGTAGCCAGGTTTTGAATGAATTGTTCACTGTCACACTTGCTTCCAACTATCTGTACACATACACATTACTGTTTTACCCACTGTTTCCTGATTTACCTATTGTTTTCAGATTAACACATGTGACACTCTACCAAAATTTTGAACACCAGTACACACATAGGCCCTTTTACTTGCCAATTCTCTGTTTTGGTATGCACACCCCCTTCACTTGGATACCACTTGGATATCACTCGATCACCCTATGCTTTGACACTTGGCCATGAACCATAGGCATGCTATAGAATGGGTTATCGAATGCATTTCCATTATCTGACATTATTTCAGTTGGGTTAGCATCATGTAGTGTGAGTATACTTATGTAATCTAGCAAAGGGGTATTGGGGGCAACCATTTATGCCATAGGCTTTTAGCCAAATGTTGTATCAGTGTAGTGAGCCCTCTTGTGGGTGAGTGAGTGTAGTGAGTGAGATATGTGTGTATTAGTGTGTGTACAGGGAGAGGGGGATTTTGTGGAACAGTAAGAAGAAGAGGGTAGCAGTGGCATTGCATCAGCTAGTGCAATCAGCATTGCCTTGGCTTGCCCTGTCCTGGCTTTGTATTTGCAGGACAGTAGAGAGAAGGCTGGGGCTTGGCCTTGCAGCAGCAGGCCATAGCAGCAGTAGGCAGCCTCTGTTGGCTTGGCTTGACAGAATTATTAGATGAGAGTTCAGGATAGTAAAACCTGAGAAATAGGTTGGGTTGGTTTGGTTCAATATTAATTAGATTTTGTTGATTAGAAGTTAACTGAGATAAGTTTAGGTTGCTTCAAATTCTTCATGAGATTAGTTGTCCAGTAGGTTTGACTGAGAGTTGGGGTTGAATGGCTAGGCCATTTCAATCTCAGGTTTGGGGTTGATGTTGTGAGTCTAGTTCAGATTTTGGCTGAGGATAACAAGGATTGGAGGTTCGAAATAAGTTTGGGACTAAATGTTGTAAACTGGATTTATATTGAGATAGTTTCAGGATTTGAACCTGAGAACTGGATTATCTACATGAGAACCTGAGAAGGATATGTGCTAAGATGTTGGTTCAATGAGGGGAGGTTCATGAGTGAAGGTAATGTGTATGCATGAACTGCATTCCCTATGTGCAGTCTAGTTTTAATGTTCAGTCTATACTCTACATGTTATACCTGGAATACTTTATGAGTGAGAGGCTAGTGCAGGCAATAGTGAAGATGTGTGTGCCTATATATGTAGCTGTATGTGTAAGGTTATACATATTGTATTAGCTATATAGGCCTTCTGTACCAGCCATATGTTTGGTTTAGTATCAGTTAAGAAGGAAGGAAACTTGGATACTGTGTCAGTTGGATATGAGGAAAGGGTTCATGTGCAGGAGAGAAGGGGATGTATATATGTGTGAGGTACCATTGGGTGTGGGTTGAGAGTCAATATTGTGATGCCTATATATATATATATAGGTACATATATGATGTATGTGTGAGTGTGAGTGTCATAACTTTTAGATTATATCTGTACATTGAAGTGGTGAGGTTAGATATAGGTATATATATGGTGAGGTTATATATAGGTATATATATACATGTAATTATCATATGAAGTATAGATGCTTTGGGTATAGTTATGCATATTAAAATACATATATTATGTAAATATTAGTATATATGGAATGTGGGTTGGACTTGGCATTTGGTATCTTAGTAAACCAAGAGCTTGGGGTACATAGAATGCATGGGTACATATAGATAGCTATCTAGAGTCTTAACCTATATTGACTAGCCTTGAGATTAGTTTGAAATCCTTGACATAGAAATAGCTTAGAAGCATAAGTTAGTATCTTAGAGTTGACCCAATAGTCCAGAGTTTGACCAAGATAGCCTTGTTGTTAACATAGTTGACCAGGCTTTTATTTTCCTTATATTGAACATGTCATAACCCATATTACTCTGTTTAGGACATTGTGACTCCAGTGCAGGCATCTGATATTACACTACTCTTTTCAGAGTAGCAGGCGAGTACATTCTCTGATAGTTCTCTCATTTACTTGTCAATTACTGTACTTCAGTTCTAGTTAGTTGTATGCGATTCTCTGTTACAACACGTATGGATATTCTGGATTCATGTATACGATACACATTTATTTTCTGGTCTCTATTACTAGTATCATCATTTCTGGCTTCTATTACTGGAATTACCTACTGGAATCATTTACTGGAATCATTTACTGGTATCATTATATTTTGGCTGGACTCATCTTGAATTATTGTGTCAAATTTCTGGATTCACTTGCTGGGAGGGGAAATACTAGAGTAAGACATGTAGACATACCCCATTTCTGGAATCACCCTTTGCTGGAATCAAACTGGAATGATAGCCATCTCACACCCGGCCAGGTGTGTGATGTGCCGGATTACTTATAGCCGTTTACATGTCGATCTCGGTATTTTAAAACACACTACTAGAGTATAGGCTAGACTCACCCTGGAATCATTGATCAATATGACTGGAATCGTCCCTTACTGGACTCATCTTGTATTAGATTCACCTTGTACTGGACTTACATTGGAGTTACATTTGTCTACATTGCTGTCTGGACTTTATATCATATTACCCTGGTTCAGCTAGTTCTATTTTTACAGTCTTTATTGCTATGATTCTTCTCTATTTAGTTATTTTCTTTTCTTGCACTTTATTTGTCTTTCTTACCATCACCTGAATATAAACTGCCATACTCATCAATTCAACTGTCTAAAACTGCTTTATAGTTCTCTGTCATTTACTTGGGTTTTCTAGATAAGATTGTGCTCGTTCCTGTCCTGACTGGACCTGTTGTAAATTTTATATATGATTGCCCTGAGGATACATGCCCTACATGTTACAGACCTGGAGATGGCTTAGCTACCTATGGCCTCGACACTCAGGAGTGATCGGAAGTTTAGCTAGTTTGTCTTGTTTTAGTTTTTATGTTTAGAACTGGAGTTGTATATATAGAATTGAGACTTGAGATGTATTTGAGATTGTTTGAGTTTGTTGTTATTATATCAGTAGTTATTGTTGTCTTCAATTTCCTAGTTATATTTCGGAGTTATCTTATCGTGCTTAGACTGTGATTGAGTTACACCATATCTTATACTTGTCCTCCGTTCAGATTTGATCATAATGAGTACACTATATACTGCATGAGTTGATGGTTAGTTAGAGACTTAGAACAACGTTCTACCGCCGACACTACGGCGTAGGCTGGGCGCTGTTACGTACTCGTACCCTCACAGTGGGTGCGGGTCGTGACAGAAGCCAAGTTACAATCACTCAAGCTCCCTTTTCTCTTTGATTACAACACTCTCAGCTCTCTCCCTCTCTCATCTCTTAATACAATTGACGAGCGAGCGGATGCTTCAGATAGACGATGTCTATACATTACATCCCATATAAGTCCAGACTCCATGTGGCTACATGCCTCAAAACGCCAAGGAACGCCATGCCTCGATGCATCCAAGCAAGCTCCACGCCAACGAGCTTCTACCTTTGCCTGCACATAAAAACTGTGTGGGTGTCAGTACTCAACTGTACTAGTGGAGTGAGCTCCTCGCCCACCTATACAAAACTAACATGTTTATTTACTTTGCTCAACATAATTCCTTTATGAATGTCTTTCAATTCTTGCCCTAGGATCGATTTTAGGACATAAACTCTTGGCATATTTTGTGTCTTTAGACCATCATCGTGCCTTGCACCAACAACTTACTTATACCTTGCCTTTATACCCTTCTCGTGTCAACAACGTCAACTTATCGACTCGTGCTTGCCTTTCGGCCCATATTTGGAACATAACAACTTGGTCGTGCCATAAACTCTATTCGTGCTTCAATATAATTGAGGCAGTGATTCCCCACTTAGTAACGTGCCTATACTTGTGTCATAACAACGTGGCCGTGCCAAAACATATCGAGGTCGTGCCTCAAAATTCAAAATGACTTAACCGAACTTGTCCTACGGCCCTTCTTGACTTAACTCGAAAGTACTCTATGCCAACTTATGCAACTCTATGCCAACAACTTAATACTCGATGCTATGACTCGTGCTGAAACATATATCTTTGCTATAGCCAAATCTTAGGCTTCATACTGGTATTATAACTATGCACTTTCTTTGATTCGACCGACATCGTGCATGCGGATAGCCGTTCAACACGCTAACTTATCTATATGAAAGGTCACAGGCATTAACTAGCTATTATAGACATAGCTAGGAATATGATGGGTCGATCAATGCAGGTAGCTAGCTCCAATGACAACCCACCAAATCCCTGGTTGCCTACCCAGCATCAGCTATACCGTGTTTCTTCCATGGCCAAATCAATTCCTGTGGCCCCAGGTTGTCGTCCGAAGAAACATCGCCCTTGTGCACAAGTTGTCCATGACCACGTACCTACGAGACTTCATCTAGACTCATGTAAATGCATGGCCTAAATTATCCTATAACTCAAACCCTTTGTATATCGTGCATTGAAACTATACTTGAGCAAAACATGCTCGGAACCATGAGACTCCCAAACGAGGGACCGCCTCAGCGACAAACCATCGCTTTAACTCTCCATTCTTTGAAAACCCAGAAATGGCTACTACATAGCCTTCCTACTTAACTTGAACAAAACATGTTCTTTAGGTTCCATAGACCGTTGCTAACTTTTTACTGAACCAACCGTGGCTCGTGCCTTAATATTGGCGCTACCGCCCAAGTCATACTTAATATGATGAGTCTTAAGATTATGGGACTACGTGGCCATGACAATCGCAAAAATCGTAGGACAGTGCTTAGAATAACTTTTTTAGCCCAACATAACTTGTTGCCTAACTCAATCGTGCGATAACTTAACTCATGGGATGAACAAAGGCTATGCCAAGCCTTGCATCGTAGAAATGTGCATTGAGAATTGAGGGACACTTTGGCTATGCCAAGTATCGGACATTGGGACAGTGTATGCTTTATCAAGCATTTGGACAGTGGCCGTTCATGCTTTACCAAGCATTTATATTGTGCGACGCCTATGGCTATGCTAAGTCCATAGTCTTATGGCATCATAGACCAACTTTCCTTCTCCTAAGCCACTGGACGAAGGAATAAGTGCCATTTTGAAAGCACAACGTGCAACACTTTTAAGTCGACCGTGAGACCTGTCCATATTCTAACTCAATCTGACCCAACTTGGGATTATTCTCTTAGCTATGTGGATTAGCCTCTTTTATTAACAATCCTACTTGTGCATTGAAAACTTTCGATTTATTAGTGTGAAGGCCAAGCTGAGGCAAGTTCACTGAAGCCACCCTCCTAAGCGAGGAGTCGCTTCGACCGAGCGGGTCTTCGAGCAAGCCATTGTATGGATAAATCTGAACGCCGTTGGCATTTTGATTCCTCCGGTTGAATTGAGCGGGTCGGGGCATTACATTATACACCACTCAGAAAAAAGTTTCGTCCTCGAAACTAATTGAGTACACTTATCGACTTATAACTTGATTCAATATCCAACGATTCTCGCACACATTCCTCCTATGCGTTTCCTCAATCCGAGCCACGCTCGTGCTTTGGTTATCTTTCAACACGAACAACTATATCTCAACTTGGGTAACTTATACTCTTCATGCACACGGACAACTCAGTTCTAGGCAAACCACCCGATCAACCAACATTCAAGTTCATCTTAAATCAAATGATCGCACTACCATCAATATTTCTTCGAAACATGATTTTAAAATCCTCGATACTTTTTAGTTCCTCTAGTCTTACTTGAATTCAACATAACACTTAGTTGGATCCAACACATATTCTAGGCATCCCCAAAATATGTACATTTTAGCCAAGCCTCGTGAGAGAGAATTTGCCATCACCACTCGAGTTGGATCATGCATATATTCAAACATTCCTGAAATATATGCATTTTAGCCAAAAATCATGAGTGGTATCTCCACAATTCCTATCTCTCCGTACCGGGACGTCTGCCTAACCGCTAGGCTATCCTTTCAGGTTATAGTCAACCGCCAGTATTGGAATCATAGTTCCCAAATAATAATATCAATACTGACCCCAAACTAAGGTCAAACCAAAGTTGATAATATGGGGTTTTCCATCCAACCTTGCATCACTCCGATTTTCTAACTTCGAGCATAGATTTCTCCTATTCGCACTCGTAGCATTCAATCCCAGGGTGTCCGAGGCATTTAGCAAATCCATCCTATTATTATTATTGCACATCCAAACTAGTAATTTTGCGTAGACTATTTCTTCCAACATGTTCAATATAATCCACCTATCCATCATATTCCAGTCAAGTATGCTACGACACGATTTGTTACTAAACCATAATTTTCATTCCATATTCCCTAAGTCGCTTATCACAATTTATGTATTCGATCACAATCTAGCATAACAATATGTCACGCCCCAATCTCACGCAAGTCTGATTATCCACAGTGGACATAAAATTACCATGCCAATGCTCCCACAGGATAATCGTTCTCATCGGGGCATAACTCTTGTATTGAGTCTAGACATTAATTTTCGATATACAGATTGGATCTACTCAATCCCTAAATTGCTCAATCGTCAATCACAAGTCCGAACCATCCTTGAATTCACTTTTGCATCAAAACACAAGTCAAATCAATCCAAATTGCCATATCCTGATATCCCGAGTTCGATTATTCCTGTTGAACATGAATTACCATGTCAGCGCTTACGCAAAACGATCACCCTAAATTCGACGTGACGCTTGTGTGAGGCTAGAGTTACGCTCGCACAAGACAATATCGTCGACGTTGTGGTTATCATTGAACAATCAAGATACTTTTCTTTCATCCAAACATTCATTTCTATCAAAATCCCGAGCATAGCATCCATCGAAACAATATTAACATTTTACACGATCATCAATTTCGTACTAGAGTACCCCCGAGTTATCGTACATTGATCTTTGATACACCTCAATACCATCGATGATTACATAACCTGACGATATATCTTCCTTTTTGTATCGGGCTTCGAGTCGTGCAACTGATGCTATCATCCGAACTGGATATACTATAATCTCCTCGACATCCAAGATCAAATTCGATTATTATCCCCCAAATTATTTACATGATCAATTCGTTAAAACTCAAAATCACGTATATTTATTTGTCTACCTTACGTCATCGAGCAACATTTTTCTCAAAATGCATTGATCTATGCTAACTCAATCATCGAGCAACATCTATTCCAATCCTTAGAGTCATTTTCAATATTCGAATTATTTCCATGCACGCTATCATCCAATCGTGCTAAATTTTTGTATACGATTTATATCGATTTCCTCGATCGAGTCATCCTTTCGTATACCTTAACTTTTTTCGATTTAGTTTCATCTACTCAATCATTTTTTGCATTTCGTACTTGTACAATCCTAATCCGGTGCGTGTTATTTCTAGTTCGTTCGAATCAACTCGTCAAAATCTTCAATATTACAACTTACTCAATGATACTCAATCTAAGGCTTTGCATACCCATCGCTTGTTGATAGGCTCATCGGCATCCCGTATCCTCAATCGATCTATATTCCGAGGCTATCCCGTACACCACTTAGGGATAAAGTCATTCGACAAATCCTCGAAACAAGTTCCGAATCACAACCGATAACTTTGAATCTCCATTCGAACCATTCCTTAAAATCTAAGCATGCTTATCTATATCTCATCGATGATAACATCGTCTGATGGCACCCCTATTGATAGTCTCCCACATTCTATAAGTCAAGTCAAATTCTATTCTATTTAAAACGATTCGAGTTTTGCATACGACATTTCTAAGGTCGACTCAATTCTTGGTGTATATGCCTAGCCTCACTTAGCCAACCGTGCTTACTTGAAGTTAACTTTTGTTTAACCAATTTTCTTTCATGATACTTATTAAAAAATATATAGACTTATTGTATGGATATCCCGTGGGACATTTGAGAGAGAGCGCACCAACGATATCGATTGCGGAACATCAGAGTATGCGGAACATCATGGAAGTAAAAGAATTCTATCGAAGTCCAAGGACATAAAGCCGTGCTCTGATACCATTATGTAATGCCCCGATCCCGTAGGATCGATCTTCCTCGCTATGGTGTGATGTCGTATGAGATTAGGTTGCGCTCATCCAAGGCGGGTTCCATAACGGCCGATTACAACAGCTTGTGACGGGATCATCGCACAGAAGTCCCAAGCAGAAACATTGAATATACGAGACAACATAAGCATTAAAACAAAATTAGAGTCTTTATTTATAATGAACATAGATTACAAAAGCGGCACGAAGCCAAGTTACAATCACTCAAGCTCACTTTTCTCTCTGATTACAACACTCTTAGCTCTCTCTCTCTCTCTCATCTCTCAATACAATTGACGAGCCATCGGATGCTTCAGATAGGCGATGTCCATACATTATGTACCGTATAAGTCCAGACTCTATGCGGCCGCACACCTCAAAACTCCAAGGAATCCCATGCCTCGATGCATCCAAGCGAGCTCCACGCCAACGAGCTTCTACCTCTGCCTGCACATAAAAACTGTGTGGGTGTCAGTACTCAACTGTACTGGTGGAGTGAGCTCCTCACCCACCCACACAAAACCAACACATTTTTTTACTTTGTACAACATAATTCCTTTATGACTGTCTTTCTATTCTTGCCTTAAGATCAATTTTAAGACATAAACTTTTGGCCTATTTTGTGTCTTTAGACCATCATCGTGCCTTGCACTAACAACTTATGTATACCTTGCCTTTAGACCCTTCTCGTTTCAACGATGTCAACTTATCGACTCGTGCTTGCCTTTTGGCCCATATTTGGAGCGTAACAACTTGTTCGTGCCATAAACTCTATTCGTGCTTCAATATAATTGAGGTTGTGCTTCCCCATTTAGTAACTTGCTATACTTGTGTCGTAACAACGTGGTCGTGGCATAATATATCGAGGTTGTGCCTCAAAATTCAATATAACTTAACCGAACTTGCCCTATGGCCCTTCTTGACTTAACTCGAAAGTACTCCATGCCAACTTATGCAACTCTATGCCAACAACTTAATACCCGACGCCACAACTTGTGCCAAAGCACGTATCTTTCCTATAGCCAAATCTTAGGATTCATACTGGTGTTGTAACCATGCATACCTTTCTTTGACTCTATTTGTGTCGTGTTTACACTTTTTTTGATTCGACAAACACCGTGCATGCAGATAGCCGCTCAGCATGCCAACTTATCTATATGAAAGGTCACTGACATTAACTAGCCAACGTGGAAATAGATAGGATGGGCCGGTCAATACAGGTAGCTATCCCCAATGACAGCCCACTGAATCCCTGGTTTCCTACCCATCATCAGCTATACCGTGTTCCCCCATGGTCGGATCGATTCCTGTGGCCCCAGGTTATCGTCCGAAGAAACATCGCCCTTGTACACAAGTTGTCCATGACCACGCACCTACGAGACTTTATATAGACTCACGTAAATGCATGGCCTAACTTGTGATATGACTCAAACCCTTTGCATATTGTGCATTGAAACCATACTTGAGCAAAAGTGCTCGGAACCATAAGACTCCCAAACGAGGGACTGCCTCAGCGACAAGCCATCGCTTGAACTCTACATTCTTTGAAAACCCAGGAAAGGCTACTGCATAGCCTTCCTACTTAACTTGAACAAAACATGTTCTTTAGGTGCTATAGACCGTGGCTAACTTTTTACTGAACCAACCGTGTAAACCAACTTGTGTTCTATACGACGCTACCGCCCAAGTTATACTTAATATGACGAGTCTTAAGATCATGGGACTATGTGGATATGACAACCATAGAAATCATAGGACAGTGCTTAGAATAACTTAGTTAGCCCGACAGAACTTGTTGCCTAACTCAATCGCGCAACAACTTAACCCATAGGACGAGCAAAGGCTATGCCGCCCGACAGAACTTGTTGCCTAACTCAATTGCGCAACAACTTAACCCATAGGACGAGCAAAGGCTATGCCAAGCCTTGTATCGTAAAATGTACATTGAGACTTGAGGGACACTTTGGCTATGCCAAGTATCGGACATGGGAGAGTGCATACTTTATCAAGCATTTGGACAATGGCCGTACATGCTTTACCAAGCAATTATATCGTGCGAAACCTATGGCTATGCTAAGTGCAAATCCTTGTGGCAACATAGACCAACTTTCCTTCTCCCAAGCCATGGGACAAAGGACCGAGTTTCATTTTGAAAGCACAACGTGTAACACTTCTAAGCAGACCGTGGGACCTTTCTATATTCTAACTCAATCTGACCCAACTTGGGATTAGTCTCTTAGCTATCTGGATTCGCCTCTTTTATTAACAAGCCTACTTGTGCATTGAAAACTTTTGATTTATTAGTATGAAGGACAAGCTGATGCAAGTTCACCAAAGCCACCCACCTAAGCGAGGAGTCGCCTCGATCGAGCGGATCTTCGAGCAAGCCGTTGCATGGCTAAGTCCGAACGTCGTTGGCGTTTTGATTCCTCCGGTTGAACTGAGCAGGATGGGGCATTACAACTATGGCTGCTCGATTCTGCAAGGTTCTCTAGTTTCTAAGGCATCACCTCTTTAATGGTGACTACCTCCTTCCCTGGTGCCCTGCTAATCTCAGAGGCCTCAATAGAGGTAATAGCCTCCTGGGTGTTATCGGGGTGCTTTGTCTTTTGGGTGTCGTCGATAAGTTCGTGGCTAGGATATCAAACTTGTTGGCGAGGTTTAAGACGTGGGTTTTGGTGGGGGCAGTGGCACTTCCCTGGAAAGTGCTTTTCTGGGGTAGTTCTTGACCATGAGAGTTTTCCATACTATCTTCAAACCGGATATGGGAGTTCGGTAATGAGAGGAGCGGTGGTTTATTGCTTTGTCCAGATGGTTGTGTGGGGGCGGTCTTACGAATCACTTTCTTCTTCAATTCTGTGTGAGCTCTAAAGCAGTGGTCGGTAGAATGTCCTCTCATATGGCGGTGGTTGCAGTAATAGTATTATTATCATAAATAATTTCTTGAGTGTGCGTCTTATTGCCAAGCGAGATTTAGATGAAGTTAGGGACCTCCTTCGAAATGTCAAGCTCTATACAGACTTTGGCATAGTTAGCTTTAGATAGGTTTCGTGTTTCCTCTGCCATCGCCACGAAGGTCCCAAAGGAATTGACAATCCTTTTCATAGTTGTCGGCATAAAACATATGAACGGTGGGTTGGGGAGGGTGACACATGCTGAGGCAATAGGCGAGTCTTCCTTCGTATTGAAATCCTAGGACCATTTAGCAATTTTTATGACGTGCGAGTCGATCATGCCGGTGCCCCTAGTCCGGACCTTCTTAAAATCACCCGCAGAAGAAAGCTACAGGAGGATGTGTTTGGGGTCCATCGGAGCTACCCTATAATCGAAAGTGAGGCCCCAATCTGGCAACCTCTTCTTGGACATGAGATAACTTCGACATCCGGAGGAGAATTTAAGGACGAAAGTGAAGGAGAATAGCTCGGACAGGGCAGCTAGTTCAGCTAAAGAGAATGGCACCGTGATATTCGAAGACACCGTTGAAGGGGGTATTCAAACTCAGGGAGCTCCACGTCAAGGATGAACGGAGATTTCTTAGCTGATCGATCAGGCCTCACTATATCAGCATAAAAAGTAGCAGGGCAATTATTAGTGGCCGCGGGTGGAACCGAATGAGGCTTATTGCCAAGCGTGAGAGTAGCTGACGGCAGTGGCGCAACAGAGACGCACGTAGGAGGGGGTATATGTGTCATTAATGTTGGGTGCGCTCGCAAACGCAGAGAGCGCCTGGACAAGTTTTGCCATGGGCTGGGTGGCTCCAGAGGAGATTAGCGCATGTCCCGTGATGGCCGCGATTGGGTCGTACTAGATGATTGGTACGTGGAGGGCATACCTACAGTACATGAGTAGAGGAGAGCGGGGTGGCTAGTGCCAAACAGTAGGCGAACCGAGGAGGTATAGAATGGCACAAGATCTGGTTGCGCATGGTTGTGCGCACAAGAGGACTTAGCCCCAAGATGCGACGGAGGAGAGGGCCCTAGGGATCCAGCGCCATCCGAGGATGGCGCATGGTTGGGCTCCGCTAACAGATTTGAATTCAAAATAAAGGAGAATGAGCGGGAGGGTGGGGGCTCACTGCCCAAGGGCAGGGCATCCGTCACATCGGGCCACATCGAAAAGAAGGGAGACAGAGCTCTGGCAGCAGCTGGCATCGCGGAGAGCCAAGCCAGCTCTGCCGGAGATATGCCTGGACGAGGTGGTGTGGCCACGGAGGCCCCGGAAGGAAGGGCGGCCACCGCCGGAGCGGTCAAGTCGTTGAGGGCTAGTTGGTCGGCTGACCAGGGGACGACTGTCGGAGACAACGGATGGGGCCCAGCCATGGACGACGAAACCAGGAGAGGCCCCACCGAGGAGTCCCCGACCCAGTAAGGGAGGTCGGATATGGCCGTAGAACACTGTGTCGGTGAGAGACGAGGGAAGAAGAGGATCTGCTGGGAGACGCACCATGTCCGAAGGAATAGCAGGGAGATGTGACACGTCGGGGAGCCGCTACGTGATCGAGGAGAGCCGTACCGACTTACCTGGCCGTCGAAGGAGACCGCCTGCTGGAGAGGGTGGTTGACCGCAACCAGCCGGAGAACCACGTGACCAAGCACACGCGAAAAGCTTCTCTCTCCTCTGTCCAAAATGTTTTTATTATATATATATATATATATATATATATATATATATATATATGTATATATTTATATATATATATAAAGAGAGAGAGAGAGAGAGAGAGGAAGGATCCGTATCCCCTTATTTTTGTATCCCCTAGCATTCCTATGTTATCCATCGTTGGATGTTGTTTAAGTCATCTAATCTTAATCATTGATTTGAATAGTTCAAATCAATGGTTAAGATTAGATGACTTAAACAACATCCAATGTTGTAAACATGAAGATGCTTGAGGATGCAAAAATGAGGGGATGTTGATCTCTCCTCATATATATATATATATATATATATATATATATATATATATATATATATATATATATATATATTATATATATTCTTATATATAAAAAACTTATTCTAAAACAACAATATGTATAGAAAATAAGTTTTACTTCAAAATAAATTCTTGGTATATATTTAGCTACATAATTCAATGATTATATTAACTCCTAGTATAAATCATATATAGTATTACTATAAAATATATCAGCCCACACCAATATATATATATATATATATATATATATATATTTGTGTATATATTATTCTTAGCCTATAAAATCATAAAAATATATCAAAACCCATTCCCAAGCCACAAAAACTTGAACCAAATGCCCCCTAAAGGGAACAGTAGTATATATATATATATATATATATATATATATATATTTTGGTGTATTATATATATATATATATATATATATATATATATATATATATATATATATATATAATACACCAAAATATATATATATATATATATATATATATATATATATATATATATATATATATATATATATATATATATATATATATATATATATATATATATATATATATATATATTTTTTATATAAATATATATAAATATATATTTTTTTATATAAATATATAAATATATAAATATATAAATATATATATATATATATATATATATATATATATATATATATATATATATTTTGGTGTATTATATATATATATATATATATACACCAACTGCTCTGGTCAGCGTGTCAACAACAATAAGAGCGTCATCTACACTCATCACAAAGCTGACAGAACCTGATCTACCCTGCTCGCCAACATGACCTCCTTCAGTACGGCCTACCCCCTTCCTTTACCTCGGATGCCCGCTGGTGTACGATAGGGCCAACTTCGGCATATACGACCACCTAGCAGACAAGATCCGCAAACTCATCACTGGATGGCACAACGCAACCTTATCCCCAGGAGGTAAAACGATCCTCATCAAACACATTTTATCGTCCATCCCGATGTACATTCTGGCCGTCTGTTCCCACCATGAAGGTGCTTCACTCTCTCGAATCTCTCTTCGCCAAGTTTTTCTGGGGACATAGCGACGGCAAAGACAAACATCATTTGGCCGGTTGGAAGACGATGGCCAAACCCACTGGAGAAGGTGGTCTGGGCTTCTGCAGACTTGCCCACATTATGGACGCATGCTCCTTTAAGCTATGGTGGAAGTTACTCACTGTCACGACCCGCACCTACCGTGAGGGTACGAGTACGTACAACGCCCAGCCTACGCCGCAGTGTCGGCAGTAGAACGCTGTTCTAGGTCATGAACTATAACTAGCATAATATGAATACTCTCCATAAGGAGGCCAACACAGAGGTACAACTCAATCACAATCTAAGGTAGAATGATAAAGATAGATAAACATGAAATCCAAAAGAGATACAGGAGATAGAAGTCTAAGTGTCTAAGATACATAATCCCAGAAATACATCTTAAAACTAAAATACAGTAATCCACAAGTAAATACAACTCCAGACAAAATGAAATAACTATCTAAACAACCTCTACTGTCTCCTCTAGGCTAGCAGGCAACCTCCAGGCTATCTGTAAAATTTATCAACGGGTCCAGTCAAGACTGGAGCGAGCACAGTACATCTCAACAGATCATAGCAGGTTAGAAAATATAATCATGTAGTAAAGTAAGATACAGGATCTGAAGGAAATACAGTATGTAAACAGAGAAAGAGAACTGTAATAGAAATATCTACTATACATAGAGAACTAACAGTGACTAGTGAGTCAGAGTAAAATATAAACATGTGAATGGCATAGGAGATTCATGACTACAGCTAAGAGAGTGATTCATGACTACAGCTACTTGGATAATATTCACATGTCTATTTCTACTCCCCCATCCCCAATCAATACACAAGGATCTGTTCAAGTTATGTTAAGATTCGTAAAACTTCACATGGCTCATAAAATGAGTGATACGTGAAGGTGATTCATGATGGCTCTATGAACATGAGAGTACATGTGTCACAAGCGATTCGTGAATCAGAGGAAGCATAGAGATACGTGATGATTCGTGAAACATACAAAACATGCAGTATCCGATGCTTCCGAGGGGGATAACATCTCATGAAAAGATCCATATAGTACCAATCCGTGTGACCAACGTGACAGTATCAAGTAAAGTAATTTAAAATAGGAAAATAATTCTAAACAGGATATGAAATGATCAGAGAATGTACTCGCCTGATATCTGAATGTCCAAGGTAAAGATACTGTCCGAGGAGAGGTATCTGGCTCCTAATTAGAACAGCATAAGTCACAACATGTCCAGAAGGGTAATATAAAGCACTACAATGCATTCTACATTAATCTAGGTCAAACTAGGCCAAAGTCAACCCTTGGTCAACTCTGGTCAACTGCACTAGTCAAACTAGGTCAAACTAGGTCATGTCCTAACTCAGTAAGTCTTACTAGGCCTAACCAAGACTATCCTAGCAAGCATACATCAATACAAGGCTATACAAGCCAACATACACCCAACTCTATATAGCATGCAATTATTCAATACTCAAATAGGCAAGAATTCACATTGGATATACACTAGGTAATCTATTACTTTAAGCTATATATGTCTACACATATATACACATGCATATATTGGTATTCAATATTAGGTCTATAATCATGGCATTTCAAATGGTTATATAAACTTATATATTACAACACAATATGCTAACATATATATAATATACATACATAGCTAAGTTAAATATATTCATAAATACTTATTTAAGAGGCTATATGTGTGTATGTGAACATGACAAAGGGGCAAGTGAGGGTTAAATGGGCATACATAGTATATACATATCAAAGAGTGTCAAAGTATAAGTGAACAAAGTGTCAAGTGTGATAGTGTCAACATAGTGTAAGGGGTACATGAGGTATATAGGATTTGTGTTAACATAGAACATTACATCTCATTAACTTGTATATTGCATATATTACATCTATTATTACATTACATTCATGCTTGCATTCATTCATCATTCATTTATTCTCTTGTACTACTATATGCACCATACATTACATACTATGGAACCTACATATTCATTACAAGCCATACTTATACATGCTTATATTAGATAGGATACTTACACCTCATACATCATTTATTTAACATTTAGTCATGCTTGCATTCTCTATTAATTACATAATGTATATACATTAACATGGGTTAAAATTAAATAGAATATTATATTACACACAAGGGTGCACAAAATGCATATGCCGAATAGTAACTCTTACTAATAATCAATACTATACCATCTCAGCATGAAAAAATCTAGGATAAAGTATGTATAGATCTATGTGTTAGATTTCCGAAACTTCAAATGGATCGCGTTTCGTTTCCGGAAACTCCCGGAATCGCGAAAACACCGAGAACGCGTTTATCTTCGTACAGCTGACACTCAAATAATTCTCTAGTAAGTTACAGAAATAATTAGGGTATTAATACATGTTTTTGGAAAGCTGACTTCAATACGCTTCTTTTAAAAAAACGGAAGATTAAACCGAGCTTTGAGCTAGAAGTTATGACATTTCTAAGTTAGGGCTGAAATTAAAAACGTGGATAAAAATCATGACGGATTTAGGTAGTTCGAGACAAAAGAACACAAATATATAACATAATATATCAAGAACTCACTCTCTAAACTATATATATATATTATATGAGACATATAGAACCATCTCCAATACAAAAATATGAGATTAAACATGTAATAATTCATTCATACATAACAACAACACATAGTGTGTCCAAATTTGGGTTTTCCCACAAGGACACAACCACAACACAAAGGACACCTATGACCTCCAAATGGACACGAAATGGACACACAATAGAGATAAAACTATGGGAGTCATTCCTATGGGTTCAAATAGACCTATATGCATGAGGAAATAAAAAGGAGAAGGGATTTATACCTCCGGTAGATCGAATCGAAGAAAAAGCCTTCCCGGAGCGACACCGACACGTAGAATTCCAAAAGGACACGAACGAGCTCCGAATCCTCCCAAACTTGGGTAGCTTCCTCCTTGGCTAGAATGGAGAAGGAAAGAGAAAATTTGGTAGTGAAATGGAAGAATTTGGTAGAGAAATTGCTAGGGATTGCTCTCTAGGAATTTGGGGAAGAACAAGAGAGAGAGTGTGGAAAGATAATAAAATGAACTTGAGCTTAGCCTCTCCCAAAGTGGCTGGCCATATAGGGCTATTTTTCCTATTATGGTAAGGTCCAAAATGCCCCTACTAACCTATTCTATGAGTATTAGGAAGGGCTAATTGGTTTGGGCTAAATTAGTCATTCTAAAGTCTCTAATCACACTAACCTTATCCATAATAATTAGTCTAACCTCTAACTAAAATATTTCTATCATGTGGACTAAAATTAATATCATGTGGGCCATGCCTAACTAGTGTGTGGGTCCCACTAGAGTCAAACTACCCCCGGGTCCCCGTTTCAAGTCGGATGAGTTGAATTCGAACCCGACTCAAATAACCCCAAAACAATATCATAAATAATAAATAAATTTCAACCCCAAAATAATATCATAATATAAAAAATTTTTTAAAAATATTCAAAAATGTAAAATGACAAAATATCCCTGTTTCTGAAAACTGGGGGTGACAAATATTCACCTTAAAAAAAATTTCGTCCTCGAAATTAAAACAAAGCAATCATAGGAAAACCATGCAGAAAATAATCTCATTCAAATACTTTTCAAAAAAAAATCACAATAAAAAAAATCTCTTTGGGGCACCATCAAACATTATAACAAAAACTGATACGTGTCCGATACGGACACAAAACCATCACAAAATCACACCTATCAAAGGTCAAAATCAACAATCACCAACGCAATAACTATCAAAATAATTTAAAGAGGTCAAATGCAAATATCCTTAGGCCAGAAATGACATTAAAATATCCTAATCACATGTTAGGCTCTAGGTCAAACAGTCTCTAGGGTGACACTCACGAGACCTCCTTATAGACCAGTTCATGAGAGCTAGGTACTCTAGATTCTCCATCATCGGAGGCTAACACTAACAACAGATCCTCGTCATCATGGGGTGCCGTATTACCGGGGCCGTACCACCGCTGAACCTCTTATTCGTTTCTCAATTGGGGGACGACAGCTCCCCGGCCTGTCTGGAGCGGTGGTTAGGAGTAAAGATCATTCAGCCCAACATTCTTAGCCTCAGGGTTGCACCTTAGAGACATAGAGAGGACAGTTCCGGATGGAATTGGAGGAAGGTCAGAGATTGGCTTGGCGAAACCGGCAGCCACTAGCCTACTTGCTGCGAATATACAGATTTTTGACACGCCAGACACTGGAGATGGCCCCTAACCCGAGTGGGACATTCAGTTGGCTTCCGCCGACGTATAGCCAGAGGAAGCGGGTGCCGACATGGTCCATGCCAAATTTTGGCAGCATGTATCCCATCAAATGGTCTATCCTCATCTGGGGCTCTTTGCCGCCAAGATACCGACGGATGACATCATCGATCATTGGGATCAGCCTCGCTTCCAGATGCCACTGCTGTAGGAGCACAAGTTGGAATCAGCTGAGCACGTCCTTCTTTCGGGGGATCTAGCTGTAGGTACTTGGTCCAAGCTTCACCATAGTCTTAGTATCGGTCAACCGACCGGGGGCTTCTACGATCTCTTGGACTCCTGGTCTATTCCCACGGGC